>JBBPDC010000129.1:16900195-16915635 GCA_037974485.1 Hemigrammopetersius urotaenia
ACCGCTAACACTGTAGCCTACATTAGCAGGCATTAAATATGAAACAATCAGCCACGTGGGGAAATTATTAAAGACTATTGAATAGATAGGTTGTCAACACTCGCTCTCTCTCTCACACTCACGCACTGCAACAGCATCCTTGTGCTTAAAGACAAAGTTGCTCAGGACTATGTTGAAGATGACTAAATGCTTAAAAGACTGATGCTGTCAATGAAAGTCTTGTGAAAGCAGAAATTAGAAGGTTGTCGACGTATTTTGAAAAATATACTATATATTTAGTGCAGTTAGCTCTCCTCAGTAAACAAGCTTTGGTCAGGCTTTAACAACAATCACTAGTGGCTTGTGTAGTCCTTGCATAGCAGGCTGTGTGAATTTTTACATTTTTTATTTTGTGATTATGACTATGACTAGATTATGACCATTCAGCTTGAAACTGTGTCTGTCAATCAACATTATTGTTATAATTATTATTATTGTTTATTCTTTTATACCTAATAAATCGAAGTCACAAATTGGCCATCAGTTAACCCTGATTTCTAAATATCGGCATCAGCTATAGAAAGATCCATATTGGTCGACCAACACGACAGTTTTCAGGATATGCAGGAAGTGTGTCCACTGGAACCGTTTGAATTCAGTTATTTAGGATGTTTATATGCACGTCAGTGCTGTCCGTGATCACAGCTACGCCTCAAGATAATCACTAATGAGACGCAGATCAAAAACCCAAAGTAGAAGATTTAATGAAAACCATCCCCCAAAAATGGAGTAATGGAAAAGCAGTCAAGTTATATTACACAATAAAGGAGCATCAGTGTGGAAAAATAGAGCCAAAAGGGACCACTGGAGACCCTGCTTCTCTCAGGCAATGGGCAGATGGCCAGAACATTGCTCATTAAACAAACGCATTGCGAGGGGTTGACATGGCTGAGAAACCACATTCACCTCCTTGTGTCCACCATGAGCCAGAAAAAAGACTGGGACAGAGCTTAGCTGAGTGCTTCTTAAAATACTCGCACATTTCCTGAGGTGTCATCCAATTATCTCTCAGTACATTTGCCCTGACAGCACATTGGTAATGCATTTAATGCATGGATTGTTCACAGATATCTAGTACAAGGTTGAGAAAAATGCAGTATCAAGAAAACACAAGGTGGCCACAAGGGAGATTACTTTATTTAAATAGTCAACCATATATTGTCTATAGCTATTTAAATGACCAACTATCTGAAGAAAGTGATTTTTGATTTCTGAAACTGATGCTGTGTTGTGAATAGTGTTAAATAGAGTTAAGGTTAAGACAACATTTTGGATTGTGGTTATGGATACAATTATGGAAGCACAGAACATTCAGCCACCAAAAATGTTCTGCATTTTCGGTTTTGAATTTTTTTTTAACGCAACCAAAACAGTGATGACGCACTCAACAACCGCAACCTGCACGTGCCAGATTGGATTAGAGTCAACATGTCTGCCGTGTTGGCGCAATTCGATATATATGAGAAAGACTCACAGAAAGTGTTTGTAAAGGGTGCAATGCCATTCATTTATCATATAAAATCAAAACATCCTGATCGCCAAGCAGAGTATGAAGCACAGAAGAGGCGAGACCCTTCGAGCACACCCACACCGTCTGTGTTTTTGAAAAGGCAAGAAAGTTTTCCAGTGATTCCAATTAATATATGGGCTGCCAGTCTTTGTTTAATACACTATTTTGTTAAAGGCCTACAGAGAATGTTGTTCTATCTTTCAAGAGTTTTAAAGCACTTGTTCTGCATGCACTTTGTTCAGAATATTTAAGTGCACTTGAATTCACTTGTTTTATGAGTAAAGATATTTAATTGTATAACATTTCAGCTATCATGCTTTTAGGCTATTCATGGGTGGGGCCAAGAAATTTTTTTTATTTCAAATGCTTGACTTTTGGGAGGTAAGTACACACAGAACCAGCCATAACGACAATATTACAAAAAATTGGTATAATTTTTTTTCTTCAGTGTTTCGGCTTCCAGTCAAGTGTTTCTTCATTTTCGGCTCTCGGTTTCTACATTAATGACATAACCAACATATACTAATACACATATTTATATATATGCATGCATTGGTTATAGAAAATAATCTTTTTAGTGATTTGCAGCCTGAAATGTAGACACAATTTTCCTAAACACAATTTTTTTCCTAAAAAAACATGTGCAAGGAGAAGGTGATAAGTTAAACCTGAATTCACATCAAGTTTTCGCCTGTGAACAACTGTAATCGTTTTGATTTAGTTCAGCATAAATACAGCTATTACTGGATTATTCCAGTGCTGGGCAGTGCAAATAAAGGCAAACAATCAAACATACGTGGTAGGACAATGTCAAAAGATATCAGGGATAAAGCTGTGGACAGTCTGGAGATGGATCCAAAAAGATCAAACGCTGAATGAATCCTTAGAAGTACAGTAAAGTGTATAATTAGTTAGTTAGTTAGTTATTTTATTTATATAGCACATTTAAAACAACCAATGGTTGATCAAAGTGCTTTGCATAGTAAAGATCATTTAAGAACAAGAATAATAAACCCATCAATTTACAAATACATACCACTATAGCACATATTTAAAAGCCTCGGTGAACAGATACGTTTTTAAACTCGATTTAAAAATGACAGTACTGGAAGCAGATCGGACGTGGAAAGGGAGCTTGTTCGAAAGGGTGGGACCAGACACAGAGAAAGCACGAGCACCTCTCCTTCTTAAACGACTTAATTAAGTAGTGGAAAGTAGCATGACTAAGACTCTTCCCGGGTCAGGCTGTACCTCCAAACTAGATGGAAGAGTGAGGAGGAAACTGGTTATAGAGGCTACCAAGAGGCCTACAGCTTCATTGAAGCAGTTGCAAAAATTCATGGCAAAGGGAGGTCACTGCATCCTTGTGAGGGCTCACCCTCCAAAATACACCAAACCTACAGTAAAGTATGGAAGTGGTAGCATCCTGTTCTGAGGGTGTTTCTCTGCAGCAGGAACTGAAACGCTTGTTAAGATAGAAGGAAAGTAGATGGGTCTTCTTCCAGTAAGTTTTTAATGGGAAGAAGGTTTAAGTTTTAAATCTTTTGAAAATCTGTGGAATGACTGGAGGATTACCATCCACCATCGGTCACCGTCAAATATGACTTGTGTATAAGCTTGAATAATTCTGAAAATTATAGTAAGCAGATATTGCAAAGTCTAAATGTGCAAAGTAGGTAGGGAAGTATGTCAACAGACTCAAGGCACTAATTAAAGCAAAAGGTGTATCATCTCAGTATTTGTTGTTGATCTCATAGCTAACACTTGGATGTTATTTAGTAAATACAACTGGGTATTTTTCTCCCAAAAAATGCTGCAGAACATACATAGTTTGAATGGAGTGATGAGTTTTTATATCCACTGTATACACACACACACATCATTGAAGTCAAATCATAAAACATATGTCCTAAAATGATTGAAAGTTTAAAAGCTGCATTTCTCAACTAGTTATTATAAGAAAATTAACTAATAAGTCAAAGTTTAAAGGACAGAGGAGGAAAAATAATCATGGCTATGAAATCTAAACAACAATTCTGATATCTCACATGTTGATCCACACCAAGACAAAAAAAAAAAAAAGACTATCATTTACTGACTAATAAAAATATTCTCTACAGACATTTACGAACAGTGTGAGGTATGTTTGCTGGTGGGTGAGCGAGAGCTGAGCAGTTCCAGTCCATCTCCTCTTTGTTCTACAAACAATGAATCCCAAAAAGCAAGAGTGTTTGTTGAACTTAAGAGGCCGCACATTAAGAGAAGTTTACACTGGGCCCAACCTTTTCATCTTCCCCATGAGGTTATGGGTTATGCCCCGTGAGCACGGTCATGTAGGGAGATCAAAAGATCAGAGAGTCCGCACAGTGTGTGTGTTTCGGCAGGCTGCAGATAACGGTGTTTGGTTTGCTATATGGCTTAGATTATAAAGAGTTTGCATATTGTTCACAAAGCTACAAGGAAAAGTGGAACAAAGAAACCATAAAAATCAAAGAAGCAGTAACACGCTTTGCCTAGGATGACCATTAAGTCTGAACATAAATCAAAGTAAAATCTGAGAATGCATTCATCAAAACAAACATCTCTCAGGGCAGTGATGACATGTTTTAATATCACTGTGATTATGGTGCACGTCAGAGAGGGGAGAGAGTGTTAGGCAGAGAAAAAGCAAATTTATTCAGGGCAGTGAGAACTCCCAAGAGTAGGGCCTGAGTGCTCTGAGCATTTGAGGAGATCGTATGATAAAGCTAAGCGTCTAATGGATTTTTCCCTTTTTTCTCAGCGTCGATGCGGTCTGGGTGGCCTGGGTTGAAGACTGCCCTTCCAGCACTCCCTTTGCATCCTCCTACGCTTAGTCTGTGAACACTGCTTATAGTGAGAGTAAACACAGCAGGGACAGCAGCCTTTCGTGTGCAAAAGGAGCACAATTCTTTGTCTAAGATATGGAAGTAGTTGTGAAAATTTACTCTATTTTATTAATAGAGAAAATTTACTCAGACCTTTAAGGTAAATGCTTAGTGTCACCCATCATTCCAACTCCAGTTCTATGCAGCATTACTTCAAAGAGGACTAATATACAGTGTGACAGGGGTGCAAATCACTGACTTGTGTAATCCTATTCAGTACCATTTATAGGAATAAGTTGATTCCAGATCAGTTTTTTCAGTTAGAAGTTCGATAAACACTGAGCCAGATCTTCTCAAAAAGCTGATTCAGTCATTTTTATACATCAGATACACGTCTGACATTGCTGAAGCAGAAAAACTGAATCTGAAATTGGTATGGAACTGAGCTTAACATATTTGTGTGATTATGTAATTATGTCAGGTTTTGTTAGATTTGAACACTTTTGTCAAGCTTTGGTCGGATTCAAATTTCAAATTCGTGATTCACCTACAATGTCTACACCAATGGTTCTCAACCTTCTATTAAGGCCCACCTATCTATCACAGCATGGCCCACTTAGCCACATTGATATATTAAATAACCAATTATGGAGAAACCTGGATCTACACCATTAGTTACTCTGGCATGCTGGTTTATATGACCATGCATCAAAATGCATCAGAGTGTAAAAATGCATCAGGCTGCTGCTGAATTATCTGCAATGATTTTATGTTAGAATTCATTTAAGAATATTTAATCGACTTTTGTGTTGTTTTCATTGTTTCTGACATGCCAATATGTCGTGAATAGCTCCTCCAGGTACGGCTGTGTATTTCGTTGGGATGTATGCTAATGTCAGAGTGGAATCAGCTGTTATTTTCTTCAGTAATGTCAGCTTTGACAGATGTAGAGGAAAAATAGTAATCAGTCCATTAGTAATCATTCAGGGAAATTCAGCAAAAAGTGCATTTCAGATTTCAGGATACATTAAACCAATGGAATTCTTCCGAATGAAATGTAAGTAACAGAGGCTCTAACATGAATACAGCCTGAATGAGGGAGGATTTACTGGTAAGAACCTGTGCGTGTGTCTTCTCAGATGTCACTCACCTTGGAGGCGGACACAGAGCTGTAGGGGGATCCATCTCGGGATGCGCTTACTGAGGGCCCTGGGGCTCTGTCTCTGTCTACACAAGATCAAAGAAAAGGAATAAAAGAAAATGGGTGAAGTGGGGGAAAAGGATGACACAGCAGAAAGAACACTTGCTAACAATGCTTCTTTGGTTTGGACAGGTATCAAAAATCCTCCAGAACAGCAGTATCTAGGGTCATCCTTGACTCAGTAGGTGCCATAAACGTTTGCACGTGTTTAGGCGGATGCAGCAGTGCCTGAGGGCTGCAGAAGCAGATGGTTCTTTCTGAGATGAGCAGAGATCCACCCTGTGGGCACACAAAGACTGGACCCTGCTGCTTCAGCACATAACTCACTACACAACACTCCACAGCCATGCCACACTTTGAGTACTGCAAGAATGTAAGTGAATAAGAGCTGATCTAGAAGCAGTCTTATTCAAAAGGCCTTGGTTTTTTTTAACCCTTACAAGTCCGTATTAATTATTTCTGTGGAATGTGCAAATGAATAATAATTTAATAAAATAATTATAATGCAGTTGTTTAAATCTTAAATATAACCAAGTGCATCTTTTCCTAGTGCAATGTAATCTATTCTGTTGAAAATTAGTTTTATTAAGTATGGAATCCCTCAAAGAAGCATTTACTTGTGTTCTCCGTGACTCAGACGAAGGTGATGTGCAGTTTATTTTATGCACGAATGTTGAATGCTGGCTATAAATTCCCACACTAATGACAAGCCGCCTTCACTTCTAATTATTTAATTAGGGTGAAGCAATTAGTGGTTAAATTAAAAACAGGTTTTCTGCTCTTTGAAAGCAGGGCATAAAATATTTTATCCAAATATTTAAACATACATCCTGAGGTAAAAGTACAATACTCACCTCTTGATGCAAATTTATATTTTATTTCCCAAACAAATATTAATTGAAGCATCTTATTATGTCTTAGGAATAATATTCTGAACAAATGTGTACAATTTGTTTAGTCAACAAAATTAACAGGTAGACAGACTCCAATTCTTTATGAGACCTTAACTGAACACTTGTTTAGATAATTCTATTTAAAGCACAACAAAATGGCAATAATGACTCTCGACTTGTAAAGGATTTTGCCTTCCTGGATGTAAAATTATACCACTTTACAGTTTTTTCTGTAGTTAGTCTTAGCTTCCAGCCTTTGGCCTGCCATTACTAAAATGCTGATGGCTCTTTTTGGCTCAAGCTGGATTTCATCAACCCATTACTGGACAGAGCTGATACGAAGCCAATTTATTGTATTTTTTTTGTAAGCTGGAAAGCCCTTTTACACTTTTAGCAACTTTGGAAATTTCAATCTATGAGCTCAAACTTAATCTGTGGGATAAAACGCTCCATTAGTGAAGAAACAATGAAGTTAAAACATTAAATTTGACCAAAGATAAGGAGAATGACAAAGATCCTAAATTAAGACTAAACAACAACCACAGCATGTTTTGTAATGAGATTCTATATTGGACTCTTGCACACGACACAGTTCGGTTTATATGATCTTTGACCAAACGGCAGGAGAGAACAGACTAAGCTCAACAAACTGATTAGCAACGCTCCTTCTCCGATTACTGTGACTGATGTGTGATCTAGCAGATACAAGAACAACAGATCAACTACCTCAGATGTATGTTTCTCTTAGGTGATTAGTATGCAATATTAGAGGGACACAAGTGGTATCAATGTACCGTGTGTAAAAAGACCTCGAACTTAAACCTTGACATAATCTGCACTTAAATCAGTCTCCAGCGGTTGGAACTATTAGAATTACAGGCTTAGGTCAAGCTCTCTTACCCCAACATTTAAACTGATTACTGTTACACTCACCAGCACTTCTGCTAGGACCAAATGGTTCTTCAAACCCTAAAACAAATAGAAAGTCAACTGTTAGAGTATTCTTGGACAAAACAAAACAAAATTAAAAAAAACCAAACAAATCTCATGATAATTTATAGCTGGAATTGTAATCAGACCTAGATCTGCTTCTGTGCATCCAGATTTACATGCTTGACGAATCATCCTTGCCAAGATGCACTATGGGGTAATATGAAGTAAGAAACCGTCTAATTTAGACGGTTAATATCGATTGTGTTCCTATGTTCCTTCTGTTGACAAAACAGCGTACACATTACGACAGTACAGCCACTCGCATCAAACATGCAGGTCTGCTGCTGACAGTGAAGCGTATTCTCATTCTGATAGTGTATGAGAGGCAATGGACTAGAAAAACTCAGCTGTTATCATTCAAAGAGAAAAGTGCTTGAAATATGCACCCCAGCAGCATTTCTCTTCGGAATTACTCAAGAACAAGAAGAGTTGCAACACAGAGTTTTTACTTCTGTAAACTGTCACAACCCATTTGAACAGAAATGGAACAAAAATATTTCTGTTTGTGTTGTGCTTGTTTGTGCAGTAATAAGGAAAAGATTCTTTCAGTTGCAAGGCAGATCCTGGACATCCTACAGGTGCTCGATCCGATTGAGATCTGAGAATCAAAGGTCAAGTTAACACCTTGCAATGTTACAACTTTTACAGAGCAACAATTATCCTGCTGAAAGAGACCACGGTCACGAAGGGGTGTGAAACAACTGTGATGCAGTGTGCGTTCTGACACCTTTCTATCAAAGCCTTTTCAACTACAGTACAGTAGTTGTTCTGTGGAATCCGACCAGATGGGCTAGCCCTCGCTTCCCACACGCATCAGTGGGCCTTGGGCACTCATGACCCTGTCGCCAGTTTACTGGTTGTCCTTCCTTATATCACTTTTAGTAGGTATTAACCACTTTATACCAGTAACAAGTCAGAAAAACTGCCATTGGCTCAGATTCCTACACTTACCCACTTTTCTTGATTTCAATACACCAGACTGCTCTCTTGTAGCCTAACAAGTCCCACCCCTCGACAGGTGCCATTATATCAAGATAATCAGTCGTATTCACTTCACTTTTCAGTGATTTTTATGTAGAGACTGATTGGTATATTGTAAGTTACAGCCTAGAGTGATTATAGAAACATCATTCAGCCCCTTATCAATGGCCTTTAATTGTGCTGCATTTGTTAAAGGACACATTTGCACTGTTAATTCCTGACCAGCGACGTTCTGTCAGAAGCGACTATATTTTCCACACCATTGTGCTAGCAACAAAATCTGTTTTGTCTCCTAAGCAGCCAGTATCTGTGATTAGAACAGTGAATTATCTCGCTTTTTAGCCTTTAACTATTTAGCTTCCTAAATGCACTGAGTGGAAGTCAAGAGCTAAATTCATGTGCAGGACTGTTGCCAGATTGGTTCATTCACCTAGAGCCTGTGCTTCATAATTAAACATTTAAAATATATTTTTAATCTTTCTGTTCATATGGGTTTTATAGAGGAGTTTACCAGGAAAAGTTTTCCAGGTGGCACTAGTATAAAAAAGAGGGTGGGTTAAAGGGATGGGTTTGCTGGGGGGGTGGCATCAATTTAAAATAATTTTGAATACTCTTTAATAGGTGTGAAGCCACTTACAAGATCATTATGAGGTCAGAATCTGGGGATCAAGACAAAACCAAAGGCTAAATGGCAACTCCTATTTATATATTTAGGTCAAAACTCTGCTTTGTTAATCCTACACAACCATCTCAAATTAGTTTGTTCTACTACACAGCACTGATGGGAGTTAGCCACTAGTAAATGACAACAAAACACCAAAATGCTATAAACAAGACCAGCCCCCAATAGCCCACAGTCTCAAACAGTCTGAAGCACCTGAGGGTCAATGAAAGCAACCAAAGCTTGTTACTTTCAGGATGGTTATGAGTGTCTGTTATTGGGCATTACAACCACATAGTGAGCTGCTGTCCTGTGCTATTCTGTTAATATTACATGCAAAAGACGAATGCAATACGAGTACAGTAAACCCCACTGTGGGTTACAGTCCAAGAGCACCCGCGTATAGTGAAAAAGCTCAATGTTGTTATGTGGTTAAAAAAAAGTCTACAATGCCTATTTTTATAGAGTAAACCCTAAACCCGTGTACCAACCCGTATTTGTACAGTACAGTGTACAGTGAACTCCTGCAGTGCTAGAATGTGAAATACTGATGCTACCCCTTTATAGACTGTACTATAATTCTGTACTTTAATTCGTGCACGGTAAATACAGAAAGAAATTAATTTAATTTACAGTAAAACAAATACAGTGTTGAGAACAAAAGGAAAAATATGAGAACACTCGAGACGCTCCACAGTGCAAATTCTGGACTGCAACTGCGTCACAGGGTAGCAGCCAATCAGCAGCAGGAGAAATAAATAACGTTCCCGGATTGGCTACTTTCAAGCCTCCCGGCTCCAAATACAGTGCTATTACACCACTCTAACATGCGCTTTCTTTGTGTTCTCTAGACCGTACCAAAAAATTCATAGTTATTTTTTATACGGAAATGTAGCTTAATTTACGTTAATATTTGTTACAAAATTTGTAAATTATATTTTTCTAAATAATTTAGCACTAAAATGCATGAAGAATTATACATATCCACAAAATAACGACATCCAAAAGCAAGAAAAAAGCTGAGGATATCTGCAATTTCTGTTTGTGCAGGGAGTTCCACGATCAATTATTAGATCTGTTCTCAGAAAAATCCGACTGCTGAAACTGTAACTGCTGATCTGCATATAAGTGGGGGTTTACAGGAAAAGGGCGTTTTGAATACAAAGGACTCACCTTTTCAAGGCCTGAACTTAAAAGAATAACAGAAAATTTATATTTTGGTGCATTTTGATGGGTTGCATAATCCTAGCGTTCTGCATCCTACATCACACATAACATACACACAACTACTGGAAGTTATTTTTCAGTGGAAATATTTTAAGAATTTTCTTGTTTTGTTTGTCACACACCCAACTATCGCCACAATAAAATAAATTAACTGATATCTGAACCGTTTCAAAGCCTATGCAAAAACGGGTTATGATGCGAAATCACACTGCAACACACCAACGTGCTCCACAAACTGACCCCCAGCACAGTCTTTGTTTTGAGTGAAGGGAAATCCCCACCACTGAGCACTGTCCTTTGGAAAGACTGGATGACTGTGAGGGAAATTGGTACATCCTCAAACACAGTCAGAAAATCTGATTCAATCATTTTGAATCTTGCATGCTTTCATGTTCATGTTCCATGCATTTAGTCCAGCAGAATCTGAGCCTGTAGGCACTGAACAAGGGTCCTTAACTAAAGATAGATAAAACCATATAAAGTAAGCAGACACTGTTTTGTCCAGTCTATACTGAAAACATAGGAGCACAAACAATCAGAGCTGATTCCTGCATATCATTCTGATTTCTGTATAAAAATGATTTCTGTATAAACACTAGTTAGAGGCATCAAGATTTCTCAAATGCTTGTGAGGATGTTCTCTTTATCAGTTTGCAGAAACCGAATATATTAAACAAAACTCTGTTCGATAATTTAGTATTTTACTTTGCAAACGCTGCTAGAAATTCTAACAAATGCATGGTGCTTTATTATGACAGAAGAAAAGGTGCCAACAATTGGTTCTTTGCCAGTTTATGGGTTGTTCTTAGGCCTTTTACACTACATGGAGGTTCTATAAACTTTTAAAGGATCTTCACACAAGAAAAAAACATCCATTGTGAGTCTTTTCAGGTAACCAAAAATGGTTCTTCTGTGGGAAAAAACTCTCTCAAACTTAAGAATGTATTTCAAAATGTTCTCTAACAGAACCGTTCACTACACTGTGAAACCAGAACACATGAATAAAAGCAAAGAAATCAAATGAGATTATGAATGTTCACTCGGCTACTGGCGAGCTTAGATCTTGTTTGTGACGGTTAAGAAGAAAACACAAACATGGAAATATAACTAAACCACCACCCAGTCACCAGGGAGAGCAGGGTACTTTACATTAAAGAGCAAAAGGAAGATGGGGAGCCAGAGCCTACTTTTGCCCTGAGGAGGCTGGTACGAATGGGTCTTGCTCCTCTCGGGGGAATAGCTTCGGCTGCTAATGCTGGATCCAGAGCGGCTGTGAGGGGAAGGCGGAACATCCCGGCGGGCTGGGGAGCGGTCTCTCACCGGTGGGAAAGGTGCTTTACGGCGCAGACCCTCCCTCTCTTCCCTGTAGATACACATCAACAAACAGGTGGGATGAACCAGGTCAACACACTCAGAAATTGGCAGGATTTCTATATAAAAATGTAACATAAATAAATAAATTCTACAGAATTCACGCAATGACACAAAACTAACTAACTGTAGATAGCAGAAATTAAAAAAAGCTATACATCTATACAAATACTGCTTTGTCCAAGAACTACATTTTCCAAGACAAGAAAACAAAATGAGCAAATATGATGAAAAAATGGCCTGTAACTGTATTAACCCTTAACTTGAATTTAAAATGGAACTCTTGCACCTAGTCATATTAAGCATGTTTGGATATTTTGTAAAACTCTGGCTTTTCCTAAAACACTCCCTACAAGGATTTTCACACAAAACAGGGCCTAAACATGATCTTGCAGAAAATCAGGGAGTCAAAAGATATTTATTATATGAGCCTAAAGAAGAAAAACAAGCTTGTAAATTTGATACTGACAAAGCTAAATATTTGAACAGTACATCATTGGTCACATTTGGTTCTGTTTAGTTAGCTGACACTTTATACCCAACACTAAAGAAAAAATACAGAAAGTGTATCACAGGCTGATTAAGAACAGTCCCTGCGGACCCGGGAGTCCAGCAAAGTTTTTGGTGATCCTGCTTTGAACACACCAACAAAGACAAGTATTTGATTAATTGAATCAGGTCAGTCTGAGGTAGAAAGCCACAGATGTGTGATGCACTCCAGCCCTCCATACCTGGATTTTGACCTCTCTAGTGTACAAGATGATGCAGTTACCTACCCACGGTCCAGGTTCATGATGGCCTGAATTAATGTGTCGTCACCGGGGTCAGAACCCAGAGCTGACAGGGATCTGGGAGCAGGGTATGAGCCCTGCACTCGAGCACTCGGAGGACCCACTCGATTACTGCCTCTGCACGTGAGGGAGATAAATGCATAACACTGTCATTAAAGGGGCATTTAATATAAGTTACTTGTCACGTTATTTAATATTTTGTAGTGCAACACTGCAACCCTTAGTCTGGGATGATGCAGTTCTAAATGTCGCCTTTAAAACTAGCTCCAGTACAAAATTAAGAAGCAAACTCTTCAGAGCAAACATATCTGATTGACTACATTTGGGTAGTTGGTAACACTGGAAAACTCGTTTTCTGAACCAGTCATTACCGCTAGGAACACATTTATCACTCAGGATGGTTCAAATCAAGCCTACCATGAAGTCTTAATCATCAGTGTGACGGTTTTCAAGTAGACACTTTTGAGACTGCTTATAAAAGATCTATTCACTGTGTTTCTTATCGTATCGGAGGATCGCAAGGTTGGTCCCTTGCAATGTCACAGCAATCAGTGGTTGGAAGTTTAATGTAGCACAACTAACCTCACTCTCTCCGAGTAGACAGAAACCCTCTCTCTCCCCACACTCACTCAGCAAGATGTCTGCTCGGAGTCCATTAATGTATCAGAATGAGCTGTTAGTGTTCTCCTCCAAGCGAGTTTACATCTCCAATGTTTTGAAAAGATGCAGAGGTGCTTTACAGGACAAATAGGAAGTGCTAGCTTTCACCCTCTCAGTGTCGGTAGAACTGTAGGACTGGGGGAGTCCTAGCTAGTGGTGGAAGTGAACACAACAAAACTAAGAAGAAAACTAAGTAGTTATTTTTCAAATGTGCATGTTTTCCCCAGTCCTGTTTATCTTTGAACAGGCAATTGTAGTTCAGTAAGAAAAGTTTCAGAACAACAAAAAAAGTCAGAGGTCCTATTTCTCTATTCCAGAAACTTCTACAAAATTACAGATCGCCTTCTAGCATTACCTTGTCCTCACAGTTTAAGAGGGGGCAATGAGGGCCACTTCAGTATTTTTACACAGCTTGTTTAGAGGCCTCATGCCCCTACTCTCTAGGGGTCAACGGTAGAGGCTGCTGTGCCTGAGGACCATTAGACTGGACCAAGCGAAGGCCACGTCTGTCCTTTTACCCAGCGGGGAGACTGGTTTGATGGATCTTCTAGTCAAACTTCTAATGCAGGGAAAGCACAAGACATTGTAACAAATCTTCAAAAGGAAACATGAGCCCAGACCAAGGGAGATGCTCAAGCTCAGCCCATAAAGAGAAACCTTGAGGTTTACTTTCACACCTTTTCACCCCCCCACTCCAGCTGAAAAGGCCATAATTGTTTGGTGCGTACTCAGAAGGTTAACCCCAGGTTAAATACAGATCATTTGGAAATCTACATAGAAATGCATGCATTTCTGACACTTGGGTCTAATTGATTAAACCTTTTACATCAAAACTGTTTTTGAAATTTGAAGTCCTACAATAGCTGCCATTCTCACTGTATCCTACATTATCCAACCACTGACAACAACTTAAGGTCAAATTTAAGTGAAGAAATTTAAATCTCTCTTTTCTCCAATATCCGACCAAGCACTTTCTGATTACTATTAGAAAGTTAATGGAAAGGCTCATGCTGACATTTTCCCCCTCAACATGAGAGCTATCCACTTTATCTAGACTTTGCATGTTTGTGTCGGCCATGCCAGAGGCTACACATCCTGCTTGTAAACTCCAGTTTGGTTGAAGCCACACAAAGAGCCATGGCCTCGTTAAAAAAAGGGAGAACTAGGCTACGTCCACATCATTCATTAACACACATCTGTGTACGGTGCAATAAAGGCCGTCGTTTACGTGGCCTGATCTGCCTATTTACTCCCTCCGGTTGTGCAGCTTATACGACCCGCTGTACAGGCCGCGGCACAGAGGTGGGAACGGTCAGGAACGAATTACAGGCACCTGGTCTGGGTGACCTCAGCATGAACTCCTAGCCATCTCTTTCTCTCTCACAAACACGAACCACAGAAAAGGCCACTCATAGTGACCTCACAAATTTTAATGACCCTGATTTTTGTTTGAAGTGTACATGACCCCGTCTGCCCCAGACCAACAGAGCAAATTACCACATGTCTGTCTTTACTGCCAATATTATATCTATTATGTCTAGGTGGAAAAAAATGGCTTTAATAACCTTCAGTTCTAAAACTGCAATCAGAAACTGAGAGGTTATTCACAGACCAATATATGAGACAGTGTTGAAGGTTTAAAGGGAGGGCAACATGCTTTCAATATCGTCCCAACATGCAGACTCATAACAAGTACTTCATTTCACCCAGCTTTATAAGAATGAATAGCAAATAAGGATTTTCATGCAGGCTGCCCACCACTAAAGTTGCCTGCAGCATGGCTAAAATGATTAACAGACCATGTGCATGAGAGCAATAATTCTTAAGCTTGGCATCATTTGATGACACCAGTGCCACCAAGTGGCAGGACATAGTTGCATGTCCATTATCGTGTTCATTCTTTTCTGTTTAATTACTGTAAGCATGTGCAACATTCTACAACAAAACAATAAAGCCTGAAATTAATGCACATCACTGACACAAGTCACTGTCTGATTTATCAAGAGACCATATTCTTCAATTTACCTCATTTGTATTCTAACATGCCATATTTTTTGGATACATTTAGGTCAGGTCTCTCCATTTCATACTGTTTATGTGCATCTGCCTACAAATCAGTGCTTCCTTAAATACTCGTGATGCAACATAAAAAGCCCCTTTTTCTTGTGACAATGGAAGCCTTATTGAGCAGAGTGGCAACATAAGAACGAGTAGCTACTATGTATCATGCTAGAATTACAGTTTGCACACATTTGTACTGTAATTGA
>JBBPDC010000129.1:16924318-16952824 GCA_037974485.1 Hemigrammopetersius urotaenia
GACGATCATCTTCCTTTAATCGTGGCAGCCAAAATCGTGATCGTGATTAAAATTCGATTAATTGTGCAGCTCTACTATGTGCCTAAAACAAACTGAGATAATCTACATGCAGTTTTTCCACAGTTGTACCAGTGCTGCCATCTGCTGGGAAAAGTGCTAGGACTAGAGACTAAAGATATTGCAGGGTCACATTAAAACAAGCTAAATAAGCCAGACAGGTTAACAATTCCTGATCAAATGTACAATATTTCCAGGCTTTTTACAGCATAGGTTAGCACTTATGACAGCAAAGACAGACACATTACTTCTCCCAAGTAAGTGAAGCACACATGGCTGATTTTACCTGAACTCCATTTGGCGGCCAGAGTGAGGTTCCTCTCGAGGCCCTCTGTAATAACCATAGTCCTCCTGGTGGGACACACAGACAGATGTATATAAAAGTACAGAGACATACATATGTACAGTTCAAACCAAAAAATACAGAAAGTTAGACCCCTAAACTTCTGAACAGTTTTTATAAATCCACACATGACTATTTGTGTTCATCACACTAACTTTGTGTGTGTGTTTCGTCATTTTGCACCTTATATTCCACTAGTTTTGTAACTTTATTTTCTCTCTCTGTTCCGCTCATATGCCTCTCAGCCTTCTAGGGCACTCGTTCTAGGATTTTGCGGTATTTAACACTATTATTCTAATGCTGCATTACTGTATTTCTATCCTCAGTACACAACACAGTAAAGGGAAGAGAAATCAGGATGCTGCCTTTTGTGTTCCTGTGTTCTCTCTTGGGTAATTCCCCTCATCTAGTAATGGTCCCTATTTGACCCTAGAGTAACCTTGGAGTCATAACTGATATATAAATGTTTGAAGGATTGTGTTTTTGCAATGATTTTCCAGACTGTAAATCATTTTTTCAGTGTATTCCAAAAATAAGCCATACTGTTCTGTTCAGGTTATACATAAAAAAAACACAGTTAGCATAGAGATCTACTTGTTCATAAAAATATCAGTACATTCTTATTTTCACGCTTTATAGAACATTTTATCATAGTAAACGTATATGGAAACACTAGGTTTACAAACCGTAAAGTGAAATCTGGACATGGTTATCAAAAAAAGCACGTTGACACAAGGTGTAAACAGTTCAAAGATCTAAATGCAGATCTCATTGCAGCCAGTGAACCTGAGACACAAGTCACTTATTAAGGCTCCTGCTGTCCATCCCACAGTAATGACTGCACTTACCCTCCGACCAGGCGGGCCACCCCTAGGTTCATTACTGAAAGACTGATGGGTGTCACCATGGTAACCCCTCTGATCTTCGCCATGGTAGTTCCTGGGCGCACCATTTGGGTAAAAGCGAGGTCCATCGTATTCAAAGCCTCGACCGTAGTCATCATCAGGACGTCCAAAACCAGGCCTTCTTTCTCCACCACCCCCTCTTTGATATGGGGCCTGAATACAACAAATCAAGAAGGCTGTATGTAAAGCTTCATGTCAAAAAGAAACAGACATATCAGAATCAGAATAGCATTTATTGGCCAAGAATGAGAGTGAACACATACAAGGAATTTGGTTCCGGTCAATGGTGTCTCTCAAGCACAACAGTATAAAAACACAACAATATATAAACAACACAGTGAACACTATACTGAGCAATAAACAATAATATACAATCTACAGTATGAATGCGTAACATGGGTTTGTAATTATAAATATAAGGATAAGTGTTAGCAAATATATCTAAGTATTATTTGAACATACGTTTATACAGTTAATCTAAATACTCGGCCTGTAACAGTACATATATTCGTACCGAACCGTCGCGGTACATGGGTCACAGTTCGGTACATGATGTCTTTCGGAGAATACGACGGAGAAGACGTGATTGAAGTAATACGGAATCACAGAGGGAACAAGTAAATCATAAACCTGGATCATAGTGTAGTGCAATAGTGCCACCTACTGGCGTAACACTTCTGCTGCCTCACACACACATGAAAATATAAACAAGAGTGTGTTTACTGGTTAATACACTGCTGTTCATTTAAAATAAACGAAAACAAACCAAGCCTCATTTTTTAGAACTTTTTGTTGCTTAACTTTGCTGTATCGTGAACCATACCGAACCATGACCCCAAAACCAAGGTACGTACCGAACCATGACATCTGTGTAACGTTACACCCCTACTAAATACGTATATGTATAAAGATATGTATGTGAATATATATGTGCACACACACGTATCACTGATACAATATATGGCTACAATATACACCAATACAATATACTGCTCCATCTATATAGGCCATAAACTCAAGAGACAACCGTATCAGTTCTTACCGATCTTTCTAGATGGAACCGCTCTTCATATATCTCTCGGATGTTCCTTTCTCTCCTGAATGCCACTAAAAACCACAAAAGCAAACACGATGAGTGATATTTTCACACACAGGGATTAAAAAATCTTTTAGAAATCAGAGTGGTTCAAGTGACTGGTATGCTGAAAGTAGTTCAAGTTTAATGCAACTTAGGTAAACAGTTCGAAATATTCCACCTACTTGCTTTACGTTGAAAGGGATCCTCAGCTGTACAGTCTTGGTCACCTGAAGAAGAATAGAATGGAAGTTTAATCTCTTTCCCTCAGGCTGAGCTGGGAAGGGTGTAATGTCCACCCTGTTTGTGGAGAAGAACTGCCTTTCCTGACAAAATCAGTAAGCTCTAATAACACATGCTTTTTAGACTGGTGATCCAACTACTACTACAACTGCTAATACAAAACTGCATATTCACACCCTGGTGTATAGTAAAATCAGAAGTAGAAAGAAAGCAGATATTTCTACTTTCCCCAAAACCATGACATCCTGCCACTTAAGCCATTTTCCCCACATTTTTTCAGGTCCATCACTACCTGCATCTGCTATGATGGTCCTCTCTGCATAGATGAATTTAAAGGTCTTGTCTAAAGGGGACTAAGTGTTGGTGACACATAACAGTTAACACTGCCAAAGCTGATTTATATAAATATTCTATATCATATAAACAGTGAGCAGCTGTTCAAACAGAAGACATGCCAGCATTCTCCAAGGTTCTTAACTCCTAGGGCAGCTGGTGACCTGGTGGTTAGTTGCCTCTGTGATCAGACGTCCGTGGGTTCGAATCCCAGGACTGCTAGTGACACCACTAATGTACCCTTGAGCAAGACACACTGCTCCCTGCTGCTGGCTGCCCACCGCTTGACTTGATGAATGCGTTAAAAAAAAGAAAGAATGTCACACTGTTCACATTGTGTGCTATGGTGTGTTCTGGTGTAACAAATGTGCACTTTACTTGTAGGCTACCTTTCAGTGTCAGATACAGAGAAGTCTATTTTAACTGGACTTGTGCAGACAGTCAGACAAATGACAGTCAGTCATTTAAGCTACCGTTACTGTTACTCTTGAATCAGATCCTACCTCACATGTACGTCCAGGGTCTGGATCTCTGAGAGCTGCAGTCACACACACACACACTTATTGTTGTGAACCAGGCAACCCAAATAAATCCCGACAACGTACAGTTTACACCCAAAGGTTCAGGTCGTTTTCAACAGTTATCTCCTTTAACACACTGTAATACTGCAATAACTACAAGAAGACCAAAGGAACACAGATATATTGCAACTAAACCATTTCACAAACACAGTGCAGAAGAGAACGAGGTCCGTCTCCTGCACTTCCAGTCCCAGTTGAATTCAAAATAAGAGTCTCTATCTTACCTGAAGCGAGAGGGGTCTAGCTGCAGACTGCACAAACGGTCCAAAGGCGTGACATCTGACTGATTTTTGGCAAAAGAAAATTTGCCCAACGCTTAAAAATCGTTTAATAATTCCTACATTAGATTCATATGTCCAAGTCAAGTAAGTAGGTTTTATTGTCATTGGTACCATATACATATACAACAAAACAACTTGCCTCCAGGACTCCAGATTTGTTGGATAAATGGACACAAAATAAGTGTAACATTCAAATTATCATCGTCAGTTTGCAGTTCGAAATTCCATTACAACACAACTACTGCATGAAACAGTATCAAATACAGCAGGTTATTTCCGCATTTCACTGTATCGTTGTATTCTGAAATGTTAAGGTAAACCCGGATTCGTGCCATTCAGTTTACAACGTACTCCTGTGTGCTAAAATGCAGTATTACCCCTGTATAGACTGTACTGTAATTCATGCACGTGAATTTTCTTTGTTATGCGCTGTCATTTTCTTTGGTATAAGCAGGTAAATACAGTAATAATTTCATTTAATTTACAGTAATCAAAATACAGGGCTTTAAGAAGAACAAAATGAAAAACATGAGAACACCTGAGACTCTGGTCTGCTGCTATCACACATGTGTCACAGGCCAGCAACCAATCAGCAGCAAGGATAAATAACATTCTCGGATTGGTTACATTCAAACCTCCCGCTTCTGAGTACAGCGATATTTCAGCGCCACAAGACGAGCTTTCATACTCCCCACAGTACCAAAAAATGTAGTTATTTTTTATATAGAAATGTAGCGAAACAACCAGCATGTGGCAATATATCATTTTTCATGCATCTTAGTGCTAAATTATTAAGAAAAATATACATCATATTACAACAAATATCACAACAAATTCAACTATATTTCCATAGAAAATATAACTACACATTTTTGGTACTGTCCAGAGAACAATCATTACTTATTGGCTGCTGCCTTGTGACACGTGGAGCTATCTTGTGTGTTTCTGTATTTTACATTCTAGCACCATGGTAGACTGCAGTTAAGTGTACACTGTACACTACGGGTACAGGTTCAGCTTTACATTTTATTTAAGGGTAATGTGTCAAGCTGAGTTTAAAATTACATTAGGTTTTTTGGGCATAGTTACATTTAGGCATGTTTAGGCGTTTTTTTTCACTATATTTCCACAGAATGTGAATTTTGTGAACATCCCTTAAAGCAGCACTTCCCTGGTCTGATGGTTTAGGACTTTTATTTTGAATATTCACCTCGGGGCTGTTGCTCCTTTACTAGTGCTGTAAATGGGGAGATCAGGACTGAGACGTCTCTGTTGGCGTAGAACACCTGATTATTTACTATTAGAGACACCTTCTCTTGGTCCAACCCTGCAGCTGTTTGTTCGGTAAGACGGAAAGATCTGTGTGAAGTCGGTAAATTGCAAAATGTTTGGTGTTAGCTGGCAGAAAGTGTGCAGACATTTCTTAAATCTCTCAAAGGTAGCGCAGACGCCCCAGGTACTGATCTGAGGAAAAATAGCGTCGATATTCCGAGCTTCTTGTTAATTATACTCCTATTATATCAAATATGAGTATGATTAACATACTTATTATATTTTCAGCAATATCAAAGTAGTCGATGACATTTAAGCACATATTTCTCAGCCTACTGACCCCATGCGTGAGTGCTGCTATTTAGTTTCAATCATGTCTTGAATACCATGGACAAATTGCACACAATAGAATGAACTATACAACAAACCTCTTTTATGATGAATACTGACTTTGTATAGCAATTATTGCCATATAAATAATGCTCACTGTCAATCAAATTACTGAAAAAATATTAGTGAAATTGAAAGGCAGTCTCGTGGTATGTTAGTATCACTGAGCACCAGTATAGCTGCCAATCATACATTTAGGCATCTGTATTGAGTTTTGATCAGTGGGCAAGAAAAAAAGTCATATTGACCATATATCCTGTTTGACCTCCCTTTTGCACCACTCTAATCTATCACGATAGCTCAGAGATGCTTCCCAACACTGTTTTACACTGTATATATTCTGTACATATGCATATTGTTACATTTTTCACCCTAATGTATGTTGTATGTTTCTTTCATGTTATGTCTGCTCTGTGAAGCTTTTCACACAAGCATTTCACTCGCATGTACTGTACTTGTGCACCAGAGACATGTGCTTTGATATGGTTATGGTGATTGGAAATACAGTTTGGAAGGAAAAATATTATTTCCATTCCACAATGACATTAGTATCCTATGAGTGTAACCTGTAACCTGTAAAGTAAAGTGAGTGTATGTATGTTCTTCTCTGATCTTTTGTTTTTTTTCTCTTACAAGGTCACTGGTTCTGTATCACCTTTGCTTTACTCACATGTAACTGATCTGCTGGTGATCTGGTCAGAAGAAACTGTATTTCTACTGGCCTTTCTACGTATTCCGGATTCACCATGAGTGGTGGCTTAGCACCAAGCAAAAGCACTGTTTATGTTTCCAATCTGCCATTTTCTCTGACCAACAATGACTTGCATAAGGTAGGCAACAGCACATCATGCCATATATATATATATATATAGATTAATTTTTTTAACGAATCTTGGTGTTAACGGCGTTAAATATCAAGGTGAAATTCATCATAGCTTGCGTAGTGTAGACCTGGCTCACTCTGTCCGGGGGAGAGACATAGTCAGGTTTAAAACGTGCGTGAACCGGACAACTCACTGAAATATCAATCATATCGGCCCAGCACTAATATATATATATTTCCTACAAGTCTCAAGTCTGTGTCTTATCTAGTAGAGTGTCTGCTTTAGGTACAAGTGCGAAAAACCACTTTTGGCTATTCTATCATGTTTCACAGATTTTTGGAAAACAATAAGGAACACAATGGAAATGACTTAAGGCACAGAAACACTTGCCTTTTTCTTGTCAGAAATGTTTTGCTTACTTGGAAATTCTTTCATTTCTCCATAGTTATGCACTAAATATGGAAAAGTTGTTAAGTAAGTATACTTTTGCAGGCTATGTTTGAAAGAATACATAATTCTTTAAAGAAAGAAGTGCTTTTTAATCTTGTTTAAATTTCTCTGTGTTCTTTCAAGAGTGACCATCGTGAAAGATAAACAAACACGGATGAGCAAAGGTGTTGCGTTTGTGCTGTTCCTGGACAGAGAGTCGGCCCAGAACTGTGCTCGATCTCTAAATAACAAACAAGTAATAATGAAGAGAACATTCATGAGGAGTCAATTGTGTTGTTGTGCAGAACCAGTTGTCTCAGTGTCTTTCTGTCTTTCTCACAGTTGTTTGGGAGGACAGTGAAGGCCAGCATTGCTATTGATAACGGAAGAGCTGCTGAGTTTATTCGGAGAAGAAACTACACGGACAAGTCCAGGTGTTATGAGTGTGGTGTGAGTAATTAGAAATTCTGTTCAGTCTGTACAAAGACATTTGTGGGCAATATTTGAAGTAGAATCTTGGGGGCACAGACGTACTCTCATGTGGGGCAGCTGTTAGCCTAGTGGTTAGGGCATTCGCCCTGCAGTCTTGGGTTCAATTCCCAAGACCGCTAGGCACCGCTGAGGTACCCTGAGTAAGGTACCGTCCCCACGCACTGCTCCCTGGGCGCCATGTTCCTGGCTGCCCTCTGCTTCACTTGGTGAATGGGTTAAATGCAGAAGTTGAATTTCGTGTTGTTCACACTGTGTGCAGTGGTGTGTTCACAAATGACAGAATGGTCACTTTCACTTCACTTTCAGAATGTACATGTAGGGAAATTTGGTTCTGGAATGGAGCAAAATCTTACCACTAACAATAGTAGCCCAGTGGGGGGGAGGTGGCCAAGTGTGTAGGCTACTTGCCTCTAGACCAAAAGGTCGTGGGTTCGAATCCTACCATTAGGATACCTGAGCAAGACCCTTAACCCCAAGTTGCTCCAGAGAGACTGCCCCCTGTAGTTAGGGAACGGAAGTCCCGTTAAATAAAAGCTCCTGCTAAATGCTGTAAACATAGTGGTTATGGCGTACGGTCCCCAGATGCTGTGTTCCTGGCTGCCCTCTGCTTCACTTGGTGAATGGATTAAATGCAGAGGAAGAATTTCATGCTGTTCACACTGTGTTCTGTGGAGTGGTTACGTATCACAGAATGGTCACTTTCACTTTAAAACCATTCCAACCCATTCTAATCCTTTTACATTTACATTCATGGCATTTATCAGACGCTTTTATCCAAAGAGATTTCCATTCCCTAAATACAGCGGACAGACTCCCTGGAGCAACTTTGGGTTAAGGGTCTTGCTCAGGAACCCAGTGGTGGTGCTGAAGGAAGAATTCAAACCCATGACCTCTTCATCCAGAGGCAAGTCTCCTGCCCACTAGGCCACCACCACCCACATTATTAGGTTCTTCTGCCCAGTGCTTCTTTAAATAGTTTGGGGGAAATTCCATTTACTTCAAAGACATATTTGGGAGCCAAATTCTGTTGCTTTAGTTTAGTGCTGGACCAACAAGGCTAACACTGCTAACAAACACAACAAGTTCATAGATAAAATAATTTCTCTAAACTACATCAACAAAACTTCTCTGTGGTTTATGTCCTAAACCACCTGTATGTACAATCTTAATGTTGGGCTGAATGTGATGTGAGCAGGTTGAGAGAAGTTTTGGCATTTATTTTTACAGAAATAATGTTAGCTGTTTAGGTGACTATTAGAGCTGCACAAATATGTATAAAATATTAGTGTAGTGATTTTTTTAAATACTGTTAAATATTGCAATGCCTTTCAATATATTAAAGGGGACCTATTATGCAAAATTCACTTTAACAAGTTAAACACTAAAAAACACAAAAATATAAGACACAGAGCAGGCGCTGCAGCAGGCTTCTTCTTCTTCTTTTTAAGGAGTATCACTGCCACCGCTGGGCTGGTGGCGGTAATACAGTTCGGTTCTCAAAAAAAGAGGCGAGGATTTCCGCATTATTGTGGAGATTTCCTCGTAAAACTGTGATTTTTTTTTTTTTTCGCATGTGACTAAATCAGCGACTCCTGATCCGCGTAAAATTGCGGATTACTGTACTTGCATCTCCCTCATCTGCTGACTTGTCACAGACGGTAGATACAGATCCTCCACGACCCTGAAGATAGTTCCTTATTCAAATTTTCCATTCCGCCTTAAATACTTAAGGAGGACCTTTTTAAGGTGGAATGAAACCGATTGTTGCCGGGACATGGCCATTGAAAATGAAATAAAAGCCTTCAGTTTTCTTTGCTTGTAAAATTAGCAGACAAAATGGTGGATCATCTAATCAGGTGTTGGGCACAGCAACAAAAATAATTATTTTTAAATTTGGGAGCTGCAAAGACCCAAGATGGCCGCTGAAAGGGGTGACAAGCATCAGGCTAGTGGGTGGGGTCTCGACAGATGAGGGGTGGTTCTATGCAAATTGGACTAGTGGGACATCACACAAGGCCATCCGTCCAAACGGGGCGTTTTGAAACGGACCAAAGCTGTCAAGAATAAAGCTGGTGATGTTTTTATGTGAGAGTGATTTTGTGAAAATAACTTAATGAACATGTATTGTAGCCCATAGACCTATTATAACTAACATGAGTTTTGCATAATAGGACCCCTTTAAAGGGCTCATATCATCTCCTCATTTACCCTACTGTTCTTTACCCCTGCCCATTCATCCAGGTGTGTTTGACCCCTGTGCTGCCTTTCGAGTGAGCGATAATGCAGGACACTTACAGTAATACACTTCATGCATGAACACATCACAACACAGTGTGAAATTCTTTCTCTGCATTTAAGCCATTCGCTATGTGAAGCAGGGGACTTCCACCAACGAGTCTGGGGAGCAGTGTATGCTCAAGGGTACCTCAGTGGTGGCACCAGTAGTCTTAGGATTGGAACCCACAATCATCTCATTACTGGGGCAAAACTTTAAACACTAGGCCACTAGCTACTGTTTCAATATTTTCAGTGTGAAGTCAGACAGGCCACACTGTGGCATAGATATAATGATCAGTGTCAGTCAGCTCCCACTGTTTCTTCAAAAACACTCAGCATATGATTATTATATGCTAATTATACCAGCGATCATGCAATACAGACCGAGCTTCATGTAGCTAGAGAAAAACTAAATACAGATTTGAAAAAGACGTTTATTAAAATCTGTAAAATCGTAAAAATATGAATATTTTATGCACTTCATGTACACTTCAAGAACCAGGATAACTTTATCAAATCAAAAGGATATGAATAGAATAGGAAATGTAAATCAAATGGGTGATGTACGCTACTACTTACCAAAACGCTAAGAGTTACTTACAGTTCGAAGTTATCAGATCACACATTACTGCTGTTCTTCATTACAGGAAGATGGTCACTTAAGCTACGCTTGTCCAAAGAATTTGCTTGGAGAAAGAGAGCCTCCACCAAAAAAAGAAAAGAAAAAGAAGAAAAAGATAAAGCACCTTGAAGAAGTGTAAGCAGCCTTCAGTTCATTCGTAATTCAAATTTTAAGATTTGCATGTGTTTACTTCCTCTTTGCATGCATAAAATGTATTTTGGACGTCTTTATTTTCCCCATCAGTGAGCCGGAAGAAAGTGAAGATGAGGGAGAAGACCCTGCTCTTGACAGCTTAAGTCAGGCAATCGCTTTCCAGGTCAGTGAAGGAAAAGTGTTCCTCTAATATTTTTGTAGTTAAACGGTTTTGGCTGGGTTTGGCCTGTGTCGTAAGTGGTTAAAATGTGATTATTATTTTCTCTTAAGAGTCTATGTAGAATGTAATTTATGAACAATAATTAAATATGTTTTATTCCTCTCTCTGTGCACGTGCTCGTGTACACAGTGCACTCTGACTCTGATTGGCTTACGCTGACACACGGTCCTTAGTTTAACCAATTATTATAGTCCCTTCATAAAAAGGGGCGCTAACGTTGGCACGGGGGAATCTGAACACAACAAGACGAGAGACGCGCAGCAAAGGAGACAGACACACATCACATGGGTAGAGATCCTTCACTCTAGACACACAAACAGCACAGTGACCTGCAAGTCGGTGTTAAAGTACAGTAGCAGTACCGGCGTTCTGCACGGCATCCGCTAGCTAACATGGCTAACACTAGCACTGCAAGGAGTCATCCTGCCGCGGCTTCAACTGTTCCCACTCTGTTGTACACATAAATTTACCAGAAAATTCAAGGTATCAACCTGTTAGTTTTGTTTGTCATGCTGACTGTTAATTTACAGAGTTTTATTAAAAGTTGCTAAATGTTGGACACCTGTGTCCCTCTGCTTCTCCTGTGTGACGTCATCAAACGACTAGTCGACTCTGCTTTGATTTTGCTGACGGATTTTCTCGACTTGAAAAAATCTGGAAAAGTTGTTAAAGCCCTAGCAGGCAGAAGAATTACGTTTGGATAAAGAATAGGATTGTTTTTACATTTCTGACTTAAAGGGCGCATAGTAAAAGCTAAATCTGAAAAAAGGGTTTTGCCGCTGAATCACACAGCATTGCAAATTAGCAATGCAGTTTGTATAATATTGTTATATTGTATAGTTTTTATTTCTGTAGGTTATGCTGCTTCTCTTGTACTGTCCACATTGTTGTTACAACAATGCAAATTTCCCACCTGGGGTATTATTAAAGCATTATATTAGTCAAAGACTAGGATTAAGCCATATCAAGGAAACACTTTGTTTTGTGTGGATGGTCGGTTGCTGTCGGGTTGTCCCCAAACCTGTTTTACAGCAAACCTTCATTTATTTGAACTCCTACAGCAAGCTCGAATCGAAGAGGAAGAGAGGCGAAGGAAAGAGGTCGTGGCAGAGTTGGGCCAAGCTTCCACATCAGAGGATTCGTGTAAACCCAGGATCAAAAAGAGCACCTACTTCAGCGACGAGGAGGAGCTCAGTGACTGATAAATATTTTGATGTTCTTAAGAAGCATCTGATTTTCAAGCACCAGTGATTTCACACATCAGACAAAAACTGTGAGGGGCTTCCTCAAAGACTCATCAAGAAGATGAAAGTGCAATCTAGCTGGTGTTAAAAAAAAAAAAGCTGTAGTCACTGATGCTGTTTTCAAAACACCTTGGCTTAATTTGAGAAGTCACCATGCAGGTTATAAGAAATGTGTTGTTTTCTTTTTTCTTTTTTGGTCCTCTTTATATTTTGGAAAAATAGTAGTCAATAAAACTATTCTTGAAGGATATCTTAATCTTCTGTCCTTCTTGCTTTCTACAATTTCTACTATTCGAATCCTCACTGCACAATTTTGCACTGCACATTCTAAATACCTCACTGCATAATTTTATAAATACTAAACAATCTTTTAAAATGTTATTTTCTTATTGTACTTTTTCTATTTTATTTTAACTTCTGTATATTTTTATATATGTTTAGGTAAAGTTGAAGTGACAAGTTTCATTATGGGTAATAAGGCTACATTGTAATCTGTAGCTGACAATAAAACAGGAAACTTGCCACTGGCAAAACACCTTTGAGGACGTTATGCAGTGTCTGTCACAGAATCACCAACCATGCAGAGCTGCCAGCAGCCTACATGTACTTGGAGGAGATCACAATGATCATGCAGTGCTGCAAAGAAAAGTATATGTAAATGGAAGTTGTATGTGTATTCCCTATAGAGGACAGTACATCGTTCATGAGAATTATGGCTTACACGCATTCGTCCTAGTTACAAGAGCAATTTTGAGTACTTTTATACTCAAATATATTTCTGAGAAATATACTTGAGTATAAATTATGGATTTTTCATATTTTTAAGAAACTAACAAGTGTACAATGTAGTATGTACACATCGTCAAAGCTTTGAAACAACTGTTCCCTTTCCAGTCCACATGGTCCATGCATTGAAACTAAGAGTCGTAACATTTAACGACCCATTAAAAATTGAGCTGTAAGAAGTATTTCAGCCCAAACTGTTTTTGAAAAAAGCCCAAATACAGGCAGACCAATCAGAACAGAGCTTATTTACATATTGCAGCACAGGGACAAAAACAGCCAGTTTAATTCTACACGACAAAGAGGGTTATACATTAGTCATACAACAGTTATGATAAATATCAATGCTGTGTAAAAAACATCTAAACTAAAATAAGAAACCTAAGGTCACATAAGCACCTTGCGTTGCTGACATCCCTCACTTTCGACCCTCAACATTTTTACACTCACAGGGTTTCATAAAGAAGACAGAGAATACTAACAGAAGCTGTATTTCGCTGCAGATGTATAAATAACTCAGTATATGGTCAGTTTTAGACATTTTACCTATTTAAGCCATCACTTAAAATAAGCAACAAACCGTTTCCACGAGAGTAGGTTAACCCGTTTACCGCAATCATTGCAGTAAGTCCCAAAATACACACTACCGCACTACGAAGTGTTTTTAAAAACAGCAGTCCTCCATAAGCGCTGCATGCAGTAGGTCACTAGGTGTAGTGTAGACGTGTGTAGTTTGGAACATGCCCGCAGTGTTTTGGGTTCCTAACGCTCTCCTGAACCCGGCGACCCGCTGCTCGGAGAGCTTTCCGCTGATTGGCTGTGGTCGGTCACGTGATGCTCGTCCTCCCAACTGGACTTTTCTTCCACAGCGAGCTGTGGGGGCTCACAGAAAAAAAAACACACACATTCACATATATACATTAAACACAAACACACAGACCCACTGCGCCGCCCCACACCACCGAACCGACGGAGGTTTGTCGAGCATGGGAGACAAGAGGAGCCCGACGAGGTAAGGAAGAGATAAATAAACAGTGCAGCACGACCGTGGCCGAGTCTTCTCCTTTCTGCAAAAGGACTGAGCTGGGGAACCGCGGACATGGCGGCTCTCCTCACAGTCAGGAGAACGAGACCTAGGTGAAAAAAACACCTTTTTCAGTCAGACACGTGGTGTGTGTGTGTGTGTGGTGTGTGTGTGTGTGTGTGTGTGTGTTGGCAGGCCGAAGCGACAGCCCAAGCCATCTCCGGACGAGGCTCTCTGGGACTGCAGCGTGTGCACTTTCAGGAACAGCGCCGAGGCGTTTAAGTGCATGATGTGCGATGTCCGCAAGGGCACGTCCACACGGTGAGTCCTCAGTTATTTTAACTTAATTTACTATCAAACCTGCGAGATGCCAGACTGGTCTGGGGCTCGGTGAGATGTTAGTGTCTGAAACGCGACTGTGGAGCCGAATCGGATCTACCAGTCCTTTGAAGGAGGTCCTCTCTCAGGAAAGTGATGCAGGGCCGCTGTCCTGTGGCAGGCTGTAGTCTTCATTTTCCTGAGGCAACACTGAAATAAACAAATCTTCTGAACCAGCTCTGTAGGATTGTTTTGAAATGAGCTGTTACGAGGGTTGTTTCTTCAATAAAGTGTCTAGGGGTCACTGGTCTAACCGTAGTTTTATAAAGGCCTAATGTGTTTTTAGCTCTGTTAATCAATGGCACTTTATTTATCCTGTGTCTTGCAGTTATGGAAGCTGTGCCTGATTTGCTGTCCGTAATATTTTCCCAGACTTAAGAGCTTCAGAGACGGAAAATGACAAGCTCGTTCCCCAAAGACGTAATTGTGTTTTTGAGGTAAATGGGTTTAGCTGAGCCTGGGTTTATATTTGGTTTATACTTTGAAATCTGTTAAGCTGCTGGCATTTGCATAGCAGATGAGTAGGTCTGCCCTTTACATTTTCTTTGGCTCAGCGTGTGCAGCGTCTGCTGGTACAGCAGAGAGAGAGAGAGAGTGGCTGTAATTTGGGTAAGCTCCGGTGGCAGCTGGCACCCAGACATCCATAGCTCATTAGCATTCAACGGCTTAATCAGGCGTGGTGTCGTCAGAGGCAGAAGCACCTAATCAGGATGTTTAACCACTGACTCGCACACAGGCGTGGACATTTGGCCCCTCTCAGTCTCGCTTCGCCTCTGTAATGGTGCCCCTGAGAAGGCCGTTGTTGATGGGCTTTAATGATGATGTGCCCTTCATCCTGTGACACATACAGTCCATTAATTTACGAGTTGCTGTGCCACAGAGAACGAATTCTGCTCACAGGGTCCCCAGGAGTGCAAGCCACTTTATTTTCTTGTAATCATGACCTAATTTGCAGCCAGACATGTTTCACTTTCTCTATAAGATCATGTTATCAGCTAATCCTTTTTTGTGTGTTTTCCATTTGTTGGTGTTAATAGCTGTTTTCATCTCTCTTTGCTGGCCATGTTCTTCTGCAGAAACGACTGTGGGCGCTTTTGGTCTCAGTTGCGTGCCGCGTTTAGCAAACGAAGATGAATGTTTTATGAAGCAGATGTTTAACTGAGCCTGGTTGGCAGGTGTTGAAAAATAAAGCGAAATTTGAAAGTACGTTTTGTGTACTGCTCACCGGCCATGTCAGTCAAGATGTGCCTTAGAGGTGGCAGGACAGTCTGCAGGTGCAGGAAAAAGAGCGAACGCTGATGATTGAACCCATTTATGCACAGCTCACAATCATCAGGTCAGCATGAAATGTTCAGTAGCTTTTGCTCATCGAGTGGCTTTTCAACACAGGCTTTATTTGCCCTCATTCTAAGCGCAATGTGTTTACCTAGTGTTGACAGACTGACAGGTTACTGATGAAGCACTGGTGCCTCGTGCCGAGTGTTTGAGGCCAGTCCAGCCAGTGCCATTCAGCATTCCTGCTATTCTGAGTGGTCTGGCACTTTCTGCCCCCCAGCAAAAAAACACTGCTGCTGAGCACATGATGCCAATCTGCTGCCACCAGTGTGGAAAAAATCTCATGTATTTTAAACCAGGCTTGGGTCTTCATGCTAATGCATTTTTTGATGACGGGATGAATAGTCAGGGGTACGTAGCCAGGATGTAGCTGAAACTGTCACTGAACACTGTTGCTGCATTTAAATGGAACTAAATGAGAAAAACCTCAGAATCTCTGGTGTGGAAATTTCTAACATGAAGTCAAATAAAGCACAGACTTTGTGACTAGTAGCTTGCAAGAGCTATCTGTGTTCTGTGTAAGACATTGAAATGCAGTAGCTCACATCAGTTTTAAAACACTAACTGAACCTGAACCCCTTTTAAACACCCGACAGCTCACTTCATGGATTACATGGATTGCGAATTACATGGATACTACATGGATTAGTTTCTCCTTATTCTGTTTTGAGTAGTCGAAGGCAGCTGGTTTCACTGAAAGTGTTTAAGGCAGCCCATTAGCATGATGCCACCTATCTTACGCTGGTATAGATGGCTTTGTTGATAACAGTGAAAGCATTTTTGTTTTGTCGTTATCGCTCACTTGAGGCTCTAGCTGTAAAGATCTTCTTGCTCTTCTAGATCTTTCTGGCAGGATTGCCAGAAGAAAAAAATGAACACTTGTGACTGTTCAGATTGTTCTTTGGGTACAGGTGAGTTCTAGAATGTTTTTCATCCGTTTACATTGCAAGGTCAGACCTAACTGTGGTATGATGATCCTTATCATGACAAATTACATCATTGTGTCATTGTGTGATAATGTTCCTAAAACACTGAACTTCATGTTTCATTACAAAGTGCACTGGCTCTTTTCTGTCAATTCTCAGATGCCAGAAAATAATGCAGTGTCCATCTGACAATCAAGAGATTGCTATGTGCATGTTTCAGAATAACGTAAAACATGTATAAAATTATCTCAACTCAAAATCTAGGCCTGCTATAACTAACTTTACCCTGTAAAATAATCATTATTTATAATCCATTTAACATCTCGTGCTTGAAATATTATTTATTATTCATAAGCTTTTTAACTAGTATAGCATTTCAAGTAAATCAGCAGTGTGTCCTTAATGTCCTCATGCCTTTAGCACTGAAGCTAGTTAATTGCCTTTTGTTTTACTTGCTAATTCTGTGCTAATGAACTTAGCCCTCAAGTCTGTTACTCACTTAAGCCATTGTCCCCAAGGAAAGATTGTGAAAAATTAGATATTTCTTTTGGAGGGGGCTTTAAACTAAAGATGTAAATACAGTGTGATGCATAGTATCAAATTGTATTGCAGCATAGCATATTGTGTCATTATTGCATCTTAATTTGTGGCTGCTGTGTTAGTTTGGGAGAATAATTTTGGGTGTCTGAATAGTCCATGCCAGTGCTAAAATTAACAGAGAGAGATAATGGCATGAGTAGTAGCGCTTTCTATGTTATGAAGGCGTTCTCTGTTATAGAAGCACAGGTTTTTAATTCTGAAAAATGAAAAAAAAATGCTACAGGGACTAAATAGTCAAATTGCTGTGTATTGTCATGATTGACATTTCTCCCACATTGCTTCCTGGCTATAATCATCTTATTTTAATAATCAAATTGTTGATTTATAATTAGTCATAGTTATCTCTGCTGGATGGTGGCATGGATATATTGCCTTGATGATTAAAGAGTAAAGAGAGGCCTCATCAGGTGCCAGACTCTGTGGTGATTGTTTTGAAGGTGATCAAACTGGCATGCGCTTGATAACGTGTGCTAATTTAATAAGGAGCAATACGATGTAAGCCCCAATTAAGCCTTTCTTACAGTGTGGGTGTGAAACGATAAAGTCCTCTTCTCCGCTCAGCCGAACGCAGCAGTGTGAGAAAGGTCTCCCCAAACAGCTCTGTTCAGGGAATCAGAAGACCACACATTAGCTGCCTTATCCAGCAAAATAATCTACCCTGAAAAAAAGACATAATACCGCAGGCATGATGCAGCTAGCCAAGGCATGACTAGTTCTGCATCTGAGTTTATGACAAATGCTGACCTAATTTTGAGGAGGAGAGGGGTAAGTGGGGGGGCTGTAAACGAGAGAGCTGACAAGGAAATACAGCGGAGACTGCAGGATGAAAAGAGGAGGAGGAGGGAGAGGCCAGGAGACAAGAAAAGGCTAGCAGAGGGAAAAGAAAAGGATTTCAGGGGAGGGAAAGCGTGGAGCGGCAGGAGGTGCAGGGCCATCTGTCAGACAGGGGCTCTGGCACTGGAGTGGAGGGGAGAGCAGCACGCTGATGGCATGCTTATACGGTGAAACACATTAATCATACTCTCAGCCTCCTGACTACACATCGCCTCACAGTACAATCATCAAACCATTAGACTAACCTGATGTGATCATTGTTTAGCAGGGATAATCAAGGATTTATTTATGGTACAATAATAGAAATTGGGACTGCTTGATTGTTCATGGCAATATTGGCTTTGGCTGGCAATTTGCATGTAAGTCCACCAATCAACCATGTTTTTTTTTTTACTATATATATTTACTATATTTTTTTACTAAATAAAAAAAATGTAGGCCAGGCTACCAGTTTATCTCTGTAGCAGCCAATTGCTGTTATCCATTTGGTGTCAGCAGAAAGAAGAGTGTGGAGAATTCGTCTGTCCTCTGTTAGAAAGAGCCCGAGACGAATCCGTTAATAGACTGAAGAATAAGTCAGTGGTGAAGTAATTATTGCCTTCTTAATTTACGTGCCGTGTTTTTCAAGATCTTGTTGCATTTCGTTATGCAAAGTGAGATGAATGTGTACGTTGGTGTAAGTGGATGCGAGAGCAGCTGTGATGTGGTGTCCTTTGTGGTTTCTCGGGTGAGAGCTGAGCTTGACATCAAAGCACTGATCTAATCACAGCAGTGCTTTCCGTACACGTGTTGCGCAAGACCATTGTTGCCGTGTCTGTTTAAATGGTTTATAAAATAGACCTGGAATTGGAAAGCTGATCTGAGACCAATGCAAAACAGCACACTTCCTGGAATATGAACACGGTGTGTGGTCCACATTCTTCCAGACTGACTTTAATCCCAGAGATGGTGGCGCTCATGAAAACTCCATGGATTTTCTGTTTGTGCAACAAATGTGTTGTGGAAATAACTTTAAGGTCACTTGTTAAAACCATGTTTTGGTAGCAGTAGTGCTTTGTTTTCACAAAATGGACTGGGCAACCGCAAAACCAGAAGTTGTACAGCCATTAATATTGGATTTCTGCACAATTATCAGTGCCAGTGTTTTCCTGCACGTCTCTACAGTAAGAGAGATAAATGGAGAGCCGTCTCTCAGTACTGAAAGCTTTCTCACATTACTTTGTGTGCATGTTGGATTGGATTTCTCTATGGGTTTTGCACAAGGTTGAGCAGAAACTGAGCTTGGTGTTTTCCCAGACATTCTTTTTCAGACTACACTCAGATCAGACTATTCTCAGATCAGGCTCATTTGCATTTCTGGTTTTCTCACTAGGTCTCTCATCTCACTTTTTTTTAACTGCAGGAAGCCTCGTCCTGTCTCCCAGCTGGTAGCACAGCAAGTAACACAGCAGTTTGCTTCGCCCACTCATCCCAAGAAAGAGAAGAAGGAGAAGACCGATAAGGAAAAAAGTGAAAAGGAACCCACACTGAAAAGGAATAGCCACAAGAAAATGAGGTCTGTGCTTTCTTTCCATGTTTTAATGTTTTAAATGCTAGTTGAGCACTTGGGTTAACTCCCAGGTTGCGGAGAAATTGGCAATAAATCTGACTTTGACTTAGAATTTATTTTAATACACAGGTCATATGTAAAGCAAAAAAAACAAGGCAGGTCACAATCGCAGGGTTGCCAACTCTCACGCATAGAGAGTGAGACACATGCATTACCTCAGATTTCTCGCCTCAGATCTATCGGATGTAGGCTGCCCATTGCTTCGGGCAAAACACCACTTGCAGTCGATCAGTTATGCCTTACGCACGGCTGAACAGGCAGAGAGGTGTTCCCTCCTGTGCACACTCCTCTACGGTTGGTGGTGCACCTAATGACGTCTGCAGCTGCCGAAGCTGACTTTTTTTTTATTGCTAACTGCTTACAGTTTCACCCGATGTAGTTTCCCATATTTTTAATGTTTTAAAATTTTCACTGCTTTTAAGCATTGAATGTTCTTTCTGTGGGATTCCCAAATTAAACACGTAATCTAATACGTGAGTAGTTATTAAAATTATGCAGAGAATCTTTAAATAAAACTGACAAAACTGACAGACAAGTGAAGATCGCTGCATGGATGTATTTTATAGGTCAGCAAATCTGCAGACTCAGGGGTGCCAGAGCAGCTTGTCATGGCACTAATTAAGACCTGTGTTCATTAAGGTCCCATAAAGGTCATTTTTGCCTCCAAGGAGTGGTTTGATGAAAAATCTCATTTAAACACGCATGCTGTCGATCAGCCAAGACATGTTTGGTGTCCAAATGTAGTTTTAGTTTGGTGTTGAAGCTACCAGCTAATGTTGCTAAGAAGCACTATTTACCCAGTCTGTTTAAATGTTCTCCCCTTATTAAGGGTGCATCTGGAAAGACCATTAAAAATCAGTTTATGAGAAACACTTGCATCCGAGAGTATCTTCTGGAGCTCTCTGCCAGCAATGTAGCTGTTCTGTGGTCTTTACAACACCAGGAGTGGGAGTGCTGATACTAGAATTAGTTTTGTGTCAGCAATCATAAATGCAGAAGAATTAGTTAACCTTGTCGCTCCGGCGCTTATGCTACAGACTATACATTTTGATGTATTTATTTTTTCCATTAAAGGATCTAGTTGTAAATCGGTGTGTACTGTTCTTTGATCAGTTTGCCCTTGTGTGTGCAGTTATGCTGACAAAGCTCTTAAAATGCAATATGTTTGACCCCAGATCAGTTATATTCCTCTGTACCTAATCTCTTGATCAAGGTTGGTGAAGTTGCTCCACGGGGTGTGTTTGACTGTTTCTGTGTCCCTGCTCCACAGGCCCAGGTTAAAAAATGTGGACAGGAGCAGCGCCCAGCACCTAGAGGTGACTGTAGGCGACTTAACAGTTATTATCACAGACTTTAAAGAGAAAACCAAGCCTTCTTCCAGCTCCTCTTCCAGCGCCACTTCTGCAGACCACCACAACCAGAGCGGCTCCAGCTCCGACAACACAGAGCGGGGGTTCTCCCGCTCCTCCTCACCCCGAGGGGAGGCCTCTTCAGTTAATGGGGAGGCCCATTAAAAGCAGAACCTGTAGCAAACCCCCTACCCCACACCCCAGTGATCTCTTTGCACCTGAACATGCACAGGAGTGCGTGTACGCCAAGACTTTCTGCAAGACAGACTGAACCAGTCCACCATAAATCAACTACACAGCCACACCTAGAGGATTTAAGCCTACAAGCTTCCAGAACTGAGCGCTCCTGTTTTGTTACACCTCAGCCAATTTGTTACACCACTTACTAGGTCATCTGAACTGTTGACTACTTTTTACAGGACTTTGACGATGATATAATGAGTTGTAACAGGTACGCAACTTACTGATGGTATAACGCCAATATGACATAGTATTATGCATCGAACCAGTGTTAACTGTCAGTTTGCATTTAAACACAAACATCTGTCCTTGTCATATGTACTGCTGTGGCATGGTTGGATTGCTTTTATTTTCTTTTTTTTATTTGTTTTTAGAAACATCAGGTGCAGCACTGAGGAGTAATTGTAATGCCTTTCTGTATTTGTACAGCCCTCTATTGATAACTAACTGTGGTAGCAAAAGGACTTTTTTCCTCACTTGCTTATCACACCTGCTGGCACTTGGTGTGGTTTTCATGAGGAGAAAAATGTAGGTTTTTGTTTGTTTGTTGTCTGATTTTGATTGAAATACATCAGCATTGTAGTTCATCCCTCCAATGACCTGTACTGTAAGGTGTTAGAACATCTTGGTTCTTCTCACCAAGATGCTTAAACAAAACACAAACATTTATTTAGTGACAAATGGAAAATGTATTTGTAAGATGTTGAATTTGCTTTACTCCCTTCTTTATAATGAGCAGTGGTATATAAATATATTGCGGTATAGGAATTATCTCTTAATAAAATCTAATATTTAGACTCCCTAATGTGTCTCAATTGAAAGAGTGAAGTAATGCGTGGTGGCCATGTTTGAGGATGTATTCGCTTTCTGTTTGGATGTTTTCATGTGGGATAATGTTTTCCTTGAATTTTCCTCACTGTAAGAAGACATTTCCAAAATACACAAAGACACAGTATTTAATCTTTATTCTGACTTCTGATCTGTTGGAATAGACAGAAGAACACATACTACCAAAGTAGCCAAGTTTCCCTCCAGTGTTTTGCGACGTTTTGTTATCGACAAACAGAATATGCGTTTAAAAAAATGTGCGAAATTTTCTCCAGCCTGTTTCCTTGGTTTCCATCCAAGGAGTTTTTGTGAAAAAATATTTAGCGCTTCATTTTTTTACCGATATAGCTGATGGAAATGCTAATTACCGATAAATGTCGACATAATATTTTTACGTTAAACTTTAGCGCATCAATTCTATATCGATACTTCAGAGGTCGCAAAAACTACTTTGGAAACACTTTTTGTCGGAAAAAAGGGCTTTAACGCAAATAAATGTGTCACATGATACAATCCGCTTTTGGGTTGGAACCGGTGGTCGGTGGCAGCCTGTGATGGGCGCAACATCAGGACTGATGAATCCACAACATCTCAAACGCCGGCCGTGTCCCTCTAAAATACTGCGGCCAGAGATTTTCTGTGAAGTGTCTCTCCAACCACCTCCTCCCAGAAGGTCTTATTCCGTGGTCTCTCCCGTACCCGTGGGTTTCGTCACATTGTGGTACTTTCGTCGAGCTCTAGGACAGTGGCCCCAACCCCCGGGTCATGTGGTACCGGTCCGCGGGCAGCACAGAAAAAAAAAAACTTGTATGAAAATGCTGTTAGTAAAGCTGCGAGTACATACTGGATTTGCATTTATTATATTTTTAAAATATCCCCATTTTTATGCGTATCATTTTTGTATAAATACGTATACGTGTATTTATCTGCCACTCCTTAAAGGCCGGGCCGTGAAAATAGTGTCTGATTTTAAATCGGTGCGTGACCAAATAAAGGTTGGGGACCGCTTCTCTAAGGCTATCAGACAAGCTTCATTCCCAGACCTTCTGGGAGGAATAAGACCTTCTGGGAGGAGGTGGTTGAAGAGACACTTCACAGAAAATCTCTGGCTGCAGTATTTTAGAAGGACACGGCCGGCGTTTGAGATGTTGTGGATTCATCAGTCCTGATGTTGCGCCCATCACAGGCTACCACCGGTTCCAACCCAAAAGCGGATTGTATCAGGACATTTATTTGCGTTAAAGCCCTTTTTTCCGACAAAAAGTGTTTCCAAAGTAGTTTTTGCGACCTCTGAAGTATCGATATAGAATTGATGCGCTAAAGTTTAACGTAAAAATATTATGTCGACATTTATCGATAATTAGCATTTCCATCAGCTATATCGGTAAAAAAATGAAGCGCTAAATATTTTTTCGCAAAAACACCTTTGATGGAAACCTGGCTACTGAGTACTGAGATTTAACATTTCACACACTGCATTGGATTTAATCAAAAGAAACAGACTTAATGCTCAAGACTGCTCTCTTTGTAATGAAACATGCATTTTTTTCAATGTTCTTGGAGCACTGAACATAAACATAATATCCATTATATTCTGAGCCAAAACATTAGGCACAGGCATCAGTTTGGTTAAAAGTTGATTATTTCAAACCCCACTTTCTACCATTGTGTTCTTGAGTAAGACACTTAACCCTCAGTTGCTTTAGTGGGACTTTCCCTGTAACGAATTATTCTAAGTAGCTGTAAATGTCCTGTTTACATTGCGAGCTTTTGTTGATTGAGGGAGGTTTAAAGTTTATAATAGACCTCACCTGCCCTACTGCACAGCCCACCCTTTGGCTTGGTGCAAGAAGTCTTTCAAAATGGTGATGACCCAGGAAGCCTGTGGGCCGCCCGTACGGTGGGCGGGTAGCTTCCGGGCACATAGGGCTTGGATCCCGCGCTCTGTCTGCGCCTGCATGGCCGGTTCCTTGCGGGCTTGGGTGTGCTGTCACGGGGGCCCATGTCTCCCACCTCTTGGGGCGTACACGTCCCAGGACTCCGGGGCTACTCAGTCTCCCTTGGGCGGCGTGGGTGTGGCCCCTCAACCTCATTACACAACATTCCATGACAAACTCAGACACTACATTTACACATACAGGCTTATACACACACGTGTACACATGCAAACACAAACCTACACATAGACTAAAATATTTACATTTACATTTATGGCATTTAGCAGCGCCTCGGGTTTGAGACTCGCCTCAGCACCATCCCCCACCCAGAGACCCCTGCAGACCCGGGGTGGCCCCCACGGAGGAGGCCCACTGAACTACTCCAGAACTCGTCTACGGCATTTCTCCAGAACCATCAACCACATCCATCAACCTCCAGAACCATCAAAGGGACATACACAAACACATCATCCACACACACAGCTGCATACACACAAAACTATCCAGGACCACAGGTTTCTGTGTGCCGTTACAGCATAGACCGTAGGTGTGTATGTTGTTTTGTGTTTCTGTGGCTTGTTGCTTTTCAGATGCAGCATTCCGAACAATGGCAGTGGGAGCAGTTTTTATTTGGATCTCTTCTTTGTCTTTCCCCACTTTCCTTTTCTCTTTGTCTTCAACTGATCTGGCTTAATTTTTAATCAAATGAATGAATGAATAAATGCAAATTTCAGATAACAAGAGGGGCTTACACCGTTTGCACGTAAAGCACCGCTTGGCAAAGCAAAGGTGTCCGGCGCATCACGGCACATTCTGCTTGCTAAGCCGCCGGACAACAGAAACGTCATTTTCTTCTCTTTTCAAGATAAAGAAACTGGAGACTTCTGTAGTCAGTAATTCAGTAGAGTGGGGGCTGTAGTTCTGGAGAAATGCCGTAGACTGAGGGCTGTAGTTCTGGAGTAGTTCAGTGGGCCTCCTCCGTGGGGGCCACCACGGGTCTGCAGGGGTCTCTGGGTGGGGGATGGTGCTGAGGCGAGTCTCAAACCCGAGGCGCTGCAGGACGGACTGTTAGCTCTTTGGCATGTGTTTTGAAGCTGAAGAAGGACATGTAGTCTGTGCGGTGCGGATTTTAGGGCTGAGAGAGAGGAATAATGCGGAGATATGTGCGGGCTCTGGCCTTGTGCTCGGTTTTCGCGCTGATCTCCGTCCTCTACGTCCTCTCCGAGCTCCATGCTAACAGATCTACTCCCCGCTCTTCACATTCCAGCTCCCGCAGCCTGCAGTTCAGACCGGCTCATACCAAACTCCAGGCCAGGAAACACGCCAGGTGAGTTTGTTTTAGCCTTCATGCGGCTACGAACCAGCACTAAAAGAGAATCCGGGGGTTGTGTAATTTAGCTGCAGGGCTAGCTGAGAGCAGGGCCGGTCAAACTTACCTCTCTCTTACACACGACCTGCTGCTTTAACTCTCTACTTTGATCAAATGAAACTTTAGGGGTTTAAAATACTGCGACCAATTAAAATACTGCCGCATTATAATACTGCCGAGTTTCTTCTTCAGGGTGTGAAACTCACTCCTCTCTGAGAAATGCTTTGATGTGTGAACCAGCTGCACCAGCTGCTCAAGAAGTTTCGACTACAGTGGTCTCCTGCTTATTTTGACCAAGCTGTACTGGCATCAGTGGTCTTCATTCCTGGGGTAACACCAGCATGATGTGTAATCTTTGCAATGAAATATCCAAAATCCTGATCAGTTTAGTTGTTCAGATGTAAACAGAGTATTTAAATGTGAAGTGGAGCAACTTTGAGAAACCGCCATTTCATTTGCAAAACAAATGGTGAACCTACACCAGTTTGTAAATGTGATGTTCTTAATGGTAGAATGCTGATGAATCTGGAAGATTGGGGGGGTATTATGTCAATGCCTTTGATCCCGGAAGCCCACTGCCTTACATTTTTGTGTTTTCACTCCAGCTCAGGCTATGTGTTGTTAATGAGCTGATTAGTTCAAGTGTGTGAGAAACAGGGAGAAGTCTACAGTGTGCAAGTAAAGTGGGCTTCCTGCGGCAGCTGGTGGCCTAGTAGTTAGGGAGTGCCCTTGTGATCAGAAGATTATGGGTTCGAGTCCCAGGACTGCCTGTACCTCTGAGGTACCATCCACACACACTGCTCTGTGCCTGGCTGCCTTCTGATTCGCCAAATACAGGGGGTCCTCAAGTTATGGCACAGATCGGTTCTTTGGACAGTTATGTAATCAAAATTTTGGTTTTAGTCGAAACACACCGTAGCCTAATTCACTTACCTATCATATTACAGTTATAAAGTCACAAAAACACAACTAAGCCACAGAAAAAGGAAAACTCCCTCACTCATACGCAATGTTATTGCGTATTCTTCCACCGCACACAACCTAACTAGTTCGCCTATGTAGTTCGTAAGTGTGAGGCTAATGGTGGGACGCAGCACACCTGCCACAGTTGGCACGCAGACGTATTCTCAAAGGCACACCAGTGATGGTGTGTATCAGTGACAAGGGAACGAGGCGCAGTCTGCTAACTGTACAGTAGGTGGTGGTATGCACCAAAGAGATGTTACCCGCCAATAAATTAAGAAGAAGAAGGGAACGAGAGCCACAGATTTCAAAGTGAGCGAACGAGGTGTGAGTGAGCAAATTATAGGAACGTGTCACGTTTTGGATGAAGAGGCAGCACTCAGCAGGTAGCATGAAGTGATCTCAGACACCAGCAAAACAGGCCTATGACAGACTTTTACTTAAAATGTGATCAAACCAATTTTTACACTACAGTGATTTACAGGGCTGTAGTCTACATGATACACAGGTATATAATCACTTAGAGAGTTCTTGGGTTTGCATATATCAAGTAAAACATAGGCCGCAATACGGACACCACTGTAATAGTATACCCACTTCAGCAAACTACAGCACTGATTTACAATGCAATGGTGTTCCAGGCATTGTCAATGCTGCCTGGTATTTACACTTGTCAGATTTAGATGCTCCACCTTAGCAGTATGAATAATTGTTAAAATTGTTAATTAAGGCCAAGGAGTATGAAGAAGTTCTTCCATTCTGGGTCATTAACAGTACTACAGTTTTATTCCCATACTGTTGGCCAGGCCTAGATATAAATAAATGTAGAAACTGGTCTTGACTGTAGTTATAATTTGACTTCCCCATCTCAGAACACCCTCACTTTTGGAAAGCTTGATACACCCCTGGCTGGAATATGCTCCAGCACCTCTATGACCCTGGTTAAGGATAAGCGGTCTAATGCAGTTTGTGTATGGCAGCAGATCTGTACACCAGTAGTGTAAACCTAAGAGTTGGTCAACACAACCATGTACTTAAAACACCATCTTTTCTTTAATCGTTCCTTTTCATGTTCCATGGGAAATGAAGTATACATCATGAGGTAAGGTGGTCTCTTTTCAGAAATGCTACACGGAACCCAGATTCAGTTGGAGGAAAGGGCGGGGAGACGATACATCTGGCAGTTGTGGCTTGTGGGACGAGGCAGGAAGAGGCTGTCAGCCTGCTGAAGTCTGCAGTCATACTGAGCAACCGAGCGATGAGATTTCATATATTCGCTGAGGATCTGTTGCACAGCCGTATAAAAGCAGTTGTGAGTAGCGTTTCTGTATATGCCATAATTATATCAAGTGCTCACTGTAAAACCTCTGTGAACTTCTCATTCTGTTCAATTCTAATGCAAAGTTACCTATTACCTATTATGTAAACAGCATTAATATTCTGTGAATAATGATTGAACTAAGTGAATGTTGAGACCTACAATATGGCAAAAACAAGACTCTTAACTTTCCCTGTGTGCAGCTTGACTCTTGGCCTGCCTCCATCAGGCAGAAGTTCAACTACACTGTGCATCAGGTCTCTTTCCCCAGCCAACACCAGAGCGAGTGGAGTAAGCTTTTTAAACCCTGTGCATCACAGAGACTTTTCCTGCCTGTAAGTTCATTTTCTAGTTCTTATGCACTGAAAATGTATTCATTGTCGTTTGTCCTACAGTACAGCTGGTTTTACTCTGTGTGTCAGGCGCAGCAGCACTGGTGCTGTGTATTTACCTACAAAGTCCACCTATGTGGTAGGTGCAGGTAAAATAGTCAGTAGGTGCAGGTAATAGGTAGGTGTATCTACTTAGCTAGCACCTCAGTGACTGTATTGTACTGTCAGCTTAGGTGTATGAATTAAACTCATGATCAGACTGTGAAAGGTTTCATATCTGTATGTACTCTGCAAATACAGAATTTAATGGCCCTTCACTCTGATCATCACACAGATGATTCTGAGGGATGTGGACTCCCTGCTGTATGTGGACACAGATGTGCTGTTCCTGCGGCCTGTGGAGCTGCTTTGGGACCTGTTCATGCAGTTTAACTCGAGCCAGCTGGCAGCAATGGCACCAGAGCATGAGGAGCCACGCATTGCCTGGTACAACCGCTTTGCCCGCCATCCATATTACGGAGCAACGGGCATCAACTCGGGCGTCATGCTGATGAACTTGACCCGAATGAGACAGGTCCACTTTAAGGTGAGTCCCTTGTAAATGTCAAGTAATAACCACTATGGTCAGAAGATGGTGGTCAATTTCAAAAGAAATATTGCTAGCTTGAAGTGCAGGGGGTCCTGGGGATACAACAGTCACGAAATTTGATGTCACTCATATACAGTGGGGCAAAAAAGTATTTAGTCTGCCACCAATTGTGCAAGTTCTCCCACTTAAAAAGATGAGAGGCCTGTAATTTTCTCCATAGTTATACCTCAACTATGAGAGACAAAATGAGAAAAAAAAATCCAGAAAATCACATTTGTCTGATTTTTAAAGAATTTATTTGCAAATTATGGTGGAAAATAAGTATTTGGTCAATAACAAAAGTTCATCTCA
>JBBPDC010000129.1:16955348-16969727 GCA_037974485.1 Hemigrammopetersius urotaenia
TGCAAATAAATTCTTTAAAAATCAGACAATGTGATTTTCTGGATTTTTTTCTCATTTTGTCTCTCATAGTTGAGGTATAGCTATGGTGAAAATTACAGGCTTCTCTCATCTTTTTAAGTGGGAGAACTTGCACAATTGGTGGCTGACTAAATACTTTTTTGCCCCACTGTATATAACGCTCATAAAATGCATGTATTTACGGCCTACATGGGAGACATTGGTTGTGTGCAGCAGAAGTATACACAGTAACACGGCGTTTGAGTGAGGGAGTGTTCCTTTTCATTTTCTGTAGATTCTGATTTTAGAACTGTGTTAGGATCAGTAAGTGATTTAGGCTAGACTGTGTTTCGACTTACTCCAAAACATCGCTTGTAACTCGAGGACCCCCTTTACGACTGATCTTATATGAACTGTTGCCCAGATGTTATAAATCGACTTATTCTAACGTTCTGTTATGTTGGTTTTTTTTATATGTGTGAATAGAATGACATGACAGCTATTGGCCTGCATTGGGAGGAACTTCTGGTGCCACTGCTGCTCAAATATAAGCTAAACATCACCTGGGGAGACCAAGACCTCATTAATATCATCTTCCATCATAATCCCGGTAGGCCTTAAAATGCTTGAATACCTCTTTTATGGCAATTACACAAATTATTTGTTTATTATTTTAATGTAAAATAAGGTTCAAAAAGCTGTGCCAGAACAATGCGCACTAACTTTTCACCATCATGTTGGTATTAGTGCTGTGTTAAGAATGAACTTCCACACAAATAATATCTGGATAAAGGTGGTCCTATGGTGGTCCCTTTCCATTGATGATGGAGGAGGGCTGATAAATTGTGCAGGAACTGGTGGGCTACATTCAATTATTGTAAACCTACAATGTGCACTGGTGTGCACTTGTAGTTGTAGCTGATAAGACAAAGATACAAGGTAAATATCAGAAATGCATAGTTTCAATATGTTTTGTCCAACATTAATGGTGGTCAGTTACTGAAATTGTGTTTTTTTTTTCACCACAGAGAAGCTGCTGGTGTTTCCATGCCACTGGAACTATCGTCCTGATCACTGCATCTATGGCAGTAACTGTGGCCCGGCAGAGCAGGAAGGGGTGTTTGTTCTCCATGGCAACAGAGGAGTGTTCCACAGTGAGAAACAGCCTGCATTCAGGGCAGTGTATGAAGCTGTTAGACAGGTGAGAGATCCACTTACTTTTCTGAAGTTCTGTTGACTTTTAGGTGATGGAAAGAAGCTGCTGTTAGAGCAGAGTATTTCTGTGTTTCTCTTAGTCCTTGCCCTGCATTTAGCCTTACAGGTTTCGACCTACATTTACGACTGGCTGTAGTTTTTCTCCCACTGTGATCATCCTCACATTATTGCTTTTGTGTGGCATGGGACCTATCCCATGAGTGGCATAGGCAGGGATCTATCTATCCATCCACCCACCCACAAATATACACAGTACAGCAGTGAGCAGTGTTGCCCCCATAAATATACGCAGTAAAGGCTTCCTAGCAGAACATTGCCCAGAGCTCCACACACTGCACCCTTGCCCACTGCACACAGCATCCCCAGGTATGCCTTTTTCCCATAGTGCATCATGGTGCAAACTTTTCCCCAGGGGAGAGATGCACACGTATCCAGGTGACCACATGATGTAAAGAACATGATTGAACAGACCAGGCCATTGTTTCATTGCTCCATGGTCTAGTTCTGCTCACATGCCTACTGGCATTTTTGCCAGTGGACAGGGTCAGCATGAGCACCACCCAGTCCCATATGCAGCAATCTGTAATAGCTCTCCTGTAATAGCTCGCCTTTGCTTCCCATGCAAATCAGTGAGCCTTCGAGGGCTGCAACCCTGTGCATACCAGGATGGCCCCACCCCCAGAAGTCCTGTAGTTTTAGAGATGCTATTCAGATTGCTGTTCGTGCATTTTCCTACTTCCGGAATTTGCTGTTCTTAGATCCACCTAGAACTTTAACTAATACAAAAATCCCTCAGTCAAATACAGGTCACTACCAGTGATGAGATTAAGTACATTCTGGACATTCAAAGTCCACTGGACACTTGCTGTGTCCGCTGGCTGCAGCTTGTGTTGCTGTATGCCGGCAGGCTGCAGGACTAAACACCCGAACAGCGTAATATCAGGAAGCGTCTTGTGTGAAAGCATTAATTGACGCACGCAGCCGTTATAGGTGTAGCCAGTTAGCCTCCATTCTAGTGAGGGAGCAGCAACATAAGGATAAAAGTGCCGCGGGTTGCCGACCCCTGGGCTAGTCAGTGTATTTTGAGACTTCATTAAAGATGTACATTTGAAATATTTCTCACTGCAAATTATACATGAACATCTCCTGACATAGATGCTGAGATATTTGTAGTTCATGCTCTTTCTGCTGTTCTTCCTGTAGTACTCCTTTGGAGAGGATTTAGAAAACTATTTCTGGTCGCCGTTGGAGGAGAAGCTGAATGAGACGACACACACATACTGTGGAAAAATCAGTCATCTCTTTACCAAGGGACAGACCCGAATTGTGAGATCCACCCAGAGAACCACTTTGCCAGATGACTGAGGGATTCTGCAGGGACCGGTCTTAAGAGAGAAGGCATTCCCTCTTAAACTAGATAAAAAAAGTTGCATGCGTTTTCTCACGTGTTTTTCATGGTAATGACTGTGGCCTTCTTTGTTCTGCTGGAAACCTTGCTGAACTGTGTTCTTACACAAACCTGTGAGTAGGTAGAGATGCACAGTACTCTTAATACTACACTAATACCAGCAATTATTTTTTTATTAATGCAATGAAATGATAATTGTTAACTGAGACGTAGCCAATATTTAGTGCTGACACCATGATGGTTTGTATAATTTGAGCAGGCTCAGTTTCTGTGCATAGTATGCCAGGTTTTTGCCATGTGGTAAGTTTGAAACAAGTTTATGCTCTCTGTTCTTGTCTGTTTTAACTAGGTAAGATAACTTGGTATCAGATTTTGCCAGGCATGGATGAGATAATGTTATTAATACTATGAAGGGGGCAGCTTGCAATGTGGTGTTTTGAAGATAGTTTAGGTGGTCTTGATTAAGCAGAAAGGGAAAACTCAGGGATGTCTTTGTATATTTTGTAAAAGTATGTAAATAAAGATTTGAAAATATCTTGGTGCAGTGTGAGATAATGATGCCTGCTGAACATGGAGCCAATCACGTATCATAAATAATTACAAGGGTGCGTGACAATCAGCATGTGTTTTCTGTTGTTCTGGTGTCATTGCTGTGGATAAAGTTTTAAAAAAATAGCATGCTTTTATCCAGCAGTTATGGGGGCCAACAAAAAAGAGAAGTAGCTTCTATTTTTCAACAGTGATTTTGTTGTACACTACAGACTATGGACAAAAGTATCAGGACACATCTCTTAATTATTGAATTCAGGAGGCCCCTTACTTCCTGTGAAGAGTAATCAGACGTTTTGAACAACGCCATGCTTCCAAATTTGTGGACGCAGTTTGGGGACCTTGACTTTACTGGTCTGCGCAGACCCCTGATCTCAACTCCATCCAACACCTTTGTGATGAACTTGGAAAGGGTATTGTGAGCCAGACCTTCTCATCAGTGACCTCATAAATGCTCCACAGAATGAATTGGCACAAATTCCCACAGAAACACTCTGAAATCTTGTGGAATTTCCTAATTAAAGAGTTTAATATTTTATATATTTATAATTTCATTTTAGCTGAATACACTGGATGTGATGGACCTTTCTTTTAAAGCCATTTTATAAACCCTTTCTCCCACTTTTAACAGCTAATCCCCAATGAAAAAAGCATTAAAAGCAATTTGAACTATTTGGGTGACCATTTGAGTTCCAGAGATCGTTAGCAATGTCTCGCAGCTGCAGTTCTAAAGTGATTGAGCTATTTGGACTTCAGATATGCCTGACTGACTACATCTGAGGTAAATGGTAAACTGTAAATGAGTTTTACTGTAAATGTGCCTACCTGACTGATAGCATAAACAAGTCAGCCGCTGACACTGAGAACGTCTAGAGCGTATTCTTAGCCCTACAGGGGGGTGACCAGACATCCCTGTGTTCTAGGCACAGTCCCTGTTTTTGGTATCGTCCTAAAATGCCCCCAGAAATGTCCCAGATGTTAACTGTGATTAAACGTAAAGAAAGCAAATTATCGCTCTTTTAATGTTGACCACATGCTCACCTAGTTTTAGAGAAAACTGCTGTATAAAACTAGACCAGAAACCACAAGTGTCAAGCGAATCCACATCACTGTAAACTTCTGTTCAAACCGTGTAGGAGCCCACCTTGATGAAGCTACAATCGTCAGCTTCCACTTTCAGACGATTAGGGGTCTCCATTTCCTTCTCTCTTCTATCTTCCTCCCTCACCACATCCATAAACCTCCTACAACCCCTTCCTCTTCTCCTGTTCCCTGCAGCTCCATTCTCAGCATCCTTCTCCCAACACACCCATTATCTCTCCTCAGCACAGGTCCAAACCAGCGCAATCTCGCCTCTCTGACTTTTGCTCCAAAAGGGCAGACTCCAGCTGACCCTCTAATAGATTTAGTACTCCTCCACAGGCCCAAATATTAAACTGCATGGCTGATATATCTATAATAATAATAATAATAATTATAATTCAGTGTAATAATGATTTGCTTTCAAAGGTACTCAGAGACGCTTCACATAGAATTGAATATGCAATAGAAATGAAAACTCTACATTAAAAACAAATAATGTTTAAAACAAAACATATTTAAAACTTACATACTGAAAAACAAGGCAGGGAAATACAAATGAACGAAACAGATGAAAAAACGCGTGTGTGGGTGAAAGAACAGTGGTTAGAGGCTATAAGTGGATTTGAAGAGATGTGTTTTGAGAAGAGACTTGAAAGTTGCCTGATAGTCTGATACCCAGAGATCCAACAAGGCCCAGAGAGCCTGCCCCCGCAAAGCCACTGCCGAGAGTAAGTCAGCGCTCACCCAAGCATCCAGCTCTGGACAGCGAGAAACCAACAACGCACTGGCGACCGGGGCATCTTCCACCGGCAGGGTGTGGTGGTGGGGCAGGGGGGCTGACTGAGATGTTGAGTAAGGTGGAGTCTAAGGCCTGACCTGACAAATAGACATAGATAAACAGGCACACATAGACACAAGCATACATCCCCACCCTCATGCACACAAACAAATATTCACACACTCGCCCCACATATAGACACACAGAACTGAACACCGTACACACTCACACTCCCCAGACCACCAGCCCTGACCCCAACTGGACGGCCAGCTCATCCTCACAGTCCCCCGCCCCGGATAGTGAACAGAGAACAGGGGTGTTAAAAAAATGAGAAGACCCCATGCTTCCCCCCTCCCGCTCAAATGTAGTGTTGGTGTGTGTTGTTCTAAAGTGCTTTAAAACAGGGGAGAGCCCTGACACTAACCACTCTCCGCCCGCTTGTGTCAGCTCGGCCCCTCCCCAGAGCCCTCAGTGTCTACATGCAACTTAAAATTGGGAAGTGAGCACTGGCGCCAGAGGTGAGCCTGAATGAACAGACCGCCCTCTGGACGCCATTCAGTGTGCCCACCCCCAAGGCCCTATGTGTGTATGTCAAGTAATGAGAGTGTCTAAGTTGTGATGTATGATTGAGATGCAGGTGGTCACGATGAGACAGAGGAGGAACACCTCCCCTGCATCCCAGCAATACACCTGCATCAGTGAAATTCATTTTTAATTAACTTTTTAGATTGAAAGAATATGTCACAATATTTTCGGACCTTCTATGCCAAGTTCCACTAGTCTTTGATAAATGGTTGTGTTGATACAGTTCTGCTGTTAACCGTGTTCTTGTTTATTCCAGTTGTTGTGACTAACTGTTGTTGCTTGAAGTGTTGAAGTTATCCCTGTTTGGTAACTGCTAACTGATCACAGGTGTTTTACCATTTGTAACACAGAAGTGTCTGGGTTTAATTTGGGTTAATAGCAATTCAGTATTCTGACTGTGTAACGGTAAATATAAAGAGGTAACTACTGCACATAATGCCCTTCAACTGAGTTAAATGTAGGAATTTGGAATAAATGTAAAATGTGTAATACGTCTCTGAAAATAGCTGCTATCAAAACTTTATTTGGACCGGGTGACAATACACTACTTTTTGGGAAAGTACATTGCGTAAAAAAGTCACACGTATAGTATTTTCACATGAATCTGTACTCTAGTTTCACTTCAGGCGTACAAGGAGGCGATCCTAGGCATTGCTTGCTCGACTCTCCTGGTCAGGGCCTGCCTGCTGTTGTCACGAGAGGGTTACAAATAAGAAAATATGAGGAACTCGAGCTGAAATAAATCACTCAGACCATTCTGGTTTTTGCTTTAATTCCTGGGCAAGGAGAGGGGAAAGGAGGAAGACAGAATAAGAAAAAGAATGAGGGAGTTAGGAATGGTAAAGAAATTTGATTATAGAGCCTGCGCAATTATTATTCTAGATAGTAACATAAAACTGAGGGAGACAATGAGAATCTAATAACTATTTTGTTATACTTATACTTTACTGTTTATTATTAAAGACTGGGCAGGAAAGAAAAGAAGTGAAGTTAAAGAAGCCAAAGGAGGGAAGTGAGAGGAGTGAAGAATGAAGTTAATAAGTAAAGAGAAGAAATTTCAAAAGGGTTCAAAGCTCCCATTTCAACAATACTGATGTATTAAACAGCTATCATGAATGTTAACCTGGCCAGTGCACATCTGAACATTAAGTGTTTAACTATTATCAATTAAACAACATCCACATGAACAGTTCAGGTATCATTCAGTTAGCCAGTGGCGATAGCTAATAGTAAATGGTAACTTTAATGTAGGAGTTAGGCAGCAAATGTAATCATTATCTGACCGTCTCGTCTGAACTGTTCATAAACAGTATTAATTCAAAACAGGACAATAAAATTATTTGTGTGTGACAAAGCCCCAGACTGAAGCTGAGAAAAGTCAACCAGTGACTAAACAAAACCAATGGCAGTCTACACTACCGACTTCATTTGACCAGCAGTGAAAATATGGTACCAGTTTGCAGCAAAAAAACATGCAAATTGCAGTCAGATAGGGTTCAGTCCACTTGAACGGTCATAGACCTTTCTGTGGAGTATTGACTGGAGCACACAGCATTCTGACATTCTGATTTGTCGTGTGTATGTACAGGTGCTGGTCATATAATTAGAATATCTTCAAAAAGTTGATTTATTTCACTAATTCCATTCACAAAGTGAAACTTGTATAATGTATACATTCATTCCACACAGACTGATATATTTCAAGTGTTTATTTCTTTTAATGTTGATGATTATAACTGTCAACTAATTTTTTGCTTTTGTGTCAGACATGAAAGGAATGAGCCTCTGCAGCTCAGCTCCCTGCCAAAACATAAACAACCAGCTCGAGGACGAGGGGGCGTGGTAGAATTGTTCATGCATTTTAGTGCTAAATTAGTAAGACTCTAATTTACTAATTTTGTAAGATAAATATTATTTTTGGTACTGTCCAGAGGACACAAGAAAGCTCGTCTTGGGATGGTGAAATACCCCCTGTACTCAGAGGTGGGAGGTTTGAAAGTAGCCAGTTGGACAATATTATTTTTTTTCTCCTTGCTGCTGTTTGGCTGCTGCCCTGTGACGCATCTCTGGTAGCTGCAGTCCAGAATTTCCTGCTCCACGCAGGAAACTGTTCTGATGTGGGAATTCTGGACTGCAGCTGCCAGAAATGTGTCACAGCAGCAAGGAGAAATAAATAACGTTCTCCAATTGGCTACTTTCAAACCTCCCGCCTCTGAGTACAGGGGTTATTTCACCATCCCAAGACGCTTTCTTTGTGTTCCCTGGATATACATTTACGGCATTTACGGCATTTATACCAAAAAATTTACACAGTTATATTTTAGATAGAAATGTAGCTCAATTTATGTTAATATTTATGTTACAAAATAAGTAAATTAATTATATTTTTCTTAATAATTAAGCACTAAAATGCATGAAAAATGAGATATTGCTACTAAAAAAAAAAAATGTGGATGATGTCTGCGCTTTCCGTGAATTTGTGGGAGTTTTCGCCAACAATTTTTATTTCGTTTCTAAGAAAAAATCAGCAAATGCTGGGCGTTTGCTGTATATGCTAAGTTCTCCACATTATTGAAAATGATTTTTTTCATAAAGTCATTCAAAAAAGGTTTGAGTGCTGTGAATTCATTAGGCATTAACACACACACTGAATGATTATGGCATAATTCCCTGGGTAGTACCTTTATTGGTTGTTCTTTTATTTACAAATAGGTGTTATATAAAGTATGCACAGTTTGAAATAGGCTTACCTTAGTTAACAACCTTTTAATATAAGCATGGCGCAGTCTGAAAAATTACCACTAGAGGGCCGCACAGGTTCACAGCACAGTTAGCTGTACGTTTTCTGGAATACCAAAGTCTAATGTTAACCAGTTAATCAGAGAGACTCACTATCCTCTTCTGTACATGTAGCACAAATACTGTACGCATTTCATTTTCCGTGAGCAACCGAATGGGAGATGCTTTCATCTGGCAATGTGTGTGTGTGTGTGTGTGTGTGTGTGTGTGTGTGGGTGCATGTTCTCCTTGTGGTGGCTTGTGTTTCTTCTGGGGTCTCCAGTTTCTCCCACAGTCCACAGACATGCTTGTGTCAGGTGAATTCTAAACTGACTGTAGTTGAGATCGTGGGAGTGAATGTTGTGTGTGTGCACCCTGTGGTGAGCTGGTGCCCTGCTTTGCTTCTGTATAGGCTCCAGGTACCTGCGACCCAGTAAGGAATAAGTTATTACAGAAAATGAATAAAAAGATTTGAGCGGTTTGGGTGGCTAATGTGTTTTTTTGGTTTTGTTTTTATAAACCAATTTATCCTTTCAGCTGCAGTTCTAAAGTAAAAAAAAAAAAGATACATTTGATTATTGAATACACAAGATTGTCCCCAAAATGTTACAAATTAAAATTGAACAGACAGCAGAGCGTACAGGCAGACGCCTCGCGTTATGCTTGTTTTGTCCACCAGAGGGAGCAAGATACTCTATATAACAGTACAGCTTTATATCTCGCTTCTCTTCCACGAACTCGTAGTTTTAGAGAAAAGTGCTGCATACCACCTCAGACACCAAAGTCAAGTGAATCTACAACATCCCAAATGTCACATCCCAAGTGCCATTTTTACAGTTTATACTTGCTATAAATGCACCCACTGTTATGTATTGTTTTGTATACAGTAACCCCCCGCTTTTCGCGTTCCAACAGAATCACCGTAGTTGTGTTGTCATAAAATAAATGCCCAAATGCCAATTTGCATAGTGTAAACCCTAAAACATGCTCCTAAAAACAATTTAATTACATTTTAAACTCATCAGCCTTAAAAGAAATGTAAGAAAAACCCGTATCCGTACTGTACAGTTAACACTGAACTCCAGCAGTGCTAGAATGTAAATTCCGATATTACCTCTGTACAGACTGTACTGTAATTCATGCACATGCGTTTTCTTTGGTATGTGCTGTTGTTTTCGTTGGCATAATCAGTTAAATACTGTAATAAATCCATTTTTATCTACAGTAAAAAAAATACAGGCTTTAAGAAGAACAAAACGAAAAACACGAGAACACTTGAAACGCTCCAAGGTCGAAATAGGGACTGGTGTTTAGCAACGCAGCATGAGGACGGGCAGACGAGGCCCGGATGTTACAAAAGGCAGGGGCTTCCGCGAAAAATTGTTAGTTTTGTTCTCAGGAAAAATCTGCATGAGACTGAAATCCTGCTGACTGCTGTGTTGCCGTGCCTGCTGAACCACAAGTCACTGTATTATAGACTTGGTAAACTGTTTAATGTAATTGTAAAGAAAAGTGTACTGTTACTGAGTTCAAAAAGGTGATGGAAGTTTCAGTTTCCTTTTTGATCTTTGAATTTGAATTTGGATCTTTTTAAAATCATTTGTTAATTTTTGTATTGGCTGTAGTTCCCTCCCATTGACGACTTATATATAGCACCTTCAGTACACCAACTCTGGCTGTTACATCAACAATGCGTTTCAGTGACTCTTCCACTCTTCTTGGAAGGCTTTCCACAAGATTTTGGAGTTTCTGTGGAATTTGTACCAACGCATTCTGTGGAGCATTTATGAGGTCAGACACTGACAATCATCCCAAAGGTGTTGGGTGGGGTTGAGGTCAGGCCAGTCAACTTCCACACTGAACTCGTCCAACTATGTCTATGAGTTGCCCCTGCAGTCCGAAGGTTGTGGCTTTGAATCCCAGGACTGCTATCCTCACTGAATGTGTTAAATGCAAAGAAATAACTTTACATTGTTCACGTGTGATTTTCAAGGGGCTACTTTACTTTACTTTTCTGTATGGATCTCACTTGCACTGGGACACAGTCATGCTGGAATAGAAAAGGGCCTTCCTCAAACTGTGTCCCAATACTTTTGTGCAGAATGTAGCTCTCCTTAACAGTAATATAGCACTGATCGTGTTACTGCTGTAACCACATGAAAAACCAACAAGAGACACAAAGCCTCGGGGTTAAAATTTCCTAAACTGAGAATGCAGAGTGTTCATGTGAACACAACTCAAACCCAACGCATATAATATGAGAATTCAAATCACAATTTACATTAAGGAAACAAGTGGCTGATTTGGCAGCAGTAGCTTGCTGAGAGTGAGAAGAGTGGAAAATGATGATGTACAGAACGTATCAATCATTCACGCACAAACACCCACAGTCAATATAGGATCCCCTGTTCTCCTGAGGCGCAGGTCTTTAGACTGTGGGAGAAACCAGAGACGCCACCACAAGGAGAACATGCAAACTCCACACACACAGTAGTACATATTGCTACACTTAATTTATAGAAAACAGTCAAATAAGTGAGGAATACGTTTTTTCAAGTCTTGTGTTATTTTTAAGTCTTACAATAAGATCGGCAGTATATTATGCTTCTTATTCTGTGCTCTATGTCTGCAGGAACTCAGTCGGACTCGGTCATACATACCCTACATTTCATAGAGGATGTTTAAATAGGACAAAATGATGGAATACTGCTACATTTTAAAGACAGGGGGAAAAGACCCTGCTGTTCTCTCTGACGTAACAAAGCCGAAACATCCCACGGTACGAACTGCAAGCACTTTGGAATAGAACCCATCTGTCCCCCGGCAAAGAAAGGCTGAGTGAGTGAGACATCTGAAGCCGACGCAGGAGTGTGAAGAATCGTCAGAGTTTCTTACTGAATTATTAAAAAGAGCTGCTCACTTTGACGGCTAGCCATCCTTGCCCAGGGAGACATTTCTATCCTTTGTAGCTGAAAATATTGCAGAGAGGAAAATATTAGTGTCATTGTTTCAGCTTCAGCTGCGAAACATGAAAGAGAATATTTCCCAAGGACAATGAGAGGAAAAAACCATTCACTCTTCCTTTAGAGTTCACTGGTCAGCGAATCATCCTTAGATATTCCTTTATAGCAGCCGTTGCTCCCTTTTCTCCAACTGATTTCTCAGAGAAAGAAAAAAGGAAAACGTTTCCACTATTTGAAAAGGCCAGCAGTCGTCCACATTTTAAGTAAGTATAGAAATGGTCCAAAATATCTTTGCATTAAAGTACAATGTTTTCCCTTCTCTTATAAAGTCATTTCAGAGATTTTAAGCTATTTCAGTTGTTCTTCAAAGAAAGCTTCTTTCTGAAAGCATCCTTAGGCAACAAAAATGTGATTCTTTTAATGGCATCACTCAAGAGAACTTCTTCTGATACTATTATTCCGAAGAGTGTGTAGAAGCCATAGCCGTGATGTTGAGTTGACTTATGTCAAGCTATCCATTCGCTGCCTGTTGTTTGAAAAGAACTTGTTTTGTCCACTTATCTTTCCTTTATGCTGATCTTTTCTGAGCATGACCTCAATAGTCTCAGTTCATGTTCAGGAGATAGAAGACTGTAGGAGAAATTCAGTGTCTTTTAGTTCTTTTGTTTCTATTGTCTCGTCTCTTCAGTCCTTTTCACCTCCTTGGCCGACTTCCTTTTGAATTCTGCGCAGCTTCACAATACTTTTCCAATTCCAGCTCTACCTCCCCTGCTAAGCCCCCCCACCCCTCCACCCCACCCGCAACCCAACCCCCTGCCTGGACAATATTTACCTCAATGCACCATCAAATAGGTGGAGACTGGATCAACAAAAAGCAAGCCTGTGAGAAATGGACCTTATCACTTTCGCTCTCATTCTCCCCCAGTGAGCTTTTCAATTAGGTAATTACCAGTGTGTGAAAGGAGTCTCGGCGGACGGCCCCCGCTGCATTGTGGGAGCACCTGTCCCCTGCAGATGCCAATTACCCGCCGAGCGAGCTGTCCCTTTGTGTGAGTACCAGGACGGGTCCAGGACTGCAGGGAAGAGTGCACCAGGCCAATCTGGCTCCTGACCAACAAGTCAAACTCTCCATGAGAGCCAGGTATGGATGCAAACAGTGCAGACAATTCAAAATTGGGCTGAAATCAAGATTACCTGGCTGTCTTCTCTGCCACTTTTCTGTCAGTGTTGTTTGGCCATTCACTTTTTTATTTGATGTCGAACTTATCACACTCCAAACTCTATAAGCCTACTAGTGGTCTGGATCCACCCACAGCGTAGTTTAGGGGTGAATATGATCCATCTCTTCTCCCTATGCTTGTCTCTTGATCAGCATGATTAGCAGACCCTGATGCTACCTCTTCATCAAAGGCCCTTTAATGCCTAAACACAGTATGTACTTCTCAAAAATGGGCCATTACACCTCTAATAACAGTACTGATGTGTTAGTACTCCAAGTCTTGAGTGAATGTTTAAGATTGGCCTAAATAAAAGAGACTTCAGGGCTGTGAGAGCAAGTGCTCTGCGTTCAGGAGGCTTACTGTGTTTATGTAAACTGCATTGATTTTGAGTTCGATATCCCTGGCCTGGTTGGGAAGCTCAGTTGCAGATGTGTCAGGGCCAAATAGAGAGGAGATGGTACACTGTAGGCTACACAAGCACTATACATCAGTCCACATCAGTCCACGTTCCCCAGTGATAGGGGAACATTAATTTAATTTATTTTAGCAGTACCTACCCAAGATCTAAAGAATTTACCATTAAAACAAATCTAAAGCACAAATACTATATTTACTTACAACTATTCTTTTTAGGTACTCCTTTTGGTCCTCGGCCCACCATAAATGTTGCATTTAGCAGATGCCTTTGAAAAGCTCTTTAGTTCTTTAGCTTTTTCCCTTTTTTCAATCTTTTTGGCACAGAGAGTGCAGGGCACATGTTTTACTTAAACACAGAGCTCAGTGGCATCGTTCATACCCATAGTTTTGTGTAAAAGGGAAGGAATTTTCCTCAGCCTGCCATGCTGAAGGTGAATACAAGGGCAATGACGGCTGTCAGTGAGGAAGATCAGACCAAGGTGAAGTGATCAGAGATGCGGGCACCTCAGGGAGACATTCAGAGGAGACGTGCTTTGATCCGAGAGAAAATTCAAACACTATCCCAGACAGGTTATATAACCAGTGCACTATCATGTGCACATGGGAGAGCGAGAGAGAGAGAGTAAAAACATTCTAAAATTTCTCATTAACAGGATGGTAATAGTTGAACTTTGTGTTGAAGACCTGAAATTTTACAGGTTGTTTGTTGACAGTTTTCAAATACTAACACAGATTCATGATTGGTTTGAGATTTTGACTTAAACGAAAGTAAAGAGGCCTCTTACACATGAACGCACCACGCACAGTGTGAAATACCGGTGCAGCACCCTGGCACTGTGTGTGGGGACGGTGCCCTGCTCAAGGGTGCCTCAGTGGAGATACTGGCAGTCCTGGGATTCAAACCCACAGCCTTCTGATCACAGAGGCAATTTCCTAACCACTATGCCACCAACTGCCCCAAGGCCACACAGATGTGGTTGAAGGTCATCTTTTTGTCCGGCCTCTCCTGTGTTGTGTTGGCCTTACGATCTTTGTCCTGCTAAAAGGTGAACTTTCTCCCAAACTTTAGAAGAAAAGCATCTTGCATTACATCTCTGTGTTTTGCATCATCCACCCATCCTTCAACTTGATCAAGCTGCCCAGTCCTCACTCAGGAAAAGCATAACCCTGTTGGGATAGTGGTTTCTGAGGAAGTGCTGGGTTTATGCCACACATACTGTTTAGAGTTTCTGCAAACAAAATTTTAAATGAATATCACTTCAAGAGCATATTGGTTTGCAATAAACATGACCATTTCCTGACGTGTGTGCAGGAGTGTGTGTGTGTGTGTGTGTGTGTGTGTGTGTGTGTGTGTGTGTGTGTGTGTGTGTGTGTGTGTGTGTGTGT
>JBBPDC010000129.1:16985782-17010895 GCA_037974485.1 Hemigrammopetersius urotaenia
CACCAGAAACAGAACAGAACAGGGCAGGGAAAACAGAAAACAAAAACAGTGGCCTCACACGGCCATCAGCCGTGACAACTAGTAGTTACAGTTTTGTGGTTAACATACAAGCATCCTGGGGTTCAGTTTCCTGCTCTGGGAAAATACATTTTAGTCTGCTTTAGATAAGACCCTACATTTACTTTCCTCTACATTCAAACCTACATCTATATTTACTTTCATCGAAAACATTTTCCTCTTTATTTGTCTTTCTGGATATGTGTGTGCCATATCCTGTTAATTACATAAAATTTCACTGCTCCCTTTTTTCCTTGAGCCCTTGTGCATGAGCCTGCAGCTAGTTTGCTCTGATTTTTGAGGTTTGAGGCATTATCACGCTAATCCGTTTAGCCAATGATTTTAGATTGCAGTCCAGCAAACATTTGCATTTATTCTACATCATTTTCTCCAAGATCAATAACAGTTAACACTGAACAGCCCTTTGGATTCAGTGACATCAGAATTCATGTTGAGAACAAGCCAGACTCCCTCTGTGAAAAACCAAAGCAAGAACAAATACAGTCGCAGCATGTGCTACCTAACAAAGTATAGGTGGGTTAATTATAGAACAATGGAGAGAAGGAGACATATGTCAAAGTGGGTGTGCCCCACTAAGCCAGACTGACAGTGTGCGTCATTTTCAAGTCTGTGTGAGAAAGAGAAGAAAGTCTATGAGGATGGTATGAACTAGACAAAGAATGAACAAAGTGTAGAGTAGATAAAGTAAGTAAATAATGTATATAGAAAATCTGTATATAGATTTGAACTGCTTGAGTGAAGTTTTGAAAATGTAATGTAATAAAATGTTTAAACATTTTGAGAAATGTAAGATTCAGAAATGCAATAACTCACGTTTGTAAAGTGGTGTGTACGGAGCCGCCCTCATTGTTATGATTCAGAGCACAAATGCAATCTTGCGTTTCACTAATTAGCTAAATCGATAGCTTCATGCAGCCTTGTTTGTCTTGCTGTCAGATAATAAACTTAGGCCTCCCTGAGGGTAGCAGTGAGTTGGATTGTGATCTCACTTCCATTCTTCAAATTAATCTTTTATTGATCAGAGAGCGTGTGAAGTGCCTTGCACCACCCACTTGGATGTTCGTGCCATTTTAGAGTGGTTGAGTTCAACGCTACTGAGAAGGAGGAGCTGAAGTTTCAAAGCAGACTGTGCCATGAAGGAGATTCAATTTACAGCCAGTGGATTAGCAATGCTAAGTATACAGGATCAAAATATCGCAAATGATGTGGTCAAAGAAGATAATATGCACATGCTTTGGGATTAAATATATTAAATATACAAAACTAATATACGTAGAAATGAATCAGTGCATACACAAAGGTGGATAGTAAGTCATATTAATATGCATGTACTTAAGAACAGTTTAAATGAATGTGTACCTCACTGAGTATTTTCAAATGAAAATCTTTGAAATGTATGTTTTACTTAATTCTATATAGGTAATTTAATAGTTCTGTTTTTTTCAACACCCAGTCTGTTTTGCACTGGCTCACACCTCTCACTTTAGAACTAAAAACTAAAATGCACCTTCCTCTTTGTGACAGTACATCACCACATTTTAGTGCAACAGTCAATAAACCTAGACCCACAAACTCAGGCTTCTCATAGACCCATAAGAGACAGATTCAGGCCTAAAAACTGTAGCTGGGTGTCTGGTTGCTCAGGAAAGAGCAACACTTCGTAAATGCATCAAGTTGTGTTTACACGTTGCCTCACAGCAAACATGTAGATGTTAAACAGCCAATAACGCCATTCAGCATAGCAAAATTGTTACAGTTACTGCCTGCGACCACATGGGGTCGCTGCTGAACTATGGACCTTCCCAGCTCTCTGATCTCTAACACACACCTGATCTCTATCTTTCCCTGATTCCCTCACACCTGAACTGTGTTCATTTGTCATGTCTCTGTCTTGCCATTGGTCATTAGTTTTTCCCCTGCTGTATTTAGGTTCACCTGTTCTGTTAATCATCATCCAGACATATTTTCATTCTCCCAGGTTGTTGTCCTTCTTCTCCTGTTTTCCCTCACCTTATTCGTCACCTAATCTATATTAAACCACCTTAAAATGCAACTTTGCAGCAGTGCCCTTTCTTCTCTGCCATGACAAGACCCCATTGTGACAGAATGTCTGGATCCTCAGCAAGGTACCTACAGAATTCCGTGCTCTGGCGTCCCAGGTCACATGGAACGATTTTGCCCTAAATACCGCGTATTATGAAGGCTTGGCTCCCCGGGTGCAAGACGAATTGATCTGGCACGAGCGTCCCAGGACACTGGAGGGTATTATCCAGCTCAGCCTTCACCTGGACGGTGAGTTCAGCTCCCTCCCTTCTAGCCCAGTCAGTTCAGTTCCACTCAGTCCAGACCAGCTCAGTTCAGCTCCACTCAGTCTAGCCCAACTCAGTTCAGCTCCGCTCAGTCTAGCCCAAATCAGTTCAGCTCCACTCAGTTCAACTCCACTCAGTTCAGCTCCACTCAGTCTGGACCAGCCCAGTTCAGTTCCACTCAGTCTGGACCAGCCCAGTTCAGCTCCACTCAGTCTGGACCAGCCCAGTTCAGCTCCACTCAGTCTGGACCAGCCCAGTTCAGCTCCATTCAGTCTGGACCAACCCAGTTCAGTTCCACTCAGTCTGGACCAGCCCAGTTCAGTTCCACTCAGTCTGGACCAGCCCAGTTCAGTTCCACTCAGTCTGGACCAGCCCAGTTCAGTTCCACTCAGTCTGGACCAGCCCAGTTCAGCTCCACTCAGTCTAGACCAGCCCAGCCCAGTTCAGCTCCACTCAGTCTAGACCAGCCCAGCCCAGTTCAGCTCCACTCAGTCCAGCCCAGCCCAGTTCAGCTCCACTCAGTTCAACTCCACTCAGTTCAGTTCCACTCAGTCTGGACCAGCCCAGTTCAGTTCCACTCAGTCTGGACTAGCCCAGTTCAATTCCACTCAGTCTAGACCAGCCCAGCTCAACTCCACTCAGTCTAGCCCAACTCAGTTCAGCTCCACTCGGTCTAGCCCAACTCAGTTCAGCTCCACTCGGTCTAGCCCAACTCAGTTCAGCTCAACTCAGTCTAGCCCAGTCCAGTTCAGCTCAACTCAGTCTAGCCCAGTCCAGTTCTGCTCCCGTCAATCCAGCCCAGTTCAGTTCTTGTCAATCCAGCCCAGTCCAGTTCAGCTCCTGTCAATCCACCCCAGTCCAGTTCAGCTCCTGTCAATCCAGCCCAGTCCAGTTCAGCTCCAGCCAGCCAAGCAGGCCTCTCAGCCGCTCCAGCCAGCCAAGCCGCCTTCTCAGTTGCCAGTTCCCGCATCGGACGACCCGACTCCTGATCCGTCGCCGGTTCCTGCACCGGGCAACCCGACTCTTGATCCGTCGCCGGTTCACGCACCATTGGTCCTTAGTTTTTCCCCTGCTGTATTTAGGTTCACCTGTTCTGTTAATTATCATCCAGACATACTTTCATTCTCCCAGGTTGTTGTCCTTCTCCTCCTGTTTTCCCTCACCTTATTTGTCACCTAATCTATATTTAACCACCTTAAAATGCAACTCTGCAGCAGTGCCTTTTCTTCTATGCCAGGACAAGACCCCATCGTGACAAAAATTTCATCTACGGCTCTCAGAGTGTTCCCACTTTTAGTGAAAGTTGCTGCTTCACTGATTTTTGTTGCTGCTTCACTGATAACTGTCATGACCCGGTCCCGTCCGGGCCATGGAGTGAGGACACAGACACCCGAACAGACTTCCATGCTGAGTTAGGCTTTTAATGAGAACCAAAAAGGCAGAGAAAACAAAGCCCGGCACGATGGCCATCAATACACGAGTGAACATGAGGGAACGGAACCGGCACAAGGTGAGTGTATGTTCGCGTGAGGGATAACTAAGACAAACAGCTATTTCTACCTAAAGGTGAAGGGAGGTGAAGTGAGGTTCAGGTGCTAGGCTAATTTACAAGGTGACAAGGTGAGGGTTAATCAGGTAGAGGGCTGATCACAGGCAATCAGCTGAGTGTAGGTGAGTCCGGACAAGTCCTTGGTCCAATAGCGACCCCCAGTGGTCGCGGGCGGAAATCGTGACAATAACAATAGAATATCCAGTTAACTACCCGATATAAAGATGCAGAATATAGATTAAACTAGTTTGAATTTATCATTGTATTATCCAATAATTTTCCAGAATTACATTTTGTTTTATTTAACCATAAGAGGTTAATACTGAAAGTAAGCTCAATCTGTTGTTTTTGGTGGGCAAGTGGCAAAAATGGGAGCTTGATTCATTACATTATTGAAGTAACAGCTGTCTATATGTGAGTCAGAGGTGAAGCGTTTCCCTGAATGCTACATGACAAACTTTTAACAGCTGCAATGAAATGCTGGCAACTAGTCCTCTGCATCTTGTAAAGCCCAAACAGGCAAGCACAATCATCTTGAGTGGGTCCTTCCATTTGTTTTCATTTGCTCTTCATTTTTCAAAGCTTCAGGGGGGATTTGTAAAGGATTTTTGAAAGAGGCACCATCTGTGATCTTCAGGAAAACACGACTAGAGTAACACATCTCACATTGCCGTAGAGATATCTGAAGGAGAAAGAACAGAATGCCCAACCTTGCTCTCGTCCATAAAACCAATTTGGTTCCATCAGAGTAAATGACACTTAAAAAGTTAATCATCAGAACAGAAAGAATATAAAGACTTGGGATGTGGGGAAATAATAGTCCATATGTCCTCAAACACTCCTTGGAATTTGGTGCTGAAAGCATTTAGAATATTGCCTCGATCAAATGTATGCTGCTCTAAATATTTTAAACATGAATAGAAGAAAAGAAGAGTTAGGTTCTCAGTCAACATAATGTTTTTTAGACATTGTCAGAACAACTGTTATAAAATATGTTATGACTGAGTAACAACAAAGATGTTTTTATCACAAGTAGAAATGTGAAAGGTTTTCATTTATGGCACCCTGAGATGTTTTTCAAGTTTATTCCAAAAATGGCACCTTAGAGGCACAGGGCGCATATTTATTACTGTCATCAACTTCAGTCCACAAGGAGGACAAAACCTGTGCTGTGAGGTTTCTTTCAGCAGATGTGGTTTTTGTCTGTTTTTCTGTGGGCCAAATAATGTAGTAAGAATGGCTCATTGGGGAGCATTTTGTAAACATAAATACATGCATATTTTAGGTACAAAGGTAAATATGTTATCATGAAAGAAGGAGCACAGTGTGTGTATGATATCTGTAATATATTTGCTCCAAAGCCATCATTATATCTCATCTTCCTTGCCCTAAGCTAGTGGTTCTCAGTGCCCTTCGGATAATATATATATATAGGTACACATACGCATGATATGTTGAATGTGTTCCATGCATGTATTAGCAAATCTCTCATATTTGCACAGAGATAAATGTTTTCTCATCATTGTTGCAGTGTGGGCTCTCTGAGTCTGTGAATCAGTCCTTCGTGTTTGTAAGTCAGACTAGACTGATTTTTTCTGTCAATAGAAACACACACACACACACACACACACGCACACACACAAAGCAGGCACAAAGCCAGTAACCCTGCCAAGATATACAGCTGTGCTTCTTTTCACATCCCTCTTTTCTCAGCCTTTTCTTGTCTCCCCCATTATTTATCCACCTCAACACAGCGATAATTATTCTTTTTGTTCTCAGAAACCTAGCTTCGGCAGGTTTTGTTCAACAAAGTCTGGAAAATGAAAATTTGATGCTGCCTTCTGCAGGAGCTGTGATGCTGTGGGTGTGTTATAGCAAATCTCAGGCTAAACTCTCTGTGACTGCATTGGAGCTGCTGAAACAGTGTCTCACTGATGGATTAAATTGTATTGTTGAAACCGAACACTTCTGTCCCTTAGCTCATTCTCGTCAATTTGAGGCACATTCTGCTGTGCCGGTTCCAAGCTTTTCCCCTTCCCCACCGCGAAATACGTGTGTTACTGCGAGGCTCGTTAGAGTCTGTCACTGAACATGAGCTGCTGGAGTTAAGTTGGTGGAGAGAACTTTTCAGAAAGGGCAGATTTTAAGAGCAACGGAAGAAGCATTTGTATTTAAATATAAATGTTTATACTTGTTATTTACCAAGGACAGGTATTAATATCAACATACTGAGAAGATTCACAATGAGCTTTATGATAATTTAGAAAGGAAATTAGAAAATGTTAATGTTTACACAGATTCTTGAAAATGTACATGGAGCAATGAAAAGCACTTTTGGCTCCCTGAAGAAAATTTCGGTGGATATAACCATTTTTTTGAGGATGTTCAACGAACTGATTAGAAGTCCAGTACAGAATACGTGGCTGTGCAATGAGGCTGCTGAGCTCGACAAGTTCACTAACCGACAAGAAATGGCTGATTACTAAACAGCAGCTCTGAAGAAATAACCTGAAAGAGCTTGCTTTAACTCAGTCTTGGGTTTTACTCCTTCATTTTATTGTGTCAATCAATAATTTCTGTTTCAAACTCTACTACCCAAAAGAAAATTATGAGAGAACTCCTATAGAGAGACAGAGAAAATGAGATGAGTGAACATGAGTCACCTCTGAGAAAACTCGCACTGGGAACAAAATGAGAGGCAGTAAGAATGTAAGCAATACTGAGGGGGATGAAAAATTACAATTAAATTGGTTACCAAAAAAGATATCTGTCCTGTAAAAATATGTAAAATATGATTCTTCAATGAAAGAGACTTGTGCCATTTAGCCAGAGGACCTGAGTGGATTTAACAAGGGCCCAATAGTGTCTGCATGACTGGGTCAGCAGGTCTTGTGAAGTGTCCCAGTTATGCAGTGGTCAGTACCTACCAAAAGTGGTCCAAGAGATAACAACCTGTGGACTGGCAACAGGGTCCTGTTCACTCAAGGCTCACTGATGTGTGTGGGAAGTAAAGACTAGCCCATCTGGTCCAATCCCACCAGAGATCTTCTGTAGCACATTTTGCTGACATAACTTAATGATGGCTATGACTGAAAGATGTCAAAACACACAGTGCATCACAGCTTGCTGTTGCAGACCAGGCTACTGCTAAAAGCACAGACGCCATCAGTAAACTTACACAACTTCTGCAGATTTGCTGCAAACGCCTTGGTGCCAGATACCACAGCACACCTTCATTCCTCTTGTGCCTTGATGGGTCAGAGCTGATTTGGTGACAACAGTGGGAACTACAGTTTTAATGTTATGGAATGAGTGTTGATATTACCATTTCCCACTCATAGCTCATTTAATCAAGCAGAGAAGTTCTATAATTGTACATTTTTAACTTCTGTCCATATGTGCGTAAGCCGAAAAGGGGATATTTTATAATGAAGTAGCTGTTGTGTAAAGTCTTGTTATGTGGTTGCGAAAAACAATCTAACTTCATCTTCTATTAAGAAAATACAGCACTGTTAGAAGACCCACACATTCTCTAATTTACTATGTATCTACTCCCTGGTCACACACACAAATACACACACACACACACACACACACACACACACACACACAGTTTTGCTTACCAAGTCTTTATCTTCTGCTAAGTGGGTTCAGCTGTTCAGTCATACATCTAAAATCAATTAGACTCACTGTTAATCAGTTACCTTGCCTGACCATATTGAATTGACTTGCAATGCATACTGTATGGAAGAAGGGTTTCCAGGATAATATGTCACCAGGTTTTTTTCATGACATTAAATGTTGGGTTTTCCATAATGTCATCTGTTATCATGTTCAAAAACGTGTTGAATCCAGTTGTTACAACTGGATATAAATCACTTTGGAATAAAAATTAAATATACAGTGTATTTACCTCCCGGACAAACACATTTTTGTGTAAAGAAGTTAACACCACCTCTGCGTGGAACAAACTTATTGGATATATAACACAATAAAGTGTAATATGTGGCAAAGAACTTAATTACTTCATTTTTAAAAGTAGTTCAAGACTGACTTTGAGGTATGTATTGTATAACTGTTGTAACAATCAGTCCCTTTTCTTCTACACTGTCTTCACTGAGTGTGGGACTTTAGCTTTCAGGATTTGTGATTTCTTGTCCCACTGTCTGGTACACGAAACCCCAACGCATAACAGATTCCTCAGGGTTAATGTCTGACAGGGTGTTCTTTTATTCAAATGCCTTCCATGTATTGCCTTCCTCTTGCTTTGGTCAGTTTTTTTTTTATTTCAGGTCCTCAGTCTTAGGTTTGTTTAAATGAGTTCATAACTGTTGAGTGTGAGTGCAACACCTGTAGAGATGTGTTGGGTCATTTATCATTTTTTAAGCTCTGCACTTCGTCCACATCTGTCTTGGATTAGGCTTAATGAGTCAATTAAGTTCTAAGACCCTACAGAAAATATCAGTAATGCATTGACTGGTGGGTACCTAGACTTCTGCACAGGATATTATATTAAATTCTGGATTTGACATTTAGTAAAAAAAAAAAAAGGACTGTCACAATGGCAGAAATTTGTTAAAAGAAGTTTTAGTTTGTTCTGTGCCTGTGCAGTTCTTTTCAAATCAACAAAACAAGTACTTTGCATTTTGCCATTTCACACACTGTATAAAGCTTGTGTGATCATCTCAATTAATTTTGTTCAGCTATGGTCAAGAGAAAAAAAAAAAAACATTTAATGATGTTCTCACTGCTAATTACAGCATTCATAATTACAGTGAAATTATGTACTTGGTCCACAGACTAATGAGTATGATACTGTTAGTGATTATGTGTCCTAATAAATACTTTGCACCTGTAATGGCTATAAGGTTGGGTACTGCTCAGCTCTGTCAGATTCCACACATAATCATCAGTGTACTTCCTGGTTTGTCATCTTACACTTCTCACTTTATTCTGATCCAAAACATTCAATCCATACCGCATTTGTGTTTATAAGTGATGTGTATTTGCTGGAAAATCTAAAAGAAATGTCTCGCCCATTGGTCCCAGGATAGGCTCCAGTTACCCGTTTACAGAAAATGTATAAATAAATGAATGTACAAGAAAAAAAAAACCACTGTGTGTTTAGGGTGTAATTCCAATACCAGGTACATAAACCTATTGTTTAAAATGGATGAAAATGAATTCTTAGATGTCAGGCAGTCGTAAGTCATAAGTCATGCATTTCCTGATAAGAAGGTTTTATAACTTAAATGTAATATTTTTTCCACTCTATACTGTTTCTAGGGTACAACAATAAATCAGCAGCTAACATTCACCCACAACATTCAGATTGTTGTCCCCTAGAATAGTTGAGAGTGGAGAAAAATGTCCTGGTTTTGTATCTCTCAGAGATGAAAATGTAATATTTTTCTGATGCTGGTTTTCTGCTTGTCTTCTGTTTGTAAGCAGAGGAAATATTAAATTTGTGGTTAGAGTCTTTTTTGTGGAATCATTTGTCACATTTACTGTATGTCATTTGTTGGTACTGAAATACCAGTACAAATGAGAAGTGAGACTCAAACGTGTTGATCTGTAATACTAGTTCAATATAATTAACTGTACAACTGTGTAACTGCTTGTGTAATTGTATAATTACATTTAAATGTTATAGCCGAACAAAACCTCTCATGAAGCTTAATAACAACAAAGACAACCAGTAATAGACGGTCATAATATTGAATGAAGGGGCTAATTAATCAATAACTAAAGGCTAATTAGCAAGCTAACAGACAAATCCCTTTATACTTTACAGTACTTTTTAATCGGCTATGACATAAACAGAACATGGCAAATCACTGTGTAAGTCAAAAAGATACAAAACAAAGGCTTCAATGGTTTCAAGCTCGATTTTGTCTGTGAACAGCTGTTTAATCACCACCTAACACAGCCAACGTTAACATAAATGCTTCTCATGAAACATGAGACCAGTGCAGTCAAAGAGAAGCTACAAGTGGAGCTGTACTTTAGCTCGCTTTAGCCTGCCACATTCCAAAAAGAAATTACCACCAATGTCATCATCCACTGCCTTCCATGCCATAACATGGGTTACTTTTTTGCTTTTAAGTGTAAGTTGTTGTCTGTGTTGATATCATTCAGTAAATCATTTCTCAGTGCAAGCTGCGTTGTTAGCCAATTGTTGTTTAAAGAACATACCATACATAGAGAACTCCTCATACAGACTTGGATTAGCTGTAGAAAATAATGATTGCATTGAAAAATATGAACAATGTTACACACAACTATACCATTTTAGACATAGCATGCTAACAAGCTGAACTGTGTAATTTGAAATGTGGACAGTGAGATATTTAGTGAGTGTTTTCTGTTGTCTTTTCACTAGCAAATTAATGTAGAGAAACTCTTTTAGGGGTAACTAAAGGCACAGAGGTGAGCATGGCTTTCCATGGGTCTACAGTCGGGTTAAGGGCTTCTTGACCTTCTTCCTAGATGATAAACAGCTTCCAGTAATATGGTTTGGGGGTGGTTGGGGAAGCCCTGACCTCAGAGGAAACAGGACCATGTCTGGGCAGTCAGGCATCACACCAGTGTGAGGCAAGCCAGAGAGAGATGAGCCAGTTGAGATGGAGCCAGAGTCTGAGAAAATATTAGAATCTTGAGGGACAGGCAGAGTGCACACTCACACACAGAAAGAGGCCACACAGTGAGCTGTGAGTAAAAGGGCTAGTAAAAAATTTCTCTGTGTCATAGAAGTGGAGTTGTTGCCCAGATGGATGACCTTCTGTAGACCAGCAGCTTTTCCATTTGTGGTGAATGGTATAGTCATCCTGGAGTCCTGCTCTAAGTTATGCAGGACACAGGTAGCCTTCACAAAGGTGTCCATGTTGGCAGCTCTGATCCCAGTGACTGTTCTGTACATATTGAGTTTCAAAAATACCAAAGGTGTTCGCCAGAATCACTCTTGCCTTTTACAGCCTGTAGTCTGCACTTTCCAGAGCGTATTTGTCTTGGAATAGGCGATACTGGTCTCAACCAAGTGAAAAGGTCTCATCCCTTTTCCCCCTGTGACTCCCAAAGCAGTGTTGAGCATCCACCACTGCCAGGAGCAGAAATGAAAAAGCCCCATTAGAGTTGTAGTAAAATGACCCTGAGTAGTCATATTTTCTGTCGATTAACCCAAAACACTTGGACAGGTTCCTTCAAAGGAGAAAGTCATTACTGATTCTTTGCCAGTCCTCAGTGGTGGGGACTGGCGTGACACCAAAACATCCCATATGGTCCTGGCGGCCTCAACCACAATTCTTTCCATGGTGCAAACCAACACAGGAGCTGAAAGCCAGTGGCCAAAATTTTGCAAAAACAATTCATAAATGAGCAAAAATATTAGGCTATATTATCAACTGGTAAGTAGCCATTTAACACTGATATAAAATGTCCAAACCATTGAAAACATTTCAAGACCAATTTATTCAACACACTGAATAAATGCTGCATTTATCCACAGTGGAAGGATTCATTTAATAAGAAGTGCAACACAAATGTCTCCTGTAAGAGTGCTGGTTTATAAACAAGAATGCAATTAACTGACTCAAAATAACACAGATTTGACCTGCTGGTGGCCTAGTCATGGTCAGTCGACACAAAGATACTGGTCAGCAGGTATGTCTGTGAAAATAATCTGTCATTCACTGACTTACGTAATAGTAGTAAGTCAAGATGCCTGGACTTGTGGTTCAGTTTTGATAATTTACTGACTTACAATGATCTTTTATATTTAAGATTATGTCCTCCAGATAATCGAGCTCATTAGTTAATTAGAGATAATTAGCAAAAGAGTTCATAATTGTCTCTAAAGCAGTTCTTCCCCCAAAGAACTGGGAAGGTTCTTAAAATGAAAAGCTTGAAATGGCTAATAAAATAAATCAACAAGCAGGAAAAAAAACAGTCTCTCACAACTTACTGGTCATGAGTGTTATATTCACTATTTATTAGGTGAAAGCTAAATGTGACATAAGGCCTCCTGAATATTATTAGTCACAGATGCAGAGTGTTATGAAAGTTTTATGATACATTATGCATTTTTCATTGAAACACACTATCAAGATAAATCTTAATAACATGACAATGTAAAAAACGAACTAGGACCATGACATTTATCTCTCACTTTGCAGCTTGAATAATAGCAGGACAAGTCTGAAGTTTTATGTTAAGCCTTTTATAACCATTATCAATGAAACAACATGTCTTGATATTCTACAATATAAAAAATCTTTTTGCATCATGTGATAATAGGTTGGATAGTAAACAACTTAGGAGACCAGTAATGTGTGAAACCAATTGTGTTTATGATCTTAAAGGGCCCATCCCTTACATTTTCCTTGGATGTAGGATGTCATAGTTTGACATTTTGCATGACATTTATGCGGTCAAATTTACTGCCAAAACCGTCCGAATTTATCAGATAAGATAAGATAAGATAAGATAAGAAAGAACTATATTTATCCCAAGGGAAATGATTTAGCATGCTCAGTGCAACAGAATAAAATAATACAATTGAGATAATTTCTTTTTAAAATTCCAACCTCTATTAAGGGTGCCTAAATCCACAGTTTGGTGATTTTCCTGCTCAGACACACCTCGTTCATCTCATCAGGTTTAGTGGGTGTATTTGAGGAGGGGAGCTATCAAACTGTGCTGGACACCTTCCCTCCAGGATCGGATTCGTCCAAGTTTTACCATAGAACTAAACATGCTGTTGTTTCTCACTGTGCCTTTAAAACTGTCAGAAACTATTTGGACAACAGAATTGGGATGCCTGACCACTACACCAACAGTGACATTGCATTCAAATACGCAGTCTTTAATATAGAGTTGGTCCCTGCTTTACAGCATTAACAGCTTACACTCTTCTTGGAAGACTTTCTACAAGATTTTGGAGTTTCTGTGGGAATTGGTGCTCATTCGTTCAGCATTCAAGAAGTCAGGCACTGAATGCCTGGCTCACAGTCTCCACTCCAGTTCATCCCAAAGGTGTTGGATGGTGTGGAGGTCAGGTCTCTTCTTCCAGGCAAGTTCTTCCACACTGATCTCCAGGTCTTTATGGACCTTGCTTTGTGCCCTGGGCTGCAGTCATGCTGGAATAGAAAAGGGCCTTCCCCAAAACTGGGTCCAGATGGAAGTTGGAAGCATTAAGACTGTCCTTCACTGGAAGTAAGGAGCCAAGCCCAAACCCTGAGACAGGTGTGTGCCAATACGCTTGTCCACATAGTGTATGTAAATTATGTGTGGAGCTAAACTGCTGTAGCTGAACAGATGACAAAATATGTTGGTTTTGGTGACACTGCAAAAACAGCGATATCAAAATGGGCTGCTTAATTTTTATATACTGACTTACCCCTTACCCCTGTTTATGCATTAAGAATACTTGTACTGGAAGGAGAAGCTCTGAAGAGTATCATACAAAGTGAAAGTGACCATTTTGTTATACACAAACACACCACAGCACACAGTGTGATAGCGCCTCTGTATTTAACCCATTCACCAAGTGAAGCAGTGGGCAGCCAGGAACATGGCGCTCGGGGAGCAGTGCATGGGGACGGTACCTTGCTCAGGGTACATCAGAGGTGCCTAGCAGCCTTAGGAATCGAACCCACAATTCTGATTCTGATCACAGGACAGGCGCTCTAACCACTAGGCTACCAGCTGGTTTGAGTAACCAGCACAGAACTTCAAGGGTGTGAGATTAAATTAAAATATCTGGGCAGTTTGGTCATCTGCTCTTCAATAATTAGTATGTTACCTTTTCACTGTCGAACGTGCCTCTGATCATACCACATATGCAAGTTCACAAGATCCGCAACCTCCCTAAGCTAAAGCTTCAAAGAGCATTCTCATGAATAAGAAAGTGCTCCTGCAGCCAGAGTTCAACTCTAACATGACAGCAGCTCAAGAGCAATACAATTTGTCAGTTCCATGGAAAGCATAATGGGATAATAGTCTCAAGAGGCTGTTGGGTTGAAACTCAACTGAACGTCTACTTAACATCCACTATGCTTCAAGCCAGTGGATCCCATTTTTTCCAGCCCTGTGCCTCCTTAGACATAAAAAATGGCTGCATTTCTTTTCTATTTCTATTTATCTGCTTCTTCTACCACATCTGTTGATGGAATAAAACTACACCACCATCTAAATACTATTTGAGGGCTGGATCTAAGTTAAAAGTAGATGTACCTAATAAACTTGCAACTAATTGTTGTAACTAAATTGTTGTAACAGTTAAAAATGAAAACATGATCATGCAAAAAACAAATGATTCGACATGATTCCATGTTGTCGAGTGAATCCTGCACGACTGTTGGGTCGTTTATTGGAAAGACTGATATGTCAGTTACTTCAGTTGGTTTCATAAAGTTTCCTGGGTGCCTCAGAGATGTGGTCTTCTTGTAATCCCAGAATCGTAGCGATTTTGTCCACAGGTGGGAATTTATGCATGTATATTTGCAGAATGCAGTCTATGCAAAATGACAGATATCAGAAAAATACCCAAAAAATATCAGCCAGTGCACAATAACAGCGCTCCAGTAGCAGAAAACAATTTGTGGCACATTATGTGGAGCCAGTTTGAGCTCTGAAATGCACACCTAGGCATCATGAAAGAGCAAGTGCCTGAAACAGACAGACGTTGAAGCGCACTCATCACTGTCAACCGTGCAAAATTCCAGTCTGGTGTGAAATCGCAGTGAGACTGAGCTAAAGTGAAATTTATTCAATTATCCATGGTGTGAAAGTCAGGATTAATCACAGCCATAACAGAATAGCGGAATGAGAGAATGAGCCGTCCTGCCAGGCTTTCATTACTCATTACTGCAGAGAGAGAGAGAGAGAGAGGGAGAGCGAGAGAGAGAGAGAGGGAGAGCGAGAGAGAGAGAGGGAGAGCGAGAGAGAGAGAGAGAGAAAGAGAGAGAGAGAGAGGAGAGAGAAAGAGAGAGAGGGAGAGAGGGAGAGAGAGAGTCTCCTTTGATATCCCTCTTCCCAATCTGCTACTTCTCTGCTGTCAGTCATTTGAAGTAGTTATGAATAAATGAATGTGGAGGAGAGCAATGACAAGGTAAATGCTGATATTCTGATAAACCAGTGTGCGCACATGAAATAGAATCAGGAATCAGTTGTGTTTGAGAAAGAAAAACTCTAAAACATTATCGTGTGGGTGTTTGTAGAAAGCTATGGGATGTGCTCAGGGGTAGGGGATGCTACAGTTGCATGTTGATATGAAGTTGATTTTAAACACGCTGCTGGATGCCTTCTGGTACTTTCAAACTGAGGCATGTAAAACCCTAATTAGAGTTTTTTTTTATTCTGTGGAATTTTTGAACAATAACATCATTAAGGTCAATAAAATGCGTGAGACCTACATTTGTAAAACTCTTGCTGTGGTCCTGTTTAAGTTCTGATTGCACTGCAAAAAACAACTGAAATCATCTTAATTCACAGTAGTTTTTTTCTGGCCTAGATATTTTTTTTGTTTTCAGCTTAAATGGCCCATTTAAAGAAACCTTAAATTTGCTAAGCCCCGTGGCATTTTTTGACTTTTGAGTTTTGTAAAATATTGTCTTGAGCTATACTTTTAAATGTAAACATTACATTTTCAATAGGTTTTGTCTAGTTGTCTTGTTCACTGGATTATTCCAAGTCAGGCCATTTCAAGAGGGAAACGCTGCAGAATAATTTATATTATTATATTTATATACACTTTTGGCTTGAGTTATCCAGCTGAACTAAATACACTCTGTGTATTTAGTCAGGTCTAACTCCAGTCCCCAGCTTCCTGCTCCAGCATGTCAGAGTCATTTCATGAAGCTAAAGCAAGGGAATAAACATTGAAAGTGATCAAATGTGATTCTTCTGTTATGTCTGACATTTTCATTAGAGTACATGGCCACCGAGAGTTCGTAGCCAAACACCAAGCCATTAACTGTTATGTATTATGGACCATTTCACATTAGCAAATAAAGCACCAACTGCATCCATTGAGTCCCTTTCAAATTTCACAGGAAGTGAAATATCGGACGGGAAAAAAAGGTTTTGTTGTTTATTTACTTTTAGTTCTCATTCTCCGAGGATCGTTTACTATCCTTACATGAAAGCTCATGTTTGACATGTGAGCCAGCTGGTTAGCTATGTATGCTTGGGCTATTGCAAAGAATTACAAAGAAATTGCAACGAATAACTACGTCTCCTATTTTACTGCTTAATAAAACAAACAAAACACCTTTCTCTTCCCTGGACTGTTCTATGGGTTCTATGGGCTCTGGATAAGAGCGTCAGCCAAATGCCGTAAATGTAAATGTCAATTGTAGGGTTCCAATTAGACCTGAGTGTCTGTATGTGTTAGTAAACATGTGCATGTGAAAAATACATCCACAAAGGGATACTGGATCAATGATCTCAGAGCTAAAAGTTCAACCCTGTATTAAATTAGACCATAATGACTCGGGCAAAAAAATATTTGAAAAGGGACAGTGAGTGGAAAATTGATGTTCAGCAGTAGTTTTCATTAGAGTATGAGAGTCAAATCACTTTGGGGGGCTTTCAGATTCTTCAGGCACCCATTCTGAACATGCAAAAGAGGAATTATTTTTAAAGATAATCTAAAATCTTTCCCCAATGACAATCTCCTCCCAAGCAAACACTACATCATATCGAACAAATGCAAACACATTAAAACAGCATTTTATTTATGTGATTTATGGTGTCCCTGCGATCATGTTTCTGCTGTTTTAATTTGAGGTGCTGGAGAGACTCCTCTGATGTAGAATTCTTTGTGATTTTCTTCCCTTTAAGTATTCATGAGAGCCAAGCTTCTGCACTTTCATCCATTTTAACCCAAAATAATGAGCGAGGGAAGGGGCTCCTCGATGGCGGAATCCCTTTTATGATTAAAGACAGCTGTGCTCAATTGAATTTGTCGGGTACGACGTGAGTTTGATGGTAGAGACATGGATGACATTTGGGCACAGGCAGGAAGACAACAAATGCCAAAATCATCAGCACTTCAGGTCATAATTGGCGTTCTGTTGGTGCTCTGGTGCTGGAGCTTGAGCTCAGTTTAAGCAGTTATTCAACAGATGATGGTTCATCACATTTCCAGTTAATTAATAAGGACTGAATAGGATTGCAGAAATGATGGTCAACATAATGTAATGTACACCATGTTTGAGTTTTATACAAATAATTTATTAGCCTTTTTTCAAATAGCACACTGAGAACATGTTGACCTGACTGCAAAGTGGCCAACTACACTGGAAATAGCTACGTGTAGAGGATCAATAAATTAGCAAAAATGTACATTTGTTCACCACAATGTATAGTAGAAAAAATGAGTCATTGCAGACAGTGGAAAGCACCAGATCCTTAGGCACAACAACATTGATAAAAATTGAAACAGTTCAAAAATCCCTCAGAGACATCACAATCATTCTGGAAAACAGCTAATTACCGTATTTGGCATCAGAGGTGGAATAAAGTATACTGTATATTCTCTATATAAGGAATGTACAGTAGCTACGGAACAAGGGAAAATGATAAATACTGCATGTCACTGGTATTGTTACATAATACCAGAAAAAAAATCTTGATCTGTGTAAACCATTCAAGTTCAAAGAAAGAACTTAACATATTTAGAAATTAAGATGAAGGAAAAAGTACATTTGAAAGCAGCTGAAAAACCCATATTTACAGTACATTTGAAAGCAGCTGAAAAACCCATATTGAAAATTCAAGTACTCTGAAACACACAGGACTTCATAAAGGGCAGTAATGTTAAGGTGTCAAACACTTAACCATAGTGTTTGAACCACTAGTCAAACTGGCAGTCTTATGCACTTGTAGAAAAAAACACAGAGGTCTGTAGTGGTCAAATACTTACAGTTAATATATAAAAAGCTTAAACATTCAGTCACAGTTATGTCTGAGTTGAAACCAGGTCCCTTTTTGAGTGAAATGTCTTTTCTAGATGTTCTTACGTCATACAAAAAACATAAAAATATCTCCTTTTGCACAATATAAAACTGTCATTTGGAAGGAGGTCAGTACAAAAGATCATAGCACAGAGTGAATGCAGAGCACCACTCTAGAACAGGCCTGTCAAATTGGGTTCCTTCTGGACCACAGCACTGAGGATTATTTTCTCTTGCCTTCTCATTTCAATCCATGGCCATCTTACTAATTAGCTAATGAACTGAATCAGGTGTGTTTATAAGGCAGAATGCTGAAGCCTACAGTGATATGGCCCATGAGGACTGGAGTCTATGCTCTAGAGCAGCATCCCTAACACTGATCCTGGGGTACCCAAAAGTTAATTAGCTGATTATCTGGACCAAGTGTGTTAGAGCAGGAAAACACTGTACAGGGCAAGGGTACTCCAGGACCAGGGTAAGAAATTGCTGATTTCAGACCCCTACACGGTGGTAACAGACAGGAAGGCATTGTGCACTTTGGTGCCTTCAGGTGCTCTAGCCCCATGACTCATCAGCTCCTGAATGGTCATCCAATTGTCCAAGATCTTCCGATTGCGCTTTTTTAGCATCTTCTTGTGACTCAGTTCCAGGATGCTGACTTCAGTGCCAGATGTTCCAGCAGCCTCTCTCAGGCACTCCAGCCGGCTGCGCTGCATGAACTCTCGCCGGCGCCGTTGCTCCCTAGCCCGTGCCAGCTGTTGCTTGCGTTCTTCTTTGCTCCAGTAGCGGCCCATCTTCAGCTCACTGGCTGCATCATCATCTGTGGTCATGCCACCACTGCGCTCCTCGCGGATCCGCAGCGCTCGCTCCCGGAGTATTCGGTCCCGAGCAGGACGCCGTGCCACATACCTGGTCCCGTCAGCCCGTACCTTTACCTTCCATTCCATCCGGCCGGGCTGTGGTGGGGAGGGCCGACCGCGGAGGCTCAGCAAGCTGAGCTGACTCTGTGAGTACTCCAGGGAGGATGATGAGTGTTGCTGCAGGAGCTGCATGTAGCCCTGATAATGACTGGTGTTTGTGTGGTAAGGAGAGGGGTGACCACGTCCTGGTGTCCCCCTGTTTCGACTCCTGGTCCGATCATTACGCTCATCATCGGCTGGAAGGGCTGGGTCTGACTCGGATGGGTTGCTGGGACTCTGCTCCAGACTGCTGGACAGAGCCTGACCTGGACCTTGTGACCCCGGACTGGTGATGGGGGTCTGTGGTGGTGGAGTAGAGCTGCCTAAAGTGAAGTTATCATGTGTGGGTAGGGTGTGACTATAAGTTGGGCAACTGTGGGACATTATGGGGCTACCACAGGACACCCCTTGGGTATAAACTGAACTGATGCCACGCAAGTTCCTCTGATTGATTTGGTTGATGCGCCTTTGGAGAGAGTGGTCAGGTGATCCCTCAGTGCCTAAAGGAGTGGAGCGTGAGCTTTCTGCTGTGTTGTAAGCACTTGAGCTGTCCTTGTCCCTCAACTTTTCACTTTGTGTCCTCTCAGGCTGCTCATTAATGTCCTCCAGCTTGGCCCGGCGAGTCCGGCAGTCCTTATCTGCCCGGGGTGAGTCCCGCTTGCTCCTGCGCAATTGGTGGGCCTGCATGATGCTCTGGCATTTGAGCTCGATGCTGCGTAGCTCCTCGTTCAGCATTCGCAGCTCACGGTCCACCCCTACCCTGCCAGCCTGCTCCATCAGGCTGCACTCAATGGTGCTGCTACGCCGGTACACCAGGCCACACTCGCTTTCATTTCGGATCTGGCACTTCAGCTGCAGAAGCTGCTGGAAATGGTCGCAATCCATTCCAGTCTTGCCTCGTTGACTTTCTTGGCTCAGCTCTTGATTGGCTGGGCCTGTGGTGTCACTGGGAACCAGATGTGGCTCCACCTCCCATTGGTGCTGCATGAGCTTTGGAGTTCTTTTTTGGACACGAGGTTCAGAACTCTGTTCACCTCCATCTCCCATCCTACTATCTTTACCCTGTGGGCCGGAGGACCAGGTGGCTTCATCTTCCTCTGGCATCTTGGACTGCAAAGAAACACACAGAGGTGTGGGGTTCAGCTGGGGAGGGGGTCCTTTGAAAAGGAGACATGATTCACGTTCTGTAGTGCTACTCACTTGCTTATCACAACTGGCTGTCTGAAATATCTCTTCTTTTCTCCGCTCTTCCAGAATCTCCATTTTTAACTCCTCCAGAAAGTCATGGTGTTCTTCATCCAACCAGCCTTCGTCCATCTGGAAGAGGAGGCAACCATTTAATTAATTGATTCTCTGCATGTACTATTGCTTTGAGCAAAACACCATATGTTACTCTAGCAAAACAGGGACAATGCAAATAAATATTGGATAAAGATATTGCTAGTTGGTAAGTACCTGAAGATCATGTTATAATCTTTAGAACAATTTTAATAAAGCTATGGGTATTCTAAAATGAAAATGTGAACCTATTCAATTTCTTTTTTTCAGATGGAATGCAGTAGTGCAGTTTATGCAAGTGTGTGTAATATGTAATGGGTGAGGGTATTTACATTTTCATGAACAACTTCATTGTAAGCAAAGGTGTGTGATCATCTACATTAAGGGAGTGATTACACAACTTTTCTTACATTTAGATAGATATAGTAGTCAACTTGTGACCTAACCAACATAGGCTAATCAAGCCGTTCTGTGATGTGAAACAGCACATATCTTCAACAGCAGCTTTTATGTAATCAATTATATATTACTTAAGTAATAGCTTATAAACGATGTCTGATACACCTGAATTTACATTAGCTGTACTACTGTATTGCCACTGTACCATCTGTATTTGTGCATACATGTCCAGTTGTTATACTGTGATCAAATGTACAGTAAATGTGTAACAGCACAGTTAATAGTGGCACAGAATAAAGTTGGACTGACATTTGAAAGGATGCTAGAACAGATGAATGAAAAACATCAACAATATGTGTAAATTCCTTAGCATCTTACAGAGTGAGGAGGGGCTTAAATAAAAGAAGCTTTCTTTCGCTGCCAAAGTAAAGGATTTTCAGTTATTTTTGGGAACTACTATTCAACTACTCTCTACCGATACAGTATACATAATTTTGTGTCTTCAGCCAAGCTATATAAAAAAAATTGATGATTTGACCCAACAACAGGGTTAAAACTAAAAATAAAGTGGGTGTAGTATAGAAAATGTGTTCTCTAGAGAAATGCTAACTTTGTATTCTCCAGAGACATACATTTTTTTTTTACCTTCTTAATGACCACATGTGTACAGACACACCCTTCTAATTAGTGATTCCGGTCACTAACTGCTGATACAGGCGTTCAACTGTGTACACAGAGCTTGTATAATCTCTATAGAAAAGTACTGGCAACACAATGGGACGCTCTGGGTCAGCATTATATGAGCCAAAGGTCACCATGCCCAATACCAATTGTCAGCTAGAGGGGTCTTGAGTCCTATGCAGCAGTGAAGGCTTTCTTCTGCCATAAATAAGGAATGCAATTTACAAATGAATCAAACATCTTAATTTCTGATATCCCTTGATCTCAGAGCATTTAGGAAGAATTAAATGTCCAAGTGTGTGCAGGAATCATGCCAGATTGAAATGCAACCACGGGTCAATGATAGCCCTCAGCTGAACATGATGGCTGAAGGTTGTAACTGCTTTTAGTAGTTTGAAAAAAAAGCAATCACACCAAGAAGGGTCATGACTAGGGACTAGCTCACCTGTGCCTCTGGCCTGGTCACCAATAATACAATGTTCCTGGTGTCTTCATTGGACAGAAGAGACACGGCCTCCTCCCTGTCCTGCACATCACAACCATTTATCTGGGAAAGACACACATAAACACAGAAAATATTGTTGGACTACCATCATATTATGGAAAACACACCATATCAGTGACAAAAGAGGAAAAAAGACACCCCCAGCCCATATTAACACAGAGTGACACACATATGGCCACTACCCTGAGATAAGAACCCACAGCCAATTATACATTTACAGGAAGAGTCTGTGCATCGATTATAGAATCAGCCACCTCAGCCCAGGGAGTCCAAGCATTCATAAAAGCATCCTAGGCGCAAATGTTCAGACACACAATTAACCAAACCCTGACAGGTGGCGTTCATCTCTTCCTGCATGGAGTAATGGAACTGTCACAAAGAGATAATGGCATAGGGAGAGGGAGCGAGCAAAGAGAGAGAGAGAGAGAGAGAAAAGATAGAGGTACAAATTCATGGAACTCACAAGTGTCTGTCTACTCATTTTCCTTCAAAGTGGCAGTCCTGCACGTCATTCATTCCTGCTCCTTTGCTAATCACTCCACACCATATATACTTTCTGCTTTTTCTTGAACACCAGTTTGTTAATTGTAAAATATTCAGAGAAAAGAATAGCTGCAATCCGTACATGCATACAGGCACAGCTTGCTGAACCCCAGGACGTCTCAAATGTGCAATCTCTTTGCAAAAATCTGTATTTCTGCATGAAAGGCTGATAAAATAAATATTCTTCAGTATACAAAATATACCAAAATACATAAAGATGTTAGATCTCCAGGACCACAACTGGACACACTTGATCTTGAATAATGACTAATTCATCAAACTGAGCTACACAAAACCACAGATTTAACTGAACTAAAATGTAACCGTAAAAATATGAGTATATATATTTGGTTTAAAGTTTGGTGCAACCGGCCTAATTAAACCAAGCTTAAGCTTAATCCCTGGTGGTGCAGGGATTGTACATTTTTCACTTTTCCAGAAGAAGCTCTACCTGTAAGATGCGATCTCCCTCTCTGATGCGTCCATCTCTGGCAGCTATGCTGTTAGGGCCGACCTAGGAAAGATACCATAAACCTCATTTTAGTTTATGTGACCACCTTCCATACTCATCCTTCCCTCAGCTTTATTGTCACAGACATGTATGAGCTGTTCTGTGATAGACTGATGTTTGAGGAACCTGACAGCACATGTTTGTTTTTTTTGTTTTTTTAAAAAAAAACATCCTAAAAAACAGTCTGTTTTAAAAACAGTCCTAAAATCTGAGCTACAGATTAAGCATCAATAGTCATCCATAAATCACTGATTTCAAAATATATTTACTAAATGATTCACTGTAGACTCACAATACTTGATAATAAAAGTCATAAAAACTTGATATGAGCAATCATGATTTGTCTTAGACAGCAGTAAACCCAGGATAAACCTTACTCCAAATAAAGAATTGCTATCCAAGTTGAATTCCAGGCTTGTACAACCAAACCATACACTGTTTGTCCAGTATGGCTTTTGTTAAATATATTCTGTTTGGGTGTAAAAGGTTTTAAATTTGAGAGTCCTAGTTAGTTTCGTCTTTGTGATTGTGTCTTAGTAATTTGTTGAGCATTATGTTTTTGTATTGAGCACTACTATATTGTGATATATTTATTATTATATGTCAAAGGGTTATGAAAAAGTTATGGGTGAATAAAAACAATCCATTTGCTCATTCATCCTGTCATACCCTGTATTAGTAATAAGCTACCTGAGGATGTTAATTAATTATTATATGTATTAATAATTTTTATGGTTTTATAAAGGGTGAAGGAACCCATGCTTGAGAATGTTTTACGCTTTTTCATGAAGAGTATGTAAAATGTCACATTTTAGTATAAAGCAAAGTTATTTATTTGTGTTTTGTTTTCATCAAACAAATGAAAATCGAGCACAGTGTATGATGAAACATGGTGTCACAAGTACAGTTCCTTATTTGAATATAATCAACATCTATATTTTCACACATGTCTCTGCAGAGGTGCTCATGAATGTATCATTTCCTCTCTCGCTGTCTGGTGTCTCTGTTCTCTGTACGAACCCCTCGACCAAAAAGTGAGGAAGAACACAGAAAACAAGGGAACCACCATCATGCAGTGACACAAACATCATATCCATACATGCATTTTTGATGAGCCACATTAGCATACTCCCCCACCCCACACCCCGCCCCCCCTCGGAGATGTATAAATAGAATATCTCTGTAGGTTGGTCGGTTGTTTACGATCTGCCTTCTGCAAGAGATCTGAGAGAAGCAAAAAAAATGTTTTAGGTGCTGCCGTAGTCGTTTTGATGCAGGATACACTGAATTAACATGCTGCAACAGCATGCTATCTCTGCTCAACAAGAGACAAGTTCTTCCACCAGAATGCATTTCCTACTCCTCCTCTCTTTTGTTTGGGGGTAATGTGTAGAAAATAGTGCCAGGCACCAACGCTTTGCCCACGGCAGGAGACGAGACGGGTATCATTCTCAAACAATTAAAATCGTCAATTAAAAGGCAGAAAGCGAAGGGGCAGGAATCGCATTTCAGACTTCACTTCCTCGCTGCATGCATGGCTCTGTCTTAGCAGATAATTTGAATGCTGTTCTGACTTTGAAAAAACAGAAACTGTTGCTGAGGCTCTCTAAATAAAGCCCCTTCAATTTTCCTGAGCTGGCACTGTTTTGAAACAATAAGGCAGCAGAACTAACGCTTATCTTTTAATTACCTGACTGGAGAACAGATTGATTTAGTGGATTGAATTTATTTGATGGCTTGTGTTAAACACCCCAACCAGTCACCCCCCACTCCATGCTGAAATAGTGCCAAGACTTCACAGTGTAATACAGGTTCTCTGTTATCGGAGGGGATAAGCATGTACTGTATCTCTCTTGTGATCTAAATTATAAGAACAAAGGGGTCTGGGGACAAAAAAAAAAAATCACAAGACCCTTTGCCGGGACATGTGTGAAAATACAACTGTTGATTATATTCAGGCTGGATCTGCAGTGCCTTTGCTGTCTAAATGAAATGTGACAGCTAATATATTTCAGGTGCTTCCTTCATGCCCTCTGCTTGATTTTTGTTTGTTTGATATAAGCAGTAGGTTGTCTCTTTGCATTACTGGATATAAATAGAAATCAAAAAGAGATCCTCACCTGGCTGACGTAGATAGCTGTGTCTTCTTCATCATCTGTCCTGTAGCAGAGAGTAAGGCCTAATTTTTCCTGGCTGTTCAGACGACACAATTCAACCTCCTGCCACAAGAAATGCCACAATTAAGTGGTGGCCATTCATTTAAGCACTGTCCGTCCATCCATCCATCCATCCATCCATCCATCCATCCATCCATCCATCCATCCATCCATCCATCCATCCATCCAT
>JBBPDC010000129.1:17049999-17071811 GCA_037974485.1 Hemigrammopetersius urotaenia
AAGCTGCTGCGCCGTGAGTGTTTTTTGCACAGAGGAAAGGGACTAACTGAGATTGTGTTTTGCAGACTGAAGCTGGCTAAGCATGTGGAGAGAAAAGGAACCGTGTCTTCCTAATAACCGCATATGTTGCAGTTGGTCTCATGCACGCCGCCCCACACCGGAAGAAGGTGTAACTATGACACTGCTTGCAGAGACACTTTCCGGAACGGAAGGAATCCTTGTTTTGTTGTCTGTTTTGTGTTGGAGCTTTATTAAACACTGCAGAAGCAACTAGTCATTCTCGTCTGTGCGTCTTTCCCTACCCGAGTCTAACAACAGCAAGTGTAATTGGGAGCTTACCTTCCACATACAGCCACTGCCGGTACCAGTCCATGCCTCTGACATTGAGGGCCTCACACTCATAGCTACCCTCATCCTCGTACTGCACATTGATGAGGTGCAGCAGGGCCCCGTTCATGCTCACCTCGTAGTTGGGCGGCAGATCAGCATCCAGCTTCCTCCAGCGGACGTGTGGGAGTGGACTAGTGTCACACAAAAGACAGACTGGACTGATACAGCAAGCAATTTTTGGGTGTTTCTCAGTTATATTTACCCAATAAAGCACTCTGCTTTCATTATGAACAGTGAGGAACATGATGGAGGACTAAAGAAATACACTTGTATAGATGTACAATGACAATAAACCTGAAATAACTTGAACATGCACATTCCTAGAATGTCTGGATCACATCTGAAACTGCTGATCGCTTACTTTCCCAAAGCAAAGCACTCCAGAGTCACATTCTGCCCCACCAGAGCATACGTCTTAGGAAATCTGACACGGATGTCTGCAGGATATCGCTTCACTTCCTCTGTTGGAAGGTAAGACCAGGGTTAACTGTATATTAAAATCCTCATAACCATGTGTACATTGTTACAATAAAAAGGGTGTATAAGTATAAGTATAATTTAAGCATAACACATGTTCTTCGAATATAGTCATAAACTTTGGTGAATCTATTTGATTTCTATTTGAAATATTGTTAGTAGCATAACTGTATACTAATACACACTCACTCTCTATCTGCGGCACCAAAGGGATGGGGGTACTGAAGACACTCTTGCCGATGGTGGGACTGGATACGAAGCAGGAGTAGTTACCGACATCAGAAGCCTCTACTTTAGCGATGTAGAGGTTCCCAGTGGTCTGAGACACAAAGCGTCTCTGGTCAGGGATAATAAAATTAGGGAAATCATTATAGATCCACCGGTACATCACCTCAGCTAAGAAAAAGAGAGGAAGAAAGAGAGAAAGAAAGAGAGAGAGAAACAGATTTTGGATCAGTCAACTGTGTAATAAAACAGAGAATAAAACAGCTTCAGTAACAACTATGCCTGAGATTGTATTGTATCCAAAAAATATAATGAAACAAACTATAAGTAAATATTATCTGAAGAACTTACTCAATGGTTACTAAATACTAAAAGAAAAGCTCTTACTTGGATAACGAGAGGGTGGGGCACAAAGAAAGACAGCCCCCTGGCCTTCTTTAACAAGCACAGCCTCTCTTTCATCAGTAGGAAACTGGTCCAGAACTGAGAAGAAAACAAACAAAAATTATTATTATATAGAAATATTATAGTGAATTTCCAGACATAGTGGAGCTGGCAATTTGCCTCAGGCTTTGCCTCTGTGACACTACTTAAATAATTAGTAATTCAGACCAAATTACTGAAAATTATGTTCTCATTAACAAACTTTGACAAACATTCAAACAACTGCCACTTACATCCAAACTTGACAGTAGCCTCTTTGCTGATGGTAATGCCATAAACATTCTTGGCCACACACACATATTTTCCAGCGTGCTTGCTTTTATCCGGATTGGTGATGACAAGGTTTCCACCCACTAGACTGTAGTGTTCATCCGGCTGCTCCAATAGTTTAATTTCCCAATTGTTATGCCACCACCTGCAAACACAATGCTGCAATGTAGCAATAAAAGTACTTCAAAACATCCTCACCGATTTTACATGTAGCATGAAATAGTCGGTTTGTCCGAAACCGCGCACTTGTGCACTTTTAGTGCGCGATTTTAGTGCGAAGTGCGTTCACACTGAAAACCGAGCTAAAACTCAGTGCACTAAAAGTACCCGGATGCTGCACTGAAATCGGCCACAACACACAGTGCGGAACGATGGACACTATGCGCACTAAACGGGCGCCATTTTGACCACGTAGCGGAGGGGGTGGGACTTTCAACGTGTTTTTGAGTTGAATAATGGCGGCAAACAGTGAAATACAAGCCCAAGCGGAGGCAGCTGATTCGTATAAATGTAATTAACGTTAATAAAATTATTGTACTGACCTACACTGCGGTAAAACCGGCAGATATTTTGGCGGCTGGAGAATCGCGAGCAAATGTTAGTCCGTCATTTCCTCTAAGTGCAAAACGTTAGTGTTCCGTTTAGGACAGCAATGACCCAAAGCAGTGCGCACTACAGTAGTGACGGTAGTGCGCGATTTCGGACACACCCACTATCAAAAAACTGAAATGTGCAGTTGCAATTCGATTGTAAACAAACACACATCAACTGATGACCAGCTGTGCAGTACAGGTGTGGTCAATGCAACATCAAGCACTTTTTAAACAGGAACCCCATTTGGTGAACAACTAATAAAACATAGATTCTGTATCAAAGTAAGCTGGTCTGGGGCTGTTGTGGAATGGATCACTTCAGTTAATTTGCTTGTGACAATAGCTTGAAAAATCACAGAGCACTTTTTTCATATTGTGGCATACTGTGAAACATGTTGTTTGGCTGTGTCTCTGGGCTAGCTTAGCATTCTCGTCAAGTTAAAGGTGGGAAAAAGTTATTAGATTTTACTGAGCAATTAAGCAATTAATAACAATTAACTGGATAGTTAAAAAGACCAATAATTGCCTCATACAGGTTTTAACACCTAGAAATTGGTGTCGTGGGCATCATCAAACTCTTTAAAACACTCACCTGCATTTCAGTTCTCTGCACAGCATTGCCTTTTACTCATGTGCTTCTTCCTGCCCCCTCTTCTTCACTTACCCCTTCCAAAGTTATTGTTTTATTTCTTAGTTATTCAGACTAGCTAACAGTACTCAGTTCTGTTCGTCAGCAGCTGGCTCTCGTTTTTAGGTAGATTTGAACTTTAATCGCTTTAGTTGTGTTTTATATTCTTTTGTTTAATAAACTGAAAAGGTGGCCATTTTTGTCACACTGTCCCCATTCATTAACATTAGGATTTAAATATGACTTACAGAAACTTTTAGCAGAATGTCTCTCTAATGACGCGCTTTAGGTTTAGATAATTATCAATGTTGTGTGTTTCTCCTGGTCTGATGTAAATGTTGTAGAAGTCGTTGCACATTAGTATATGACATATGACACGCACTGGTCCTTCGCTCAAACCAGTCTTTGTGCATGCTTTCAATGCAGCTGCCCAAATGTTTCCTTCACATGGTACAATATGATCTGGTCAAAGTCTATATAGCAGTCAGTACTGGTCCTACATGGAGCTCCCACATGTATGCACTAAACTAGATAAATTGGTTACTTGATAGTAGCTGGTGGATTGGCGCGCACTCTGCAGTTCATGGAGATTTTGGCTTCAGGGGAATCCTCAGCATAGATTGTGTCCAGGGGCTCCTCCTCAAATATGGGCCCAAATCCCGTGGCCTCCTCTGAAACACAAAGTTACGTGATTATTATCAAGACTTAATATTAACAACAGACCCACTTGAAATGTATTTATTTCAAGTATGAAGAAAACATTCACTTAAACTCAGCAGACATTCCAATACAGATTACAGTTAAACTGAAAACAGAAACTGACGTGACTTACTGTCAAAGATTCTGGGTTCAAAGAACCTGGGCTTGATTGCACCTACAGGGGAAGGTATGTATGATGTAATGTTTAATAAGGCATTAATGGGTAATACGGGAACATTTGAAACATATATAGAAATAACCGGTCCTTCCACTGGACCTACACAGTGGCGGACACTCACCAGCTGATAACAGCAAAGAGGAGAGGACAGACAGGAGCAGCACTGAGGACGTCATGGTAACATCCCCACCCATCACACTGTCGTGAGATAAAATAAATATAATTCATCCTGTGAACACCAATCTCCGTAAATCTGCTCGAAAAAATATCAATTTGACAACTCTGCTCTACCTTAATCTATTTATCTTCAGATCATAGACAGGGACATCCAGCACCAGGCTCATTACCTTCCCATCCATGTATCATAACTGCTCACTACTATCACTTTAATAGTGTGCCTTTTTTATGCAGTGTTGTGATGGGGTTGCTTTCTGTGGACAGAGGCTACAGCTCAAAGCTGCGTGCCTCTAGAACAGCACACACCACCGGAGGCTGCGCTGCACTCTAATGGAAACATGAATCATTTACCATAGCCTGACTCTGCAAAATAAACAATCAGACTATACACATGCGATGCTGAAATTCATTTCACCGGTGTATTAATGAATATAATGCTATTTCAAACGCAGCACAAATGCACACACTGCAATATCATGTAGCACTGGTGCTTTCTGCACCCTCAAAAGCTCTGCATGACTCTGCAAAAAAAAGGCATGCATGAAAAGCGAATCTTACCCTGAGCTCACACACACTGTTCTTGCATTAGAAAAGCAGAAAAGAAACACATCCGGCCTGCCCCCCTTCCTCTAACACCCTGCTCTGCCTTCAGCCTCTTCAGCACTTCTGTACGGACCTTGGAGGACACGTCCTGACTGAGTAAGGAGGCGGGGGGAGGAAGGCTGCCTGTGTGGTCTGCCTACGCGTAAGATGCTCTAAAATTTTCCCAGTTCCATCTCTATCTATTCATTCATCTGCATCAGTCTGTCTATCTCTCCCGTGCTGTCATGGCATGGTCAGTTGATCCGTGAGCACGTTCAGCTATAATCTCGTCCTGGTCTGTTGATGCTGTCTCCTCTTTGACCAGCACACTCAGATTTAGGTCACTGCTTGCTTTAAGCTGACTATGAGTGAGGGGGAAAACAAATTGTTTTCTCAGATAAGCTTTGAGGCCAGTTATACACACCTACTGAATATAAATGCATTTTTATTCTCAGTGTAAAACTGAAGAGCAGATAGTGAACACAGAAAGAATAGCGGAAAGACACTCACTATAAAATGTGACAGAGCAGTTTGCTCTTCAACTTTTAAATTTAATGTCACATCGTGAGGTCTGAACTGTGTATTTGGAGGATCCACAGAGACATAGTGGGCCACAGTGAGCTATTGATAACCACAAAGAACCACAGAGAACCACAGTGAGCAGCAAAGAACCACTAAGAGCCACAGAAAACAACAGAGATCCACAAAAAATGACAAGAGAGATCCTGTTTCAGTCTGAAACTCAAGGTCATGAGACTTTTTGTTTTCACTGTTCAGTCTAAATCAGGTTACTAACAGACCTGGGAGGCAGGAAGAGTGCTAGAGAGGAGAACCTGCGTCAGCTAATCTCTGTAAACTGCTGATCAGTGATGGAGGTGCATTAAACAGCATCACTACAGTCCATTCTCCACTCTCCTTGGTGATATCTGTGCATCGCGACACCGTGATGTCAGGCTGTATAAACACACGAAAACTTTCTGAACGGGTACAGACGTGCATGTTAAAGTGACGTTAATAATTCGCTCAGTGTAATACAAGGACAGAAAAGCCACGAGGCAAACCACTATCAGCCCCACCTTTCTGGAGACGAGTCAGACTGCGTCATTATCAGACCAGACCGTCAGTCCGGTCTAACTTCACTGTCTGGGACAAAACAAACAGAGACACTGAAACTCTCGCCTTTCACCTCTCTTACACGCCATTTCTCAAAATACAAAGTCCCTGACATCATCCCTGACACACACACCCTCCGAACCATAGTTCTGCATTGCGGTACTGCCTCTCTCTCTCTCTCTCTCTCTCTCTCTCTCTCTCTCTCTCGGATCACTCTCTGAGTGATAATCTGCTTTTCTTACGCCAAGAATTTTCAAGCATGTTATATTACTTTCTCTCTCATACATACACACACACACACACACACACACACTTACACACACAGTGGTGACACAAGAAGACATACCTGCAGGGAGAGTTTAGTCTCTCTCTTTTTCCCTCACCTGCTCGGGCGGTCTCCAGCCAAACCCTCGGCTGTGCTGCTATTGGTCGAGAGTGCGCGAGCTCTAGTTCCTATTGGTTCACAGAGGAGAAAGGGGAGCAGCTCGAGATGCTATTGGACAGACAGTATCGGGGCCGGGGAGGGCTGCAGTGCTGGATGTAGCAGTTTAATGTCGCTCAGCTTTAAAGGGCAATTCCGCACATTGAACTTTTTTTTTTATTCAACATTTATGCACAGTTTAACGTTTCGGATCTCAGAAGTTTAATATGTAAAATGAATACCCGATGTCTGATATATTGTTTAATGATTGTTTTAGGTTAAGCCATTGTTAGGTAAAATATTTTTGTAAATGGTGGAGAGGGGCTGTGGCTGCAGGTTTTCATTTAAAACACACGAAAACATCACTGGGTTTGTGAGTTTTCTACATTATATATGAAAACTCATGGTAAACAGAATGGTCACATTTTTTTTTTTTTACTTTGCATTTACTTTGTCCAAAGTGACTTACAGTATGAGAAAACGCTTTCAGGACAGTGAGAGAACCAGAGAAGATAAATTCTGCTGGTAAATTTCGCCACAATGAATTATTTCACAAGTCTGAATGACTATATTTACATGTTAAATTATGCCATTCAAAGTCAGTGGATTTCCGCTTGAAATGTAAGCATGTTGTCTAAAACTGTCATTTTAATTTTAAATGTCTTTTTTGAGTGAACATATTGCAGAATGAATAGTACAGACGACTTGTACTAAGACTATACATTAAAAGCACACACCCCCACACACAAGTTTGTATGATTGCTTTGTCTGTACATAAAATAAATAAATAAAAAAATCAGTGATTTCCATCATCCTGGGGATATCTGTGTGTACACACACACACACACACACACACATACACACACACACACAATCAGGCTAAATCCAGAGGATTTTGAGGATTAGACATCTGCAGATGCAAGGGCGAGAGAGATAGAGAAAGCAAGAGAGAGAGAGAGAGACTTTATTTATTCACCCATCTTACATCCAGTCCCTCAGCATCCCGCCAGGATGTGCATGAAGATTCATCTACAAGGTTCACACTTCCAGTGATGTGAAGCTGATAATCAGAAATGTGTTCTGGGAGTAGTGTAATGTAAGGGCAGCTGCCAGGCTTTAATAATCAGAATAAATACTAATCCTCTAAATCACTGTCAAACAGATAAAGAACCCGGTTGGTCAACCAAACAGAAACAGAATTGTGGGTAAAGGCACTGTAAGATGATGAATGATGTTGAACAGTTGTGCCACATATTAATCTGCTGTGTAGATTCACAAGATGCAGTAGCATTGTGTACATGTACATCTTCAGAACGATTTAGGCCTACAACTATAATGTACAAATGTACAAAGAGAATCTCGACTCTTCCATGACATGCAGGGGAAACATGGTCAGTCTAGTGTGAGCTAGTCGGTTCATTTTTGATAAATTTGGTAAATATTACTATATATATAACTATATATAACTGATCAGACCAGTGGAGCCAGGTCCACTGTAATTTACGGTAACATTTTTGTGTTGTGACATCACCATATTAAAGTGCATCTTTACACCCCAACTAGTAAGACCTTGAATCCAGGAAATAATCCTAATCCCACTCTGTGGCACAGTTTCCATTCAATGATTGGCGATAATGAAGTGAACAGCGCAGAATAAACGGAATACCACTGGGTTGGTAGTGAAATCCTGAAACCAACATTTATTTATTTTTATTCAGTTAAAATACAAAATATTTAGCAATTATAGAGAGTAAACCATTTTACAGCCTTTCATGCTTTTTTCCATGGCGCTTCAACATTGACCAGAATGTTATATAGCGTTTTCTGTCATATCTCATTATCAGTCATGAAAATATGTGGTCCAGGGTATCTGCACACACCGTTGCAGTCAGTCTTTGAGGATCTGCCATGTTTGCGGTCCTTCTATTTCCCAACGACTGAAAATGTGCGGAAACTGCCAGAGACAGACTGAGGGCAGAACATCACCCAACTCAGGCCTCACCAGCTTTCTGGACTGGGAAGGTACTGTGTCTAGGGAGCACCTGGCCAGATAAACCTAAAGCAACTTCACAGCAAAAGGAGAAGTGTTGTTTTTGTAAAAAAATGTCAGACACAGCGCATTTCCAATAGCCAGCAGTCACCTCCAGCGCAGTAATGCACACTAACGTGCAGGTGGAAGTCACACTTCTATACTGTTCTAAGACCTGTTTTGCTGTTTACTTCAATAGTTGAGAACAGAGGATGACACTGGTCCTATATCAGCACACAAGAGCAACTCTTTAAATCTTCAAAGGTCTGAAACCATGGTGGCGTGGTTATTTACAAAGCAACGCAACACCTATACATTGAAAAGCAGACAATTCCAAACTAAAAAACTTGATGCAAGTTATGACGAGCCAGATCATGAACTCTAGGGCCTTGCCAAAAAAAGGCAGAACAAGCCCAAGCACACCGCTACCATGCACTCACACACCCACACACCCACTCACTCACACACCCACACACACACTCACTCACACACTCACACACCCACTCACTCACACAGACACACTCACACACCCACACACACACACCCACACACTCAGACACACCCACACTCCCACTCACTCTCACACACACACACACACCCACTCACTCACACAGACACACACACTCACTCACTCACACACACACACACACACACACACACACACACACACACAAGCTCACAAATAGACACACACACACCCACCAACACACACGTACACATAGACACACACACACACACACACACACACACACACACACACACACAGACAGAGACACACTCACACTCACAGGCACAGAGGCACACACACACACACACACACACACACACACACACACACACAAAAACACTCAGACACACTCACACTCACAGGCACACACACTCAGACACAGAGGCGCACACACAGATACAGTTGTATGCAAAAGTCTGTATGGCACATTTTATTGCACAATTTCTAGTTATTTGCTTGTTTCTATAATGAACTGTATATCGTGTATAACTTTTGCAAAGGCCACATTTTATGTTTTATAGTTTTCTTAAATTCAGCAAATAAGTAGCAATTGTAAGTAAAAAATGAACAGAGGCGTGTTTTGTGTAGAGAATGTGAACTTTTTCCATTTAAAAATAAAAAACATGTAATTTGACCTGTACTGTGTATATGTACACAGACTGACTACAATCGCACACACTTGTACATGCACATTCACATAAGTGCCCACACAAACACATACACACACACACAAACACTCATCCACACACATTCAAACATCACTTGATGACAGCAGCGCTGCACACTACGTGTGTTTTGTGAGCTTTCGATTGCACTACGACTCGACAGCTTGCAATACTCATTATCATGCAATAAAAAACATGGTAGTATGTGAAAAGGGTGCTTGTTTTGTTTTATGTATTTTTGTCCACCTACTCATTCTCACATACACTGAGATTCCTAACAATAGGTTACTGCAAGCTCCACATTCCTTATTATTATAACACCCCCAGTTCGTCCCCAGTGTGATGGACCACCAGCTTCTGGTCAGTAATTATGGCAGTTTACCCACGAGCATAGATTGGCAGTAGTTTTAGCTGCTTTTCCGGATAACGCACGGCCCCTCCATGTGACGTGAGATGGTGACGAGGTTGGGTGACATCAAATCCCAAAGCAGTTGTGCGAACTGGTGACTGGGTGCTCAGTTGATGCTGGGCTCTGAAAACTCTTCACCCGCTTCTCAACCCAGAGCTTCTGCACGGCTCTTAGAAAATCCAGCACTCTGAATGGATGGATGGGCTGGGAAGGGTTAACGTTGTCTTCTACCAAGGCACTGAGGAACCATGCTAAAGACTACTTAGAGCACCCAGCTTTACACCCACTGACCAATACTGAAGGCCATATAAGCAACAGGGCTGTGTTATGGCCCAGCAGAGGCCTATCAGTAACATGAAAGTAATGGGTGAGACCGCGGCTTTCTTGAAGTTCCTCCTTCTGTAGTGCAACAGCAAAAAAGAGAGCCGTAACATTTACAAAATGGCAAGTGCAAACAAGACAAACATCAAGGAAAAGGGACAGGTTGATCACTGAATGTGTATGGGTATTTGTGTGTTGAGAGATTTCTACCCCGTTTCCCTGAAATCTAGTCCATAATCTTTCAGCTCTTGCCTGGCACCCAAAAGACGTCAAATAATAGCTTTTACACGGAGTTCACATGTTCCACAACAATGTCCACAAAGACATCGGTGCCTTTTAGCGTGAATAATACCAGTTTCAACACTTTAGACGAGGGAACTGAAGAAGGCAGCTGTGACGTAAAGCGTGAGCATCTACCAGACACTGGTCCAAAGCTTCTCAAATGCTAGCTCACGCTGAGCCACTGATTTGCGGAGCAAGTGGGGAGTGTGTAAGCATCGAGTCCATGCAGTTAACGGATAATGTGGTGGGGAGGTTGGGGGGTTGGCGAGGCCCAGACCCATGTTCAGAAAATAGAATTCTCATATATGTGTATATAATTTCTATATATTCATATATATGTTTGCAAAAAGATAATACAGCAGTAATCACATTAAGTCCTCCTGCATTTGCTCTGACTAGCCAAGGAGACCAGGTCTGGTCTGCCAGTTACGGTACATTCTTCTTGTGTATATTGCTTCCTCTCTCTCTCATACACTCTCTTGCACATCCTCTCTTTTTCTTGCTCTCTCTCATGCGCTTGAGCGTGTTGCTTTAGTTGCTGTTGTTTTGCTTGTTGTGGCCATGTGATGTCAGGAGGGTCACAGTGAAGTAGGGACAGTCTGCGCTCCAGATGAAGGAAGTGTGACAAAATTGGGGGGCGGGTGTCAGCAGGGGGTGGGAGATAAGGATCACGGACTCGTTACACGAAGGAGTTCATGGCATTGACAGGAGACGGCGCCTCTGAGCTCTCGTTGCCCTCAGCAGTGTCCTTCTCCTTCTTGCCACTGTACTGGCCGATGAAAGAGCCATCTTCATTGAACTGGCCATCGCCTCCTTCGCCGTAGTCCACCAGGCTGTCATCGCTGTCGTCCTTCTTCACTGTGCCATTGGATGGGGTCCGGCTGCCCTTCAGGGGCTTGTGGTCCTCCGTGTCACTGAGACAAGAGACAGCAAATGAAAAATTTTAAAACAACTCTTAGTTTAGGGTAAGCAATTTTGCTGTTGAAGAGAGCATGCTGTGAAGGTTCATTGTTCATATGCTTTTTCCTCTCAAATGGGCAGTCGTGCACTCAGGGGTCAGGGCCTTCAAAATGCAAAAAGCCACTGAGATAGAACTGGAAAAGGAGTAAAATCCTCATTGGAAAATTCTCATAAAAAGCAAAAAACGCAAACAAAAACACAAAAAGGCAGACATACAAAAAGGCAGACATACATTAGTCATATATGCAAAATCAAAAAGAAGACCAGGGATATAAACTGAAGGGAGTTAGATGCAGTTAGCAATAGCATTTTCCTTTACAATGATTTTTCTTGTTTCAAATATAAACCAAGGGAGTTTTGGCGTGCAAGACTTGCAGTTTCCTTCTTACCTTTCCAAGGACCTACCCCAGATTTCCCACAAATACAAAGAACATGTGAGGACTAATATGAGGTAAAACACAAAACATTCTGTTTCTACTGATGAGTGAATTGGGACAAATCACCCTGCTTAGTAGAAAACTGATCAAAGGTGACATTAGAATAGCATCAAGACAATGCAGACAAATGGAAGACCTCACAGCTAAATCCTGAGAGGCTCTAACCCCATTAGTAATGTGACTGTGTTACAACATTACAAAATACAAAAACACAAGGTATAACACTGAAAAAACCTTATTAAAAATCGTACTCTTATTTGTTGCAGGATGAGAAATTAGTGAGCTTTTGAGAAGGTAGTGAAAAATATGCGAGAAAACATTTTTGACAGACCACATTATAGTGAGCTCTGGTTAAGTTTGTTATGCACAGAGCATAGAGAATTGGTTCAAGAATATTCCTGCTTGCCTCATGTCTTCTACTCAGGAAAGTGATTTAAGTCCAAAAACCTGAGAGGGGAAACAAAAACACTATGGTTTTATTTACAGCTCTTTTTCCAATTGACTTTTGAGTGTTGGAGGCTGTCTTTACACTGATCTGAGATCAGCTTTGCTCTTATGTCTTATAGAGTTTTGAGTTAGCGGGCCTGGTCTGCTTTGTGTTGCAGTTCACTAAAACAAGAGCAAATAATGTATTTAAATGACCCCAAACCACCTGAAGCATCCCATGAAGGGCCTAATAATCACCCCATGAGAGGGGTGATTTGGGTGTGTTGGGGTAAAAAAAGATGAAAATGTAGAGAGCAGGGTCCTTGAGAACCACTGGGCTAGCACATCAAAGTCAACCATATGTCCCAACGCATCCAGACACTCATTAGAGTTTGTGAATCCAACAACTTTAAGGTGCACCCATTTCTTACACAGGTGTTCATCAGTACATACACAAAAGATCTCAACAGAAAGGCTTGCAAGTGGAATGGGATTCTCCTGTGCAGTCACACATAAGTGAAAGTTACCATTCTGTATACGTGAACACACCACAGAACACAGTGTGAACAGCATTAAATTCTTCCTCTGTATTTAACCCATTCACCAAGTGACGCACCGAGCAGCCAGGAGTAGCTACAGCAGTAGCTGTACTCAGTAATGCTCTCGTAGCAAATCCTCACAGCAACATTTCATTATCTACTGTAAATCCTCCAAAAAGGGAAAGCCAAGGTAAACTCTATTAACTGATTTTCACTGTAGCCATCAAAAGTAATTTCCACTTGTTTTGGAGGTTAAGCTATGGACTGAAATATAACACTGGTATATGATACTGATGGAAAGTGCATGATTTGGTGTTTAAATGGTAATTGCCATAGGTGTCCTAGTTTATGTTATATTAATTAAAACACACACAAAGTTTACTTCCATTTTGCCATTGCGGCCTGTGCGGACGAGCCTACTACCTCTGATTTCAGAAGAAACATTGGACTACAAAGTGTCTACAAACCTTTGGACATATCTCATCGAATATATGAATGTATTCAAATCCAGATTGTTTTTGGGTGTAGAGTGTCTAAGCATCTGTAATAATTATGTAATCTGTATATAAGAATTTGAAACTACACAGACACTGTTTTTATAATCATAACAGGCTTCCTAATCACATGCCTGACTCTTAAAGGTTCCACCCACCTGTATTCTCCAAATGTGCCATCGTCCTCTTTCATGGGCTGGATCTCGGGGTCCTGATGAGCCTCTTCCTTTTCTTTTACTGTGCGCAAAAGAACCCCATCAATTTAAATCAGCATAGACTATAAGAATATTCAAGTTATGCAATGGGAAATTGATTAATCCATAACATTTATAAACTCTGTTTAAAATCCAGGTTGGAACTTGAGGGGAAATTAAATGTAAACAGCATTAGAAACCACATAAGCAACTTCATCCGAGACCCCTTAACACAGCTTAGGGTGAGATTCGGAAGGTTTAGGAATGCGTCTTACGCCCTGTGGTGAGGTATCATTTTATATTAATTATCGCTTATGTAAGCCTTCAGTTACAGTATATTAGTTTGGAGTGGTTTTATTAAAAGAATGTGTTCTACACCTGAATAGAGGTGTTCCCATGTGTACTGTATTCAATGCATTTACAGTAATATTTACTTGTCTTGAGACCACACCAGTCCCATATATGTTTAATGACACTGCATTCACACATGCCTGGAAGCAGACTTTGAAGGGTCTAACCAACCGACCTGAAAGAAATCCTAGGGGAAACTGTGCTAACCTTAAACTCAACCTCAGTAACCAAACCTAAGGGAGACAAGCACACACTCACCAGGATATTTGCCTCCTTTGTTTCTCTTGATGAAGCAGACGATGAGAAGGACCAGGATCAACAGAGCAATTGCACACATGAGCCCGATGAACCAGCCTTGTGTGGCAATATCAACTTGTCTGCTGGTCACACCTGCACACACAAACACACAAAGCAGTTATCACACACCCAGTAATCTAGCTCCAAACAAGGTAAATCAGGTTCAGGTTAAATGCACAAACACATGCTAATATAAGATACAATCAAATAAAATATCCCTTTATTAGTCCCCACAGCATAACCATTAGAATAAACAATGAAACAATGAAGGTCACATGTGTGATATATAAACCTGCAAAGAGAATATGTTGAGCACCAGGCCATCACAAAAAAATAAAGAAAATCTGAAATGATACATCGGAACAGTAAACTGCTATGACACAGATGTGTTTATCTCTGTTAACATCTGTAGTCCAGCTGCAAAGCTGAGAAAGACACAAAAACAACATGAATGAAACAAATTAAGAAACAAGACCACATGCCATGCCTCTATTTTTCCATTGTTCTGCCCCCACATGCTTCTGATGTTCTAGTCCAGTGGTGCTCTGTCCTGGTCTCAGAGTGCAACTGTCCTGCACATTTTAGAGTGTCACCTGTAAGGGACTAATATCACATTCCTAAGGTGAGTACAATGGTACTTCAGGACCAGGACTGATATCCACTGATCTAGTCTAATCTATGGCAGGACTACAGATGATCTCCAAGATGGTAACTGGGTGAAGTTCCATGGACGCCATCAAAACGGAACAACCTCCATTTTCATGCTCCCTCACCTGGAACCACAATCAGCCGCTCCTCTGTGGTGTAGACGGTCACATCTGCATGGTCTTTGGCCACCAGGCGCACCCTATAGGTCCCACCCGCCTTTAGACTCTTTAACTGATACGGCCGGGAGCCATTTATAGCCTCCCGTTTCCAGGATTCTTTACCTGGGAAGAGGTGGGTAGGTGGATGTACGGGAGTTATGATGATGCGAATCATGCAAAAATTAAGAGGGTCTGGGCCAGACCTGACATACTATGTCTGTCCATATGGTGGCCCATTTATACAGCTAACAGCATATACTGGTCAAAAACATAAGCAGGTCTATTTGACATTATTTACTGAATTATGGCTTGTTACATTTGGGGTAAAGAGAAAATTCCAAGGAAAAATTTTCTGAGATGAACCATGAGTGCCATACATTTACATCTAGCACATATCTAGAAATATGCATATTTTGAGGAGTGATTAGTTTTAAAATACAAATAATTTCTCTCTTATGTCACCTAAGCCGTGTTTAGAACAAATTTTGTTTATCTAGATTAGAACTGCAGCTGTGAGACTCACGTAGCTAACACACACCAGAAGACAATATTCACCAAAAATACGTATATCCCCACAACTTTCAACCCGTTTAAACTGCAGCTCTTTATTAAGGTAGTGCAGATTTATTGATGTAGTTTAGGAAAACACCTTTGCTGCCAGCTACTTCAGACAACAGGCCTGCAGAGGGAGTGATCTTGGATCAAGTTGCTCTGTATTTGCAATGGTCAGAGTCACAAAAAATGATTCTAGATCAGCGCTGCTCCTGAGGAGGTTTGTAAAAATAGACCCTGTTGCCTAAACAGGCTGCTCACAGCGTTCACCTCCACAGTTAAGTTTTGCTCAGTTATACTGTGTCCTAAAGCACATCAGTAAGTCTGCTTCACCTTAATGAAGCAGAAATGTGGTTTGAGCAGGTTGAAAGAAGTTTTAGAGATGCATATATGCAACATTTGAACTCCAATCAACTCCAAGCAAGGAGGCATAGCTTACTGTTGTTTAACATATATTCCACATATACATTGTTTTCGTCCCCCATGTGTTCCCAGTTAATTGTGGCCTGGTCTTCCTCCTGGGAAAAGGTCACACTTCTGATCACCGGCCCTATTGGACGTGCTGCTCACAACAAAGACACACACAGAAGGAGGGCTAGAGATTACTGCGGAACAGCCAAGCAAAGAGTGGCGCTCAGACATACAACAGGGCTTGACTAACCCCATCTCACAAGGATTTTCTGTACATGACAGAATCAAGACACAATGTGCTTCTTTAAATAATGTTTTGAATAGTTCAGTATGTTACAGTTCTACAGTATCGTTCATCTGTGCAAAATAAACAGATGATCACCATCTCATACCCACACACATAGACAATTACACATACAAACACACAAACAGTGTTGACAGAATTTGGAAAGGGGGGGTGACAAAGGCAGATGTTTGTACCCTTGTAAAACGGGGGCTGCACAGACTGAGTGACTGGGAGGTTTGGATGTGATGGGGATTCTGTGCCTGAAAGAACATCGAGAAGAGTGAGACACACAACATCAAACAGTACTGAGAGAGACAGAGAGAGAGCAAGAGACACAGTACAAAAAGTTCTGCATGCAACATGCAAGTTGCTGGTGTGGTATGGACCATTATGAGAAGGAAAGCAAGGAGAGTAAGAAACAGATGTAGACAGACAGAGAGAGAGAGAGAGAGAGAGAGAGAGAGAGAGATAAAGCAGTCGCTACTGTGGCATTCATTTTTAATAAATACTTTTCTCAATCTAATCTCTACTTCGTGTTTTCCTGCACTTAGAAAAGAACAGAGAACCTAATAGAAGTAGCCAGTGGTCAGTTGCCAAATTGGATCATTTTGAAACAATTCTCAAAGCAAGTCAATATGGAGGGTCTTTCTGGATAAAATAAATGGAGAATAATGTATTAAATATATGGCATAATGTTGCAACAAATCAATAAGACTACAATCAAAAGTAAATCCGACGCATGGATTTTACACTCAGTATTTATTTTCCTTGACTGGATTCAGGACTAAATGTAAATATTTCTAGCTCAAAACAGACATTAAGGTAACTTTTGACATTAAAATATTTTACGTTTTAATTGTTAAACTTACAACCTAATTTACAGTTAGGCTGTGAGTTAAAAAATGTATGGTGGAATAACATCCGAATGTAGAATGTACTGAATTATCCCGTCATCTTAACGGCAATTTGCCAAGATGAGTGTTAAACGAAGATACATATGATGTCCAATTTGTCACTGCAACCATGTGCAAGTTACTAAGATCCTGCATGCTGAACCAGAGTATACTACTCATAAAGCCTTATGAGTGTCTGTATGTTTATTTTACACACAGCCTGTAAAAATCTGATTATTTTAGGAACTGATTCAAAAGAGAATCGCAATGCATGTAAAACTCTAGTATTTATGTCCATCCTAGGAGTATGTGATTCTGGTAATGTATTATCACAATGTCTTCCCTCTGGTAATTATCTCTGAATTAACAGATTATAATGATTTACAGTACATGTACCATTTCACTGAACAGAATCCACTGAACATTGTCAACTTTCAACTGCTATCTCAAAGTACAGGAAACTGCATTACAAGTAACAGTAGTCTGTGGTAAACAACCACATGCTACAGAAGCAGCAGACAGAGGTTAGACAGAGGACAGTAAATAAGCAGAACTACGCTTAACACCTGAAACCTATGCTTATGGATCAGCACAATGAAAGCAGTGCAAAGGATCTTTGGTCCTGACAATGAGACTCTCTTCCATTACAAGTATGGAGCAGATCTGTGGAAAGCGCTTTGTTTAGGGAGGTTCATGCGTGCATGTGTCTAAGTCTTAATGATGCTAGTGGACTGTGGACCAAGGCCTGGGCAACATGCATGCCTGCTTTCAATTACCTTTACCAGCCTCTACTGGGGGCTGCCGTATTAATGCTTCACCAAGAAGACAAGAGAGAAGAGAGACACACACAGTGACTGTAAGCAGCGGGCAAGTACCACCTCATGAAATAGAGGTTCCGGTTAACTGTGTAAACACTGATCAAGTTAGGAGGGAAATTCAGTCAATCACAGTGAAGGTTTTAGGTGCAAAAAACAAATATGAAATACATTAATATAGAATATGTCTTATAATATCTGCTGATCTATGGCCACTGTAGGCTACAGAGAGAAAATCAGGACAGGGACTTTAAAGCAAAGATTACTGGCACACAAACAAGAAAGACAGATACTACACATGCTTAAAAATAATTAAAGTCAGAAGCAGAATACTTTTGCGGCTCTTCTGCTATTCCCATTAGTGTTATTAGATCAAAATCTGAGAAAGAAAATGACCATCAAGACCAGGTATTATCTCCCTTAAAATGGGAAAGCATCAACAACTAAAAGAAAAGACAGAGAGGGCGTGTTTGAACTTCACAAAAGAATCTATACGTCTTCTGATTTTTTTGGTGATCATGGTATAATAGTACTATATCTTGGGACTATTTAGCTTATTTGGTAAAAGCCTTTTTCAAACCTATCAAAAAACAATGTCTCAGACATCAGGCGTAATATTTAATTTACTTAATGTATTTACTTTTTCCTGCTAGACAGGAAAATATATTTCAGAGGTATGTTGTTGCCACTTTAAGAAGTAAATGACCAGATATAGTCAAGGCTTCAAAACATGTGGATGTTTAAATACACTCCACTATGGTCTAAAATGTATCAGCGGAACAGTTGCATTAACAAGTTTTTTTTAGGGTTTTTTTTCAGCCTCACCTTCATCCATGATTGTTATTGCCGTTGTGACAACAGGTCCCGTGCCCTCGATTGTCATGGCGTTCAGGGTGAACTTGTAGCGTGTGCTGTACTTGAGATTGTCAAGAATGACACTGGTCTCATTAGGCAGAAGATTAATCTTTTTCAGCTCCTCTGTGTTATTAACTGAGACAAAGAAAGGAAGGGAGGAAGAGAAGCAATAAGAAAGTGTGGCTGGGGAAATGCTTGTTGCTGTAAAAGTCATTAAGCCATTCAACCATTATCCATTCACATAAAGCATCTAAAGTGTGTATATAAAAACAATCCCAAAGGTCAGTGCATCCCTTATCGATTCATTGTTTTAACTGTTTTAACGTTTTGTTTTAATAATTTCAGAGTTTCAGTTTTCAAAGCTACGACTTACCAGGCTGGTATTTGAGCAAGTAGCCTGTCAGACGACCGTTGTGATCCATAGGAGGACCCCACTCCACTGTTAATGAGTCCAGATTTGGATTTGAGATTCTGAGAAAAGCAGGAGGCCCAGGAACTTTCCAGAACAAAACAAAGTAACAAAGAAGTTAGTCCTCATTTCCTGACAAAAAAACCCCAAGATGAACATCAGAACATGTAAAAAACCAGCCTTATGAGAATTGCATCCCACACAACTAACCACATCAGCTAAAAAAGAAGATTGATCTGACCCAATCAAGCAAAATGTAGAGCATTAATAATAAATAATGTAGCCTTTTACATTGTGCTCCTATTAAATAAAACATGAAAAAATGAAATTGTTTGTTGTTGTTTATCTGTGATGGAAGAATTCTACACAAACAGAAACATTTTTTTTACGCTGAGCTGCACTGAAAATATAAGGATGCTTCATCACGCTACATCCGTTATGTCAGCCATGCATTGTGCCAGACTTATCAGCTTGATCTAAATATGTTATACTATATTTAATTACTGCAATACAGTAATCTCCTGCTTTTCGCGGGTTTACGTTCTAAGAGCACCTGCATATAGTGAAAAATCACGTTGTTGTGTTTTGGTAAAAAAAAGTGTTTTTTTTTAGTATAAACCCTAAATATGCCCCTAAATATGCTCCCTGGACACTCCCTTAAACTCAGCTTAATGTAAAGGTAAATAAATGATCAGAATGAGAAAACTTGCTTAAAAATCACTAGCATTAGTAGGTAGCATTAGCAGCGTACAAAGACTTGTACACAAAAGAAACACTGAAAAGCACTAAAATACAAAGACAAGACACAGAGCAGTCATGCTACATCCTGCACTAGACTTCTACTTCTTTTTATGCCGGTTGACATGCTGATCCGCATAAAACTGAGGGTTTACTGTATTTACTGTAAATGATGTTTGGATCAATGTTATTTAGTAGAATGTCAGTTAAAGTTAAGGTCTAAATAAAATGTTATCATTTCTGAAACAGTTTGAAAACCATAGCAAACCGTACCTCCCTCTGGTGTCTCAAATTTCTGCTCAGCACTAGGAGGCCCATCACCCTTGTTATTGAAGGCTCTAACGTTGATACTGTATTGGCTGTAGGGGTGCAGGTCAGGGAGGTGTGCCTCTGTATCGTTCTCACTGAAGGTGAGCACCTGTGTCTCTCCTGGCTTGGACTCCTCCTTCTGCAAACTCTTTTCTTTCCAGTAGTACACCTACCACACACCAGTCACATGACAGTCATCTCTGTTAACAGCTATTTTAACTGCTTTCAGCTTTTAATATCCATAGCCCCGCAAGGGTAGTTTTATCCACAAAGGGTCAGTGTGGCTGCCAGTTTCCTAATTAAGCAGGAGAACCTGATTCCACTGGTTTAATGATCTCACTATCTCTGTGCTCATCTGCTTTGTTGCAAAACTTGCAGCCACATCATCCCTTCACAAATAAGACTGGACACCTCTGACAGATATAAAAAGACATTGTGAATTTGAGACAACAATTTTTACATTTATAGGAGTAGAAAACCACCACAATACAATATTATTGTAATATTTTACTCAAATTATGACTCTCCAATAAAATTTAAAGCTTTGTGGTTTGTTACATGTGATATATTTAGATACTTTAACTGCAAATGATTCCTCCAAATGAAAACCTTCTCTTAAATATGTAATATGTAGGGTTATCCAAATTAAGAAATAAGGATGAATCACATTATTCAATATTTAATTGTCACAACCAATAAATGTATATGCCATGTTACTCTACACACTATAAAGTCAATGGTTTCTTTCCCTTTCCATGATTGACATTCATACAGCTCATAGATTCTTCCAGTTGAGCCTCGCGAGGCAAACTGGAGCTTTCCGCTCAGCTGTTGCTCTCGTTAGTTTGTTGTTCATCAGTTTATCCATAGGCCTCCTGCATGCACTTTCCAGATTAAAGCCAAAGCTGTCCTTTATTTCTAAATATTCTAAATATTTCTACATTTTATAAGTGATGCTCCAGACTTGAAATGCTTCAGTGAATAACAATTTAACCCAGCAGTGCATTGAAATAACTTTTAATAAGAGCGCTATCAGCAGAAATTGCCATTTAAAAATGTATTTGAATTAGAGCTACAGTGGCAGAGTCATAACAGCATGTGAGCAGCTGGGCTTCAGCATGCATTATTTGAATGATTAACCAAGGAAAATGAATTAACAGCCTTAAAATAGTGCTTTTAGAAATGCAACATATTAATATGAACTACACCAATATATATATATGGGTCATTCCACGAAATCGGTACATTTTCAGCTTTAAAATTTTTTTTTTCTCAATTTTTCTCAATTTTTTAAATATCTCTGGAAAGAAGACATCCTAAAGTGTCAATAAAGTTTATGGTGTCATCTCAGGCTATTTATTTTATTAATTTTATGATGTGTTTTGTACTTCATGATATGATTTATCTGTCAACCCTGTTACGGACAAAATGGTTACTATATTTATTTTACGGCTTTTAACACATCTTAACCAGGGGTGACAATTATTATGGAGGGCAGTGTATCTAAATAAACTTTTAAAACTGTGTGACTACAGTCAAACCTAATCAATGTAAAAGTAACAGGACTGACAGTAACAGGGTTGACGATTTCAAGCTAATTTGCCCCTAGTTAGCATTAGCTTAAGGTCA
>JBBPDC010000129.1:17074141-17098340 GCA_037974485.1 Hemigrammopetersius urotaenia
TAATTTACTTAATTTTGAGGTAGTATTGATGATAGAAGACATGCTAATGTTATGTTTTCAAATTATGCATGTATCTGGGATTATAGTGATTTTATGACAGATTATTTCTCTGGGACGCAAAATGTACCGATTTCACGGAATGACCCCTATATATATATATGACTGTAACGACCAACAGTCTCAACAGTCTTTTAGTCTCTGATTTGACCTCCTTAAAGTACCTTGTATCCCAGCATTTTTCCCTTGATTGCAGAAGCAGGAATGGGCTCCCAGAACACCTCAGCTTGTGTGCTGTTTTGAACCTGCACTTTCACATTTTGTGGAGCAATCCTGGGCCCTGCAATACCAAGAAAAGACAGAATCCAGATGCTTCAACTCACAGCAAGGATAAAAATAAAAGGAGTGTTTATCTATAAGTATTTATAAGTTATATTTATAAGTCAATAAACGTTAATTGATGACCACGCACACGTGGACATGGTGTTACCTTAAACTAGATGTAACCTATGAAGAATTTGAAACATATTTAGCTAGATAGGAGTGATATAGCAGACTCACGATCCTCTCCTGAGAATCCCAGCACTATCTCCGGGTCAGGGCCAGGGCCATAATCATTAATGGCCTGCACCGTGACCTCAAATGGAACGAAGGTGTCTGTCCCCATCACCACATACTCTGAGGCGTTAGCCACAGTGATGGAATGCCATACAGGGTACTTTTCCTCTCTCCAGCTCACCTTATACTGAAGCCCAGGGCCATTAGACTGTAGCCCTGTGAGCTCCTGTAATTCAAACACAGAAGAATCATCCAGTTTTACACATAGAAAAAAAAGCAACACTTAAACCAAGCTATAAACAGTGTATGTGTGCTTGTAAATGTCTTTATGGTCTAATTGTATCATGGGGGCATTGCATATTGTCCCATTTGCATGTCTTAATTTCATCTATTTCATTTCTAAACAAGATAAATACAATTAAAACGCCTGAAGGGTGTATGGAGTCAACATAAAACAGTTACAACACACGTTGGTAAATTTATGTAGCTAAAAACTTTAGTGACAGTGCTTTACCCTGAAAGGTAACATTTAGTAACCTTCATTTTTTCTAAGAGAATTCTGTGCAATGACTGTAATGATCTCACCCTCCAAGATATCACTAAATTATCTGGTTCTCTTCCAGCCGCTTTAACATCAGATGGATTTTCATCAGGCCCTGAGAAACAAATAACAGCGTCATTCCAAAAGCAAAACACTAACTCCATGTGGCTTTAATATATGAACACACTACTATATACATGTAGCCCTTTTAGGTGCATTGACTTCATAATATGCTATAATAAATCTGTATGGGTTTTTTTTTTCTGGAACTGTAATATTTGTTATTTTAGTTAAAGATCTAAATGTATATATTAAGACACCCTTTAATAGATAGAGAAAGCTGTGGTGTCACTCACGGGCAGGGCTGGTGCGGTACTGGCTGGAGGGATTGCTGGGGTCGCTTAAGCCCACTTCGTTGAATGCTAGCACCCTGAAAGAGTAGTATACATATGGGGAGAGATCCAGGTGGGCTGTAGTGCTTGTACCTGGGGCCTCCGTCAGATTATACCACACACCAGGTTCATGAAGAGAGTCCTCATACTGGATCAGAAACACTGGAGAGGCAAGTTATTCAATAACCTGAGATAATGCTTATTCAATAATTTGTGAAAAACTTTTTTTTTTACATTCATAGCACACAGCTGCGAGTAACTGAGATTTGATTACTTGGCTACCTTACTCTGATGCAGAAATTAACCACCAAAAGCCTTTTATTCAAATGCTTTTGTGATGTTAAATGCCACTACTGCACTCACGCTGAGTCGGGCTGTTGTGTTCGTCTCCAGGGGTCCAGGTTAGCCGCACGCTTCGCTCCAGCTGCTCAGTCAGCTCCAGGTCTTTGGGTGGGTCTGGACGCTCTGGGAGACCATGCAGAGTGCCAGTTACTACTAAACAATCACCAGCCAATGGTATGCAAGAAGACTGGCATGCAGGTTTATGAATAAAAGAAAAAATGAATGGCCAACTTATGACTTACCCACCAAAAAAAGACAGATTTTAAAACCATGTAAGTAACTTGCATAATAAAGAAAGATCATGGGATTTTATTAAAGAAATCACTTTCATTTTTACTTTCATTTTTTGCATTAATGAGTAAATGGGACATTTAGTCAGAACACAAAAAGTAACAAATGATTAACATAAAAAAAGAACAAAATATGATGGTATGATGAAACATGGTGATAAATGTTTGAAGGCTTGAGGGCACTAAAGTCACATGCTTTACCGTAGATTATAGCTGGAGTTGGGGTGGCTTCTGCCAGGGAAAAGCAGCAGGAGGAGAGGAGTTCATTTTTAGTGCACTACAAAATGCTCCATAAAAAGCTCTTATCGTACTATACACTACACCAGGCTTTCTCGGGTTTTCCCAGGAAGAGTAATTGTTTCTGTATAGAGGTTTCCTAATCTGATCTAACAACAACAGCACTCTGAAGTCAGTCACCTCTCAAAAATCACCAATGATAGGCATTAAATATCTAGTATTAACAACAAAGCACAAAAGCAATCCCAAAACAGTGATCTCACAACAAGAACAGGGACGTACCAACTACAGTGAGCACAGCACTGGCAGAGTCTTGGTCCAGTGTGGTGTTCATGATGCATGTGTATGTGCCTTCATCCTCCTGCGTCACATCATTTATAGTCAGACTGTCTGAGTCCACCACAAATCTACAAGCACAAAATATTGTTGATCAGCACAAGCGTGTAGAAATGTAGAGTCAGAAGTGAAAGTGACCAGTCAGTCATACATGAACACTCTACAGCACACAGTGTGAACAGCACGAATGTCTGCCTCTGTGTTTAACCCATTCACCAAGTGAAGCAGCGCGCAGCCTGGAACACAGGGAGCAGTGTGTGGGAAGGGTACCTCAGTGGTGCCACTAGCAGTCCTGGGATGTGAACCCACGACCTTCTAATCACAGGGGCAACTCCCTAACCACTAGGGCACCAGCTGCCCCAGTGCTTAAAGTACACAAAAATAAGGGCTTAAACTTTTGGAAAACATAACAGAAGATTAATAAACAGAAAATAACCATTAGACATAGAGTACTTTTATCAAACAAACACACAATTACTACCAATCAAGCAATCAAGCAACAAAAATGACCACTTAGAGCCACCCTGCCTCATCACAACACAACTGATCAGACACTGTTCATTCTTATTTAATGAGAGACACAGGACTATGATTAAATTCAGCCAGTGGATTTGCTTCAAGCTTGTGTGTGTGCATTTTTTAAAAGTAATAATTTGCTCAGGATATCATAAGCTCATATCAGGACAGTAAGTTTTAACTCAATCACTTGACCAATATAGCAGGTTGGGGAAACAGACAGCGTGGGATTCTTACCGCTCATCATCAGGCAGCTCCCCGTTGTCTTTGAGCCACGTCATGATAGGGATTAGTGTGGGATCGTGCTTTACCTTACACTCAAACACAGCCTTGCTGTTCCTCTGCACCATTCTATATTCCGGCTGCTTCAGGATCCGTGTGGGCTCTGAGAACAGAGAAGTGGAGGTCAGATCCGTTCTTCCACGCCTTCATATCATTTTCTTAAGGTTTGAGATCCTAAGGGTTTTCAAAGTGTCGCTAACAACAACAGATGGAAAAGACTTGTGATTTCATTGCACAATAAACTCAACTGAGCACACTGAATAAACACAACATGATAAAAGAGCCTTGATTTCTACCTTTCACTTCCAGGAAGACATGATTCTCTTTGCTGCCCAGGTTGTTGGTGGCCACACAGGTATATTTTCCACTGTTCACTGGTTGTGCTGCGTTTATCTGTAAAGTGCCGTTTTCATTTATTGTATAGGAGTCCCCATCCAGTATGGCAGTCTGACCATCTTTAAACCTACAAAACAAGAGAAAAAACAAGAAATCGAGAAACGTCAGTAACATATTCGCTGTGTGAGTTTATGTACGTTAGATGAAGACAAATATTAGAAAATATTAGAAAAAATAACAAAGCTCTCAGTAGAGACATACCAAGTAACCTTTGGTGTTGGTGATCCAAAGGAGGCACAATCGAGCATGGCTTGTCTATTAGAGATAACCTGGTACAAGCTGTTCGGAGGCGTCAGGACCCTCGGTGGTTCAGCTTAAAGAACATATAATGAGGTAACGCAGTGTTAAAAATGTTCAGTCAAAAAAAAATTTACCCCAAATTCAGTCAATCAGCCAAGACATGTGTGCAGTTAGAAGTTTGCTTGTTGTGTTTTACATTGATCCTCATACTCCTCTCAAACCATATTGTGAAGGTAAAACTCAAAGATTTGTTGATGTGGTTTCAATCATGGCATTACAATGATATTTATTAAATAAGAACATGGCAGTTAAGGGGTTAAAAGTAGTGCTGTTAAAAAAAAAAATTTTGCGTTAATTTATTTTCTACGCTTTAAAATAAATTGATCGCGCGATTAATTTGAAAATTAAACGCGCCTCTGCATTGCAGTACCACACAATCAGTGGGGGCAGTATTGCGCTATGTCGGCGACCAGCACGCCAGAGGAAGAAGCCACTTCACGTGTCCAAATTCGGCTGCTGCTGAGTCAAGCTAGTGATGGAAGATAAACACACGCTGTTAAATGAACAATTTCGCTTTAAGGGTGTTCTCACACAGGCAGTTTGAACTGTGCCCGAGTGCGTTTGACCACCAAGGTGCGGTTCGTTTGACTAGTGTGAGGGCTCTGTGCCCGGGCGCGGTTGGTTTAGCTGTCCCTTGCCCGGTGGAAGAGGTGAGCCAGAGCACGGTTCAGTTGGACTCGGGTGCGGTTCGCATGTAGTGTGAGCGTTAACCACGCTGGAGCACGGATCAGGACGCGCGACGCCACGTTTTTGCGATGCAGGAGTTTGGAGCGAGAGGCTGAGAGGCTTTGTCCTTTAATTCAAGTTATTTAAAGCTACATTTTTGTCTTAACACAGAGAGTCTTTCAGGTTTGAAGCATTTTCTATTCAAAAGTACGTTTTGTTTTTATCTCACAGCTTTTAAAAGTGTAAACAAGCTTTGTAAAATTGATGACTTAGTGTGTTCATTATATATTATATATTGGGTTGACATAGAATCGTGATTAATCGTGATAATTTTTTTCACAGATTTGCAATTAACTAGTTAATTTTAATTAATCGCTTTACAGCCCTAGTTAAAAGTTTTCATTGCTTGTTACCTGCATTAGCCTTGTAGTTTCAGGGCAAAATTAAGACAGACAGAAAACATGTCTTGACTGAGGAAACCGTGTAAATGAGATTTTTGCAGAGCCGATCCTCACAACTGCAACTGAACTCAAAAGTTTAGAAGAGGCAGATCATCAGCTTCATTAATCTCCTGTTATTCACTAGTCTGTTCCACCATGAGGAAGGGAATAGAGCAGTAACTCACCGAGCACATTGAGAAACGCATTGGCAAGCACATAGCCAAACTCGTTGGATGCGTTGCACTGATAGACTGCACTGGACCCAGTCTGCACGTTACTCAGGAGAATGTAGTTGTCCTGTATTTTCCGACTCAGATCTTTTGGAGAGTCTGTGGAGGAATCAAATGCGACAGAAATACATACATTCACTCCACAACCTTCAGAACTTAGTTCCACAGGTTTCATCTCTCCAGCTCATAAACGGAGATATACTCACTCTCTATAGTGACACCATTGACCAACCAGGTGATGGTGGGTTTCGGGTTTCCCCCCACGTGGCATATTATCATGCCTGTCTCTTTGGGCGCCAGGATAAGGTTTTTTGGAGGTCTGCTGATCCAAAATGGAGCCGCTGTGTGGACGAGAGTGAATAGAACCAAGTGTCACAATGTTCCACTTTGCACAGAATATATCTGCTCTCAGAACCGCAGGATGTGACTTGTTGACATCCAGACAAATGGAAAATAATTAGAAGTGCATTGTGAATACATAATGTACAATAAAATCAGATCAATTAACCCTTTATTAGTCCCAAAGGTGAGAAATTTGCATTAATAGTAATGTGAAATGTCAATAATTCATTCATTAATATTCTGTAACCGCTTAATCCTTACTAGGGTTACGGGTACCCAGAGCCTATCACAAGGTCTACAGGAGTGAGAAAGAGACTCATCCTGGCAAGGCACCAGCCTGCCGCAGGGCGCACACACACACACACACACACACACACACACTCGCGGTCAATTTAGAATTCCCAATCCCATAAAGGGTCATGTAGAATTTTAATTATTATTTAATTATTAATAATTAATTATTATTTAATTTTTTATTTAAAAATATGTTTTGAAAACAACAACAACAATGGAGGCCTATAACTTCACTAAATATGAATATACAACAAATCAAATATAAAGAAAGAAAAATGTAATCTAATGACATTAGATATGCTGGTTAATGTTGAAAATATTTACCTGGTTTAAGCATTTACAGTACACCAGAGTCCCTACATTTCAGCTGTAATGCAATAAAATGATTTTTTATTTGAAAATCAGTATAAAGCAGAATCTAATAATTCACACCTTTGACCACCACAGTAATGGTGTGTTCAGCACTGCCTAAGTGGTTCTTGGCCAAGCAGCGGTAGTCTCCTGCATCCTCCTCCGTCACCTCAGTAATCTTCAACGTCTTCTGGAAGTTCTGGAAGGAGAAGCGGTCGCGGGGCAGCTGACCGTTTTCCCTAGTCCATGAGATTTCTGGCGTCGGCCTTAAAAACAAAAAGAACAATATTGCCTGGATTAAAAAAACACCTGCATGACTGCCATCCTGGCTCCATCCTAGCTTTCGGCCTACCTGATGATTTAGTTAGTTCTTAATTTGCTGTTTGTTTTAAAAAGTGTGTGTGAATACTTTTGTCATTCTGTGTCTCTTCCATTGTGGTTTAGTGCAGGTTTATTGTGGAACAGTTCATATAAAGCCAGAGTGGCACTTCACACAGGCTTCTTAGTGCTGCAGACAATGGCATCTACATTATACACTGAGAGGCTTTCACTCATTGAAACACTTGCTCTAATGGGCCTCAGCCGTCGCTGTGCCCCTGTTGCCAGAGGGAGAGTGGAAATTACAGCTGATGTCACAACTACCAGCTTATGTCTGAAGGTTAACATTTGTCCAGCATATTCCTAGGCATTTGTTGTCTGTTCGTATTCTGAAACTGACATAATTTAAAATGAACTTGATCTTATATGCTTCTTTGCGAAGAGTCTCGCACTTTCATCTACATCTCATTACAATGGTTCACCACTCCCTCCTTCCAGATACTTACAGACCATCGGCAAGGCACTCCAGGACAAGAGTTTCTTGTCGAAGGACTACAGTGGTGCTGTTGACCCCTGACGGGTGCATAAAGGAGGGCTTCCGCTCTCCAGCTGGACGATCTGAAACAAGGATTGGTCAGATCAAGTCGATCAGGAATTAGCCACAGTGGAAAAGAGCAGCCAGTACAAGAGAAAAGAAAAGAGCTCACACACTGGGGTGTAACTAAAAGGGTATGTTTTGATGGCTGTAATTTAAGCACAATGTAGTTCATCACTGACATGATGCTTGTCTTTTTCCCTGTCACTATAATGGTAAACTTCAACCAATAGGAACAGTTACCCAAACAGGAATTAAGCTTTGTCATAGATCATATTTTCCTTTTAATAAATAAAAAACAACAGTGAAAATGTCGCTTGGTCCAGGGCAAAAAAAAAAATCCGACCCTTTAATGCAAAACTCTCATTGAAATGCAACTCATCTTTAGAGTCAAGTGAACCTCTTACTGGAAAGTAGGCATCTGTGATTGGATGACAGTATCCTTCCATTGCCTCTTTTTATATTGACATTAAAAAGAGAATTGAAGGATTAAGAGGAAATCATGAAAATAGGATAGATTTAAACAAGTAATACCAACTTTCATATTTGACCCATGATTGTACTAAGTACATACTTTTTCAAACACAAGACAAAGTTCAATGGACGGCTATATTAGTATGTGACAAAAATCTCATGTATCATCTAAAGATTAAGGGAAACGTTACACAAACACTGACTGATGAAAAAGGACTTGGTGCTGCCATCACTTAGCTCTTCAGTCAGTTATTTTACTAAATCACTTATTCGTTCATTTTATGTCAATGGTAATGGAAACCAATAAATGCACAGAGCATATGTTACTTGTAATGTCAGCCGTAGTCTCTTTTTCATCCTTAAGTGATACTGAAGTGTAGAAGAGCTGTTGACATGATATTAATTTCAAGTGACTGAAATGTAAAAGTAAGACATGGACTGAAAGATAAAGTGTGAGGGGTGGGTACAGGTTTTAAAGGAGTTGTGTTAAGTCACTGGTTAGATGGAGCTACGAGGTTGGAAGCAGGGTTCACTTGGACGAGGTCTGCTAGAACTCACCACCCAAAAAATCAGTGTCATTCAAATAAGCTGCCAAGACTGTCTCATTCATTGCATCAACTGAAATACAACAAAAAAATCACAAACATGCAATGCTAAAAGAACATAATGAAATAACAGTGTTATCGATACTATCATCTCTTGAACACGCTCTCAGAATCTAGAGCTCATTCCATTTCAATTCAGCTAATTTCAGTCTAAACGTACCCATTTATTATTCTAATTAGATTAATTAGATTCAGGCCAAAAATGTATTCATCTTTTGTTATTCAATAGGTGAGTACATTATATGTATACAACAAGTTACATGTATGTAGTCAAATGCAAACATTTACGTTTTCTTGTGAAAAAAAGTGAAAATGAGTCCATATCCTCTGTAGAACACCCTCTAAAACAGAAATTACTTTTATTTATTGTCCTTAAAATTTGGAGAATACATATATTACGGCTGAGCAGCTTTAGGCATTATTATCCCGTTAACACATTATTTACTTTTATTTTTTTTACAATTTTTAATGCAGCGCTATACGGGACAAAAGTAATGGGATGCCTAACCCCACCCAAACAAGCGGATATGTGTAGCGCTCCTATTACTTTTGTCCACATTATATGGACAACACTAAAAGGGACAGACACTGCATTCAGATACACAGACTTTCATATGGAGTTGGTCCCCCTTTGCAGCTGCTATAATGCTCTGGACTCTGGGGGGAACTTGTTTTTGCACTTTTGTTCATATAGCAGTACTTTAAAAATGCACAATACACTACTTTTGAATTATTTAATTTTGCGTATTACAGAAAACCATGTGATTAATTGCGATTTAAAATTTTAATCATTACCCAACACTATTATTATTCATAATGTTGTCAAATTCAGCAAATAAACAATAATTGCGCTTTAAAGGAGAAGTGTGTGTATTCTGGAGTGCTTTTGCATATGATTAGGTTCATGTCTGTGCAGAAATAGAGGTGTTATAATTTCCGAAGCTGTAAAATGATCTTACTAAAAGTCATCTCACTTGTTAATGTCATTCTGTTCCTTTCTTTTGATAGTACTGGTTCTCTATATGACAAAACAATAAAGTAACAAACTAAGTGTACTGGAAGAATTCATAGGGAACAGAATCCCACTCTTCTAAAATAATGCTGCTTATATCACACTGAAAGAAAGGTGTTCATGTCCAGGACGACCTGAAATTCAGAGTTCAATGAATAAAAAAAAAAAAGGGAAACAGAAGGTAAAACCTTCGATTAACTTACTATTAGTAGTTTTAAAAAAAACTTTTTAAAGATACTTAATGTTTTGGGTTTTTTTTCAGTCCTGAATGGGGTACAGACATCCACCACACAGAAGCACGCCACTCTCATCCACTCAATTGGAGTCTGCAGAGCCAGTTTACTGAATTTCGACCAATATATCTTATATAAATACTATCATTCACACCGTCTTAAACATGAGTGTTTCCTCAAATTATAAGTCACTCTGGATAAAAGCGTCTGCCAAATGAATATAGTGTAAAATAATTTTATGAAACACTTTAAAAATGTGGAGAGCCTCACCGTCCAGCACGTTGACTGTGATGGGCTGCTTCTGCTGGATGGTCTGAGTGTGGGGGAAGCGGGCGAAGCAGGTGTAGTCGTTTCTGGTGTCCTCTGCCAGCACATTAGAGAAGTACAGGTCTCCGTTCAGCGCCTGAGACACACGACTGTTCTGAGGCAGCCGCTGGAAATCTGCAGAACGAAATTCACACAAAGAAGCGTCTCATGTCTGATGAGTGAGTCTATCAGCAATGACTGAACTATTATCATATCAGCAATACATAGTAGCTTGATGACTCATTGTAATGTAAAGTGTTAGAAAACCAACATATTTTGTGCAATAACTAGAAATGTCTTATACACGAGTCAGAGAGCTGTTTTACTTAGGATGGTTCTGTGGATTTATGTACCAAAAACAGCTGTAATGACTTCTGACTGGCTGCCATGTATTGACAGCTGAAACACTTCTCCAAAACCTCTAAATGGGTGCGGCTTTCTTTTTTTAACTTTATTTAAGTTTATTTGTTTAAGGTGGTAGCCTGTCTTTACATAGCCCCTCTCATCAGATGCTGTCATCCAGTGGGCTTTCTGTTATTCTCAGTAAATGTCTGTAAGCATGTTTTTAGTGTTTTCTTGACTCACTGTTGTTCATCCAGAAGATGATGGGTGGGGGGAGGCCAGCTGGGGGTCTGCAGTGCAAAACCAGAGACACGCCCACCTGCACTGTGATTGGTTCAATTCTCTCCTTCGACCACAAGGGGGACTCTTTGGAACAAAAGTGAAAAAGATGCAAACCAATAGATCTCTTACTGAGTGAATCCACAGCCTCGAGTCTCACATAGTGTAGCTTTATCATCCAGACCCTTAAAATTCCCAGTTATTAGAATGGCGAGTTTTGCTATAAATTATGTTTCATTCATTGACACGTTTTGGCAGTAGTGCAGATTCTAAATCTGCATCACGTGTTTGTAATTTTAAAAAAAAGAAGAAATCTTCATGTGATTCAAATTGGATGAAAATGGACTGTCTGTTGCTGCAGAAAGAAAAAAGAGCATCCTTTACATTTTTACTATGTTCTTGTCTCTGACTGATACTGAAACAAACAGCAAATGTTGGTGAAGACCCAAAAACAGTCAATACAGAAGGGAAATTAAATGTTAAATCATTATATGACATTAAATATACCGTTATCCAATAACATTTAAACAGTAGAATACAACAGAAATAGCTCTACATTAAACAACATTTACCAGACATCATTTAGGCCTGTGCTTATTCGTTTGTGTGCGGGTTATGAAGCTTTACACTTTGACTGTTGTTTGTCTGGTACACAGAGACTTACTGGACTGTCGTATGACGATGTTGTTGGAAACGGCGGTGCCGTGTTCGTTCCGCGCCATGCACTGATACACTCCCTCATACGCCTCAGCTTTCTCCTCACTGATGTCTATCACCAGCGTGCCCGAGTTGGGCTTCGTGATCACCTTCGGGTCTTTATCCACATCGAAATGAGTGCCGTTGCGTGTCCATGAGAAGCTGTGAGGTAGAAGGAAAAGCACAGTGTTAGGAAGCAGTCACTCTGCATTTATCTCATTCACCTGAGCGAAACAGTGAGTGGCCAACGCTTATGGGGAGCAGTGTGTAGGGATGATACCTACTCAGGGGTATCTCAGTGGGGCCACTAGTAGTCTAGTACTGGGATTCGAACCCATGCCCTTCCGATTACAGGGCACTGTACATAATGTGAGCTTTTAAACGTTTTAATACCAATGAGAATGTTTTCTGGTCAGATTACAGAAGTGTATTGTTTTAAAAACTAGCTACATTTATTTCCATACATTATGTGTTTGTGACAGTATTAGCTTGAGGACAATTTCTAGTGAAAGTAATCATTCATACATGAACACACCAAGGCACACACTGCGAACAGCACAAAATTTTTCCTCTGCATTTAACCCATTCACCAAGTGAAGCAGTGGGCAGCCAGGAGCACCGCGCCCGGGGAGCAGTACCTTGCTCAGAGTACCTCAACAGCAGTCCTGGGAATCAAACCCACAACTTTCTGATCGCAAGACTACCAGCTTAACCCTTCGTTTTGAGGTTAGAACTCAAATATTACTGCTATTTAATATTTGTTTTAACATTAATATGTGCTTTTAACTGTGGTTTAGAAAAAAGGAAACTGTCAAATCACCCACTCTTCATATCAAACCCTCTCATGAACATGACAGCTATTTTAGTAAACAACATGTTAACAATTTCCCTCGTTATATGATTCTTTCATTTAAATCGGAGGCATTCTGGGTGTTATTCTAAAGTTTGAATAGCAGTGTTATTTCCCCTTAAAATCCCTGGCTTATTAACCTGAGTTGTTCTTCAGTTACAGAAGTGGTTCTGTGGTCAGTAAAATGACTTCCTGTAAGTCTAAATATTTTTTTTCACTCATCTGTTGGCCTCCTTGAATGTTACACAGCTCTAAATGGAGTCACAGTTGATACTGAGTGAGAGCAGCATGAAAGAACCTTTGATGACAGTATCAATTGGTCGCCATGGTGACATTAATCAGAGGATTCTGAATGACACCCACCTGGGATGCGGCTTCCCTTTCGCTTCACAGTGGATGACAATGTTCTCCCGTGGGTCAATAATGTAATCCTTAGGGGACTGGTGGGTTATAGTGGGAGGCTGTGGCACTACAGTGGAGAGAGCGATGTGTTATCAGTAAAATACACACACACACACACACACCTATCTGCACATTGGAACATTCCACACAAATGTACCACGTTTGCAGAATCTTTTTTTAGCACAAATCAGCAAAAACCACAGCACACAGCAGGCATCTTTTTTGGATCCTTATTTTGCTACAACTAAGCAGCTGACTGCAGGAAAACAAAAAAGACCAAAAGCCAAAATGCACCAGACATGCAATAAAATACAGTCGTAACAATTTGCTAATTGCTTTCTGTTTGTTTCTGACCATGCAACAGTTTCATGACACTGTTATAAGCAAGAAAAAGTCACACCACAGCATGCAAGCTTCAGAATAATGAAGGAAAGACATTCCACAGCAATTGTCACAGCAAAGGTGCCCAAACTTACATCCCTCCAGAACTTTAGCTTTTTGTCCACATGAAACAGCAGGAATATGAGCAGAGAGTAAGACAGCTCAGCATTAGCAGCAAGAAGAAAGACAGTCACTACAGATTCACCTAAACTGTCATGAATGCAAGACATTTCATTCCCATCTTGCAGTCACCATGTCATTTCACACTTAAAAGTGTTCTCTAATGAAAGAATGGATGTATATAATCTGTGTGTTTCCTTTGTTATAAACATGTAATCTAGGGCAGTGGTCCCCAACCCCCGGGACATGTGGTACCGGTCCGTGGGCTGCACAGAAAAAAAAACGTGTATGTAACCCGTGTTATGTTGTCGGCTTGTTGTTATGAAAATGCTGTTAATAAAGCTGCGAGTACACGTTGGATTTACGTTTATTATTGTATTTTAAAGATTCCCCATTATTATATTTTTTTAAATATCCCCATTTTTGTGCGTATCATTTATTTGTATAATATACGTATATTTATCTGCCACTCCTTAAAGGCCGGGCCGTGAAAATAGTTTCTGATATTAAACCGGTGCGTGACCAAATAAAGGTTGGGGACCACTGTTCTAGGATATAAAAGTTATTACTTAAACAAATACATTGTATACAAAAAACACAAACATAAATCTGCAAAACTCCCAAATTAACTGCCAAAGACCGTCTCCTAACAAAAGTCAGTCTCTGAAATATTACAGTCAAGACGTATCATTAATTTTTAACTGTGGGTGAATCAAAGTGAATCATTTACGCAATTCTCTGCCTTTTTAACCATCTTACAACTACTTCTGATACATGACAAATTCTGGATGTTAATTTTATTTAACTTCATTCACTGTGTCATACCATTTCTTATATTAGAATCGTCCTTCTACGCCTCGGTTCATTTCTATTCAAATAAGCTAGACCATTAGAATTCTTTTATTCTCTCATCTGGAACCACAATGGTTTCAAATGATTAAAATCCAAACTTTGAATCCAAACTTTTTAACATGAGTGTCTAAAAAAGTCTTGCATTTCAAATGGTATATTCTATAAAGTTATTCAGTTTTCAGACTATTTGAGTCAGTGTAACAGAGTGTTGACATCATTATTCTTAGAAGTGTGGGTTTATATTATAGGTGAGAAAGAGAGAAAGAGAAAGAGTTAGTGAGAGCTTAGTATCTATAACTGGCTTATACTGGCTTAAATAACACACACTTGACACTTTCTTGAGTGAAAAGTCAATGCAGTACTATATACTATATGTAATACTAAGTTAAGATTGATTTCCTCTCATCTCAGGGATACATAAACAAACTTAAATCCTAAAAAGAGATTAAAGAAGCCACTGGCAATTCTGTTCAAGTAATAATAATAATAATAATACATTTTATTTATAGAGCGCTTTTCAAGATACTCAAAGTCGCTAAATTCTAATCTAACTGAATCAGTACTAAAACTCAAGATAATATTCTTTTGACATGTAAAGTGCCTTTAGAGAAAAAATATGATGTTCATAATTAAAAACATAAATATATCATAGCTCAGCTTGATACTCACGGTCCAGAGGCACTTCTAAGGTGGCGGTCATGTGACCCAGCAGTAGCACCATCACCGTACCTTCACAAAAGGTGGACTTTCTCTTCAAGTTCATGGTGGGTGTGACACAGGGAAAGCTTTCCGCTCTGCGCCAAAGGTAAGTGGCCCCGCTGTGCACACTCAGAATGAGCCCTCGCACATACAGGACGTCCACAACTTACCTACTGAGAACAGAGGAAGACCACAGAGACAAAGAGTAGCATCAGATATAAACAAGACTATTACAGAAGTTTTTAGGTAAATAAACAGCTAAATCGCTGCTACTGAATTGTAGTGTTGCTACTAGGAAAAGCAATGAAGTGGATGTGTACAACACTGCTATGAGGAATTTTAATATTATGACGTAATCCAACCGGTAGAGGGGCCTTAACTTGCATATTTACATAATACTGTCCCGAATTATTAGGCTGTATTAGTTGATGATGTCTAGGCTTTTTTTCTTGCAGCCGGATGAGCTAAACATAAAAAAAAATAAATAAAGGATTATTTTAATTTATCTAATACCCTCTTACCAAACTAAAGCAGACGCTGTGATTCACTACAGACTGTAACTGATCCTACTATTGCAAACAACCTTAACCACTCATTAGTGATTAAGGTTGCCATAATGGTAACGACTACAGGAGCCATGGGGAGTTTTCACATCAGTTTTAGGAAGTTTTTCCTCTGTCACACTTCGCTTGCTCACTAGGGACCTGGATTCAGGAAATCTGCTTTGTGACAAAAGTGGCAAATGACTTCATGGAGCACAAACATTTTAATTATTTCAAATTAAGTTTTTAAATTATTTCAAGCTTAATTCTTGAAATTCAACTGCAAGTCAGGCAAATGACAGTATAAAAACTACACATATTAACAAATCCATATATACAATGCTTCACATTTGCATGTTTAAGACGCTAGCTCAATCAGGATCTGAACGTTTTACTGATCCCGGAGGAAATTGCTTAAAATAATGATAGAGATTTTAAACTCTGCAGTGCCATGGTTCATCAAGCACTGGAGCACTCGTGATCTAAGGCTACAAGCCTCTTTAGTGATGTTCAGAAACAGGACGATTTCCACTTTAATTGAATGATTAACAAGAATTTGAACACTGAAAATAACTGATAAAATACTGAGTCAGAATTGCCAGTGCAGTAACAGATAGCATGGTATTATTTTGATTGTCATCATTACTGCTTAGCCCCAGTAATTTCATCTGGGGAAATTACAAGCTGAAGCCACTGGGCATCTTATAATGTGAGTCTAAGGCCAACAGCAGTGTGTGTGTGCCCAGCTCAATACGACCAGGCCCATGTGAGTGCACTCAGCTGGAAGAGAGGATGCTGCTGTGATGGTAACACATTCTGCGCTGGCATATGGATCACAATACACATGACTGAAGCTCCAAATTAAGCAAACTGCTGTCTGGTTCTTCAGAGATAGCAAGAAAAACAACACACTGCCCCTTCTGGGCCTGGGACTATAAGCCGCCATTCAAGTCTAACCAGGGAAGCACAGCAAACAGAGTTTCCTTAGGATGAGAGGAACATCTAAGTATTCAGTAATGTGTCTTCTACACCAGTGCAGTCAGGAGAAAAAACTACCATAAAACTATAACCAGAATGAAAAGGATGTAGGCCTGCAGGTTTCTTTAAAGAGCAATTCTTCTGAAGTTTGATACATTACAGGGGGTCCTCGGGGTATAACTGTCTCGACATACACTGCTCACTCCCATAAAAACTTAAAAAATTTAAAAATCTTATGGACTACATGGACAAAATAGTTTGTTTGCATGCAGTGGAGGAATACGAAGAATACGCAGAAGATGCAGCAACACTGAGTATGAGTGGGAGGTGCCGTCCCTCAGTATGCTTGGACTGTTAAAAATACAAGTGCAGTATATTTATAGGGTATTTGCAGTTAATAGTATATCATAAAGTTCCAAATGAACACTAGAATGCTTTAATGAAGACTGAGAGATGTTTACCTCGTAAAAATGTCAGTCTGTCTGCGCACCAGGGTGCTTTACATTATAACACTGCACTTTCTAACATTTACTGTTCCTTCAACCTTCAATATGTTTGGCCCTCTTCAAACATCCTTAACTGAATCAGATGCACAGTAAAGACATCAATAGTACGTGCATGCTAGCTACAGGCTGAAACAAAACTGTGATTCGCGGAGGTTTGGTGACCACTCAGCCAGAAGATAACTAATACAATGTGTGCAGAAAAAGAAATAAATTAGTCTGTAAATCTACACATATTAGGTGTATCGACAAAGAAGATGAAGTCAAACTGGCTGTTAAAACAAAAACAGCTGCGTTTTTGTGCTTGATGCACTGGTGCCAGACCAACCCGATATGAAAAGGAATATATGTACGATCAGAGTTGCTAGGAAGCTCTGAAGATGATGTAGCATCAAGAGAGGGTCTCTAAGTGCACCTCTCTGAGTTTAAAAGGTTGTATCGGATAGGTGAATGGTGCCTGCATAATTCATAAGATCTGGAGAGAGAGAGAGAGAGACCTCAAAGTGAAGCATAATGCAGAGGAAGGTCATAGTGTCTCTACATCAGAACATGCTGAGTTGACCTTGGACCAAGATCGGGACATTGCCTTCTGTCTGTGCAATATCTCGGCTCTGGCACTGAAGACGTTAAGAGCACAAAGACAACACTGGCTTAATACCAGGGCTGCCACGTGTACAATTAGCCGCATATTAGTGGAAATCATAATTTTCTCTCTACAAGTAGCCCATCACACAATTAAGGCCACAATTAATAATTTAATCTGCAGTAAGCTCACATTTCAAACTAAACAAAGCAGTCATTTTCAAATAGCTTTGCTGTGCTCACAATTAGGCAATTACTGTGATTCTTTTTAGGTGGCCAGTCACTGGTCAGGCATTTAGCCCTTGGACGCATGCAGTGGATCAGTCTCCTGCATAAATATCATATTCTCCTTGAATCCTGTTGACCTCTTGCTGTACCACTGTTTGAAAAAGTAGTTTTGAGAGATTGTTAGTCCATCAGTATATGGACCTGAAAAGACCCAGTCCAGCGAATCATTTAAAGTAGCTGCCAGCACCATTACACCTCCTCCACATCGCTGGCACTCGACTTGAACTGGTGTTCCATGTCCATTAGTAATCCAGTCCCAGGCCCAGTGAGAGTCAGTCTCCCCTCATCTGTCCATACGATCTTTGGAAAATCAAAAATTATTTCTTGGCCCAATCTCTTCTTATTTAGCGCGGGTCAACTTTCAAGAAAAGGTTTTCTTGTTTAAATCTTGTTAAAAGTGTTTTCAGTACATGGGCATTAAGACAGGAAGTAGCACCTGAGCAGGTGTGTGTGATTACAGCGTGAACCAACGCAGTTTTTCATCGCTCCATCTGTTTTGTTTGTTACTGTTTTTGGATGCACATTTAATTTTGAAGAAACACTGAACAATGATACCTATAAAGTGGCGAAATGACTGTGTAACTGATCATTGGCATGCTAGACTTCCTCACCACATAGACCATTTCTCACTTAAAACATTTTGCATAGTAATTACTTAGGTTAGGATAGAACATAATAATACCAGCTAATAATTATACACACACTGTGGTGTTTGACTAAGATTAAACCAATATTCTTCATATATTAAGGTAGCCTTAGAGACTTTCTAGGGATGGATATTGACTTCCTGACCTGTCAATACTGGAACATTGGTGCTGCTGTCAGTGTTTATGCAGCATTAATGCATAGTTGTGGTGTAGCGACTGCACCTCCCTCAAAACATACACAGAAAAGTCAGGGAGCAATCTAGCTTGTTATTTTAAAAAATCTAAAGTGTTTAAAATCTTTTCATCTTCTTCATTCTTTGTGCCAAATTATAAAGAGTGGAATCAATAAGAGTAACAACGGATATCAGTGTTGATATCTGTATGAGTAAAATAGCAGCAACCCATCCCTAACACTTTCACTGCAGATGAATGCACTGAGAAATTGGAGATGGGAGGTTCTGCAATTATGCACTGAATGGTGCTTCAGACCATTACGGCTGCGGATCTAATCACGCAGCTCCGTTCAGCTCTACTGAAGGCACACATTAGTCCAGACAGACCCAGTCAGAGAAAGTTCTTTGTTTTAAACCATGCAACAGGTAGCTTTAGGCGGCTGCTATAGCAACGGCAGACGTTCTGTATCGCAGAGGGAGCACCTAAAGCCTTCGAGGAGAAAAAGGAGGTCACTGACCTCAGTGAAAACTGTCAGTCACAAGATACCACTGCTGCCATTAACCCAAAACAAACCACAGGCTGAGAGGGGGGTGACACGGAAACATAACAGATATGTCAAAGTGAACAAGTGAACAGCAGAAGTTGCAACAGGCAAGGGCAAAGAACATTCGCTTCTGAAAGAATTGATCATTTTAAGCAGTGGTTTTACAACCCATTCCAGTCACAGTAATATCAGGCATGAATTGCTTCTAATCATGTGAGAGGATCTGATTCACTGATGCAAGGAAGAAGCTTCCCCATTATGAGTCAGAATTTTACATTACAAGGCGATCAGCGACACGAATATCAATCAGATGTAAATTGCTCCGCTCTGAGTGACTGACTTGGACTTCACAAGTCATTAACTTTTTGATGACTAATGGAAGGAGGACACATGCTAGAAGGGCCTCTCTGTGAAAGATCACTAAATTCACTGTAACATTAGGGAGAGCCACAGTAAGACCTGGTTTAAAGAGCTTTCTTAAAGCTTTCTTTTTTTTGAAGAGCTTGAATAAGTATTACAGCAGCAGGCTGGATGACGTGTCTCAGGGAACGCTCCTTCATTTATTCATGGGCACTTGTGAAACCTAAAGACTGGTGACAACAACTGCAACAAGCTGGAATTACAATCAGGTGTACATGTATTTAATATTTGTAATTTCGGACCATTTGTATGGGTATAACAATACAGTAACACAATTAAGTTTGAGCCACCCATGAAATATTCAACAATAAAATGAAACTGAAAACTATATTCTCACCATTTTAGTATGAAATCAGAGTGAAGAAAGGCAGGCTGGCAGGGAATCATCTGGAAATCGTCAGCTGCAGTGCTCTGGGTCTGACAGTTATTTGTGACTGACTTACGTTTGGCTTGCAGTGATTTAATGTCCATGCACTGCGTTTTCTAAGAAAGGGGGGAACATTCCAGCGTGGCTTCATGGACACAGCTGAGTTTAGCCATTAGCACACAGATGCTTCAAGCACTGAAGGCAATAAAACACAGCCACAGCTAATCCTTAATCCCTCATGCCCACTTTCCACCACCATGCCATTCCTGATTATTACAACAAGGTGTTGGATAACAACATGCAGTGAAAGAACACAAAGGAGTGCAAGGACACACACACACACACACACACACACACACACGCCTGCACTCAGCAGGGAATGCAAGTCCCATATGTGTGCTCATCTATTTATTTGCACCTGTGTAATATGGTGAAAATCCCCAAACATACATCTGAAGTGTGAAGGAAGGGTGTGTGTGTGTGTGTGTGTGTGTGTGTGTGCGTGCGTGCGTGCGTGTGTGAGCAATTTGACAATATGTTGTTGTTACCATGACAAATATTACAGTTATCACCACAACAACACTGAACAACTGCAAGTATTAAAAGTGCCTAAATATTACTTATTTTAAAATACTTATTCTAATTTTGAATTAGACTTGCATATCAATTATTCCACTCCCCCTGGCTGCTGCTGATTGATGATTGGTAGCAGGAGGTAGCACACAAGCAAGAGCTACTTTCCCAAAAAAAAACTGAATTCAACACGTTTTCAGTGCACCCACAAGTCCTGGATGAAAAGCTGCTCCTAATTCTGAGAACCCATAATGATCATCCTCTCGGCCGCTATCTATGAATTTAAATCATAGTAAAAACACATGATTTTTTCATGAATTTAGTTGTTCTTGCTATTAGTTTAATAAATCAGAAAATATTAGAATATTAAAATAAGAAAATATTAAGCAATCAAGTGAAGGAGCTTATAGGTTAAAGATTGTTATTGTTATTATCATTACTGTTAGTGTATGCTGTCTATTGAATAATGTAGTCACTGAAGTGTTCTGTCTTGTGGTGTGGCAGGCTGATATATACAGTAAACCCCCGAAATTGTGGAAATTATGGAAAGCCACGAATTTGTGATGTGGTAAAAAAATGCCTAAAAGGCCTATTTTCATAGTCTAAACCCTCAATATGCCCACAAATATGCTCCCAAAACACTTTAATTTCATTTTAAACTCAGCTTATTACTTTACCCCTGAAGAAAATGTAAAGGTAACCCAGTATACAGACTGCACAGTTTACCTAGCTCATCATAGGTAATCTGACTGCATGCTAATAGGATAGGCGGAGTTCCCTCCTGCCTCCTTGTCTACACTGATCATAAGTCAGAGTGTCACAGCGAAACAGAAGCATCCTAAGGCACATTAAATCTGCTCCACCACACATACACAGCGACAATGCTGGAGTCATGAGTGGACTCCTGAAGGCTGTGTTTAAACTGGGTGAGACAGCGAGTGAGTAAGTGAGTGTGTGTGGGACTGTCTAAAAGCTTGCTGGCTTGGCTCAGTGGTACAACTAAGAAATGCCTTGTAAATGTTGGATTGAACATACTTTTAAACTGCAATATGTTAAGAGAGACACAATAGTCATACTAATTACCACTGCTGCCGATGCAGTAAAACAACAACCAGTTACTTACACAGGAGCCATTTTCTGAATCACAGTAAATATTTGTTATCTAGGTGGACAAAGTGCTGCAAAACCAGAATCTCTTTAAAAACGGACACCCTGAAATGGACATCCCAAAAAGCACTGACCAAAAAAATGGGACACTCTGGAATATCCACACATGAGCGTAGGGTCACCATGCCCAAGATGGAACTACAGTGATGAAGCTCCATCACCATTTTGATGACTTGGAGTGACATTTTTCATCAAGAACTAGGTATTTGCTCATATAAACATTTAAACACATTATATCATGGTTTAAAATGAAACACAAAATTAAAAACGTACTCTGCATGAGCTAATACATGTACAATATAAATATAACATAATCCCCATTAATTACTAAAAATGAAATGTGCTATATGCTCATACAGGTCTATTTGAAGAAGTAATGGTCTATAGATTGGTTTCACTGTGATTAACATTTTAAAGGGCAGAAGACTTTCAGTGAGGCCAATATTTGCCATACTGGAAATATCCTTAACCCCCTTCATTTGAATTAAGTGAAATGGACCAACCCCTTCATCTGAAATTAGATTTAAGGCATGAGTGTGAAATCCCTTAATCTTAAATTTAAGGCCTTAATTTTAATAATAGGTTCTATTATTTAAAGGGCACATTTGTAGTTAAGGGGCAAAGGGTAGTTTTCCCCTTAATTTTTCAAAATTACAGTCGTTTTAAGGGGTAAAATTAAGGGGGTTGGTTTCATAGGGATTCCTGGCCAAAGCAGATGAGACTGAGCATACAAACATGTTCAGAGCATCCTTAGGCATGAGTGAGAGTGCTAGCAGTGTTTACTCAGCCCACTCCTGTGCCAGCCAGTCTTTTCTCTGCAAACCACGCTTTTCTCTGACCTTCACTGCTAACTTTGCTTTATTTGATCTGGGACCATAATGAGGTGTCAGTTACTCTGCATGGAGAAACTGTTGGGTTGAACCGCAAAAGAGGATAAAAGAGAAGCAGTGTGTGTGTCAGTACATTAACAACCCGACTGGTGGTGTGTTCCCAAAGAGACTACTTTAAAGTCCGGACTTTGCTTTAGAGTTCTATTCATTTGCAATTATGTTCTATTCATATTTTAGTGTCTGCAGTGTTTCCTCTAGATTTTTTCTCAGGTCGTATCATAGACCCATCAAAGCCAACCGTGCTGTCATGTGCATGTAGTGTCACGTCAACAAGTTTCTTTTCAATTATTTTCAATTCATTTGAATATTAGGGCTTGAAGCATGCTATAGAACAATGAGCAGTAGTTGTAGCGTAACGGGGCTGTTGGCTATTTTTTTTACTCACAAATTGTACTATATCTAGACAATTGAAGGTGGGCAGGGATACCAAAGTAATTGAGCTTTTCATGTCAAGTAGGTTTTATTGTCATTTCTAAACAATTGGTTGCAGCAGAATATCTACAACAAACAACAAACATCATCAGCCAAACCATGTTCAAGCACCCTGGTGGAGGAGTCAACATGAAATTTGAAACAGAAACCATTAATTGCAATTTTATAGCTTATGTTTCTGTTAAGTATAGGCTGTTTAAGCGGTACAATGCATTTTTATATGCTGCAAAAGGAAATGCACTAGTACATTCGTGACTAAAAAGTGACTTAAACTATTAGTAGTACACCCCCAAATTAGTGTAATCTATAACCGGGCCTGTAACCAAATATGGTTCTAAATACAACAAATATAAATGTTCCCATAATACTTTGCGAAACTAAACATATTCAGATCCAGCTGGCTAGCTAAATTATTTTTTTTTATCCAAAAGGATTTCAGTGTCTCAGACTGAGAAAACCAGGAATACCAGTCAAAAATAAAAACAAAGAAAATACAGCAGTGAACACAGACCTAGACATAATGAGTCTGTATCAAAACTAATGTTCATAACTTTGACATCTAGCTCTTGGTAGCTACTAAACAAGATCAGTAAAGTATGAGGGGAGTTCATTTTGGTGTTTATCGTTTATAATTAACCAGTCATACAGGTGTGTACGACTGTCAGTTCAGTATTTTCAAGGTCTGTGGAATCTGCTGTGGTGGTGTGTGTGGATCGGAGTTGGGGACTACTGGCATGGGAAGATGGCTTAATGTCTTCAAACAATCAGAAGTGGAAACTCTCACTTTTTTTTTTGTAATGAAACAACAAAACCAAAAGACCATGTAAGCTTCCATGTCATATTAATGAGTATATTTACGCAAGTCTGAATTTAGTGCTACTTTTTTTAGATTATGAATTTATTTTTGGTTAAAACTTTTTATAAATAAAAACTCAATGTGTAAATTCATTTGTGTCTTCATTATGTGCAATGCCTTGTTCAACTACTTCATAATAACTAAAACTAAATCTTATTAAGCTTTATTTGCAATCAAAGGAAGCTGAAAAAGATATCAGATATATTATGCAGATACATGAGGGCAGCTGGCTGGGATCCCTCTTAAGCTCCACTCCTGCAGGAGATTGTCATCAAATCTCTTTTCCTCCACCTTCTGGCTCAGGACCAGAATTCATGCTCATAGGGGCAGTAACACTGAAGGACCATGAGGTCTGGCATCTGCCCCAAACCAGCACACTCTGCCTGTGGCAGCCTGTCCTACTCGCCTGCATCATCTCAAGCTCTGTGTTGAGGAAATGTCTGCAGGCAGCACGAGCTGCGGCTCCTCAATAAATCAGTCCTTCCTGGATCACACACACACACACACACACACACACACACACACACACACACACACACACACACACACACACACACACACA
>JBBPDC010000129.1:17111652-17131985 GCA_037974485.1 Hemigrammopetersius urotaenia
GTTTAAATACACTGGTCAACAATATGTGGGTCATATATGATTTTATAATCATAAAATTATGGTCGTCTGGAGTTGGCCCATGCGCTCTGTGTTGCATTCTTGATCCGTATCCGTCAAAATTAGACTTGATGCGCATCTCGTCGGACTGCCGGAGACGTGATGGAACAGAGACGCAACGCATCGGATCTGGTGTAAACTGATGCATTGACTTTACTGGCAGCGATTAGCTGCGGCTGCCGTGTCGGAGATGCACCGCAACACAGACGCATCCGGTGTAAAACAGGGGTAAGGCACACCTGTGCAATAGTCTAATCAGCACACTGATATGCCGCACCTGTGAGGTGGGATGGATTATCTCGGCAAAGAAGTGCTCACTAACACAGATTTATTTGTGAACAATATTTGTGAGAAATGTGTCTTTTGTTTATGTAGAAAATGTTTCAGGTCTGAGTTGGGAGCAAAAACAAAAGAGTTGCGTCTATATTTTTGTTCAGGGTAAAAAACTGGGATCTTTCAATACAGTCAGAAATATTGAGTATAAATGGAGAAAATACACAGCTACTGTTATTCTCCCCATGAGTGGTCAGCCAACAAGGATCACATTCAGTGAAAGCTGTGCTCTAGTCTGAGAGATCACAAAGGAATTCCTGGATAACTTCTAAGCTAACTTCTAAGGCCACTCAAAGTCTATCATCAGGAGAACATTGAACAACAATGGTGTATGTACAGGATTGCAAGCAAAAAGCCACTTCTCTCTAAAATAACATTGCTGCCTGTCAAGAAAGGTCATATGGACAAGCTGGGAGGCAACTGGAAAAATGTTCTGTGGGCAAATGACAACAAAACAGAACATTTTACCTTAAATTTGGCAAGTTATGTTTGGAGAAAGGAAACACTGCACCCCAGCGTAGAACCCTTATCTCATCTATGAAACATGGTGGTGGTTGTATCATGTTTTGAGGTTTGCTGCATTTGTGCTAGGATGGCTTGCCATCCTTAATGGAAAATCTGTCCCTGAACTGAATCTCATGAGAAAGTGGGTCATTTAGCAAGACAATAATCTTACATATAGTAATTGTTCTACCAAGAAAAAAAAAAAAAAGAGTAAAGCTTGGAATGGCCAAGTCAAAGTCCTGACCTTAACCCAACAGTTTTGTGGAAGAGCCTGAAGTGAGCAGTTAATATGAGTAAACCCACCAGTATTCAAGAGTTCTGCACGGAGTTACGGGCTAAAATTCCTCCAAGCTGAGATGCAGAACTGATGAAGCTACTGGAATTGTTCAGTTGCAGTCATCACTGCACAAGGGGGTCACCCCAGATACTGAAAGCAAAGAGTCATACTTTATTCATTTACAGCTATGGACTAATACTGGATAATGTTCGGCAATGACCAAATATAACATTTCTGTCCATTTTTTAAATTGGGATCTCTTTATTTACATTTAAATAATAGACATAGACAGATGATGCTTTAGGTCATATTAATGCAAAAATGTAGTCTAAAGGGTTCAGAGACTTTCAAGCATGATGATTCTTGACAGTCTTCTACAACAGCTTATTACATTAGTAAGGTCAAGGTTTTTCAGAAATTTGGCAATCATTCTGTATTACAAGCTGCTCTTAAGAATTTTGTGACAAGGCCTTAATAATATGAAACAATTAAAAGTCCCTTTTTTCTATGCAGGCTTCAGTAAAAACAGTATCAAACACAACTGATGATCATTCTTCTCAAAATGGCCAGGTTCTTCAGGATTAGCGTAATAAATCTTTTAGTCTGCAATTTACTCAGAAATCATAGCTAGCGTCCTATAGCTTTTAAAATTACAGTGCATGCCGATGGATTCAAGTTTAGGTAAATGTAACTTTTGAAATGGCGAGAACAAACAAAAGGATGTGCAAAAACAGTCATAGTGAAAGACATGATGACTCATTTCTACAATTAGACACTAAAACACAAAATTACACAAAATTCTAATCATCCCAATTACAACATAGTCACAAAGAGCACATGTCATGTTTCAGGTAGTTATCAGGTAAAAGTGCCTTTTTATGCAGCGAATGTAAAACCTTGCATTTTTACGCTCCTGCTTAAAATTTACAAATCGTTAAACTTAAAAGTGCTTTCTGCCTTCCATTCTCTAACCCAAACCAGAGGGACTTATGAGAAAAAACAACCATACAACAGACAGTTATAGTCAATTAAACCATTATTTTTCTTGTATATACTCAAATATCCTATAGACTTGGATCAGCAGCGCTGCCACTGAATAACATTTTACCTATAAATCTTTAAACAAAGATAAAACAAACACTGTTTCAGGGCCAAAGTCAGTTTCGATGGTGCTTTTTAAATGTTTTGTGCTGAGAGCTCCAGGGTATGGCCTTGATCCAACCGCTAAAGTTTCGAGCGGAAGGGAAGGCCATCATACATGTCGGTTTTCAACTGAGCCCACTCAGCCAGCCTCTGGATGGCGCTCTTCTCCTGACAAAGCATGCTTGCAGCTTTTTTCAGCTTGATCTCGTTGCGCTCCAGGTAGCGCTGACCCTCGGCCTGCAGGAAGTTCAGCCGCTCAGGCCGGTTCTCATCCAGTGGGATATCCTCACTCATATAGGGGTTGAAGCGGAAGTAGGTGTCTGGGGGGAGGAGGGCATCCAACATGGTGTGGACCTCTGCACAAAAAAAATAATTAAATAAAAATAAAATTAGCACATCACTGGTACTTTACAAACATGATAAGAAAAAGCTAAGAAAAAGTCCTGTGAACAGAGGAGAACATGATGGCAAGGGCAGGTATAGCCACCGGTGCAACGTAATTACTTGTCTTCACAAATCCGGAATGAAACTTTACTCCAACCAAGTTCCTCTAAAGACTGCGAGAGTAAACCTCAAAACCACAGACTTTGACCTCTCTGATGATGCCACAGCCATCTGCGGCAAAGAGCCCAAGAGACCACAGAGACCCTCCCTTTCCCCATCACTCAACACAGCGCTAGGCAGCATAGGCATCTGTTAGCGATGTAGCAGAATTAGCAGTTAATGTCCAAGCATGTTGAGCTGTCCAGTGCTGCTGTATTAGCACAAGTTTGAAAAGATGTGGTGACACTTCATGTGGTTTGGATGGAGTGTGTGCTGGCCTTCACCCTCCCATTAAATTAATGTAAAGGTGTGGACTGGTTTGGGTGGAAACCCTCATGAAGGTGGACCCCAAACTAAGTGGCAGTGGTGCACCCATCATTGTCTGACGGAGCTCACATATTTAACATGTTAGCACAGCTGAGAAACCTCCCCCCCATTTCTTGCAAGGAAAAAACAGTTATAGTCATGTTTCAAACACGGTAATTATATAAAAACTGGTTATCATGGTCAACTGAATGTATGAATTATTAAAAATATGTTATTGTGTTATAACCATTTCACACACCACATCTTTCAATTTCATGAATAAACAAACAGTAGTTGTGCATTAAAATGTATAAAAATGTGTTCCATGGCGAGGAAAAAACATACCAGTTGACCAGGGGTATGCAAAATGAACAAACCTGTGTTCTTCAGCTGGAAGCTATAAAAGGGGTCGATGTACATTGACAATAGTTGCAATTAACCATGAAGTGAAGTACTGCATGTGTCTACTGTGATAATGGTAACATGTTAATTTCTTGTTGATATAATATTGGTGGAAAATGCTCAAACCCTGTACCAGCCTGAGACAATATTTTAAAATGTTCAGAAAAAGCTCATTCAGTTATCATTTAAGCACAATCTTAGGATATCACTGAATTACAGCCCTAAAGTACAATACTGGGACTTGATTCAGTGAGATCAGAGCAACGGTACAGCAGTAAGGTGACCCTTTTAGGGCAGATAACAAAATAATTCACCACTAAAAATAACTCTGGAGGTTGCATGACTGTTAATCTCAGTCTGCGGACAGATGTGGAGGCAGATGCAGGTTGGGAAACTTCTGTCGCGTCATAACGTCCCTGCACGCACGCACGCACGCACGCACGCACGCACGCACGCACGCACACAGTCCCTCACCCTCAGTGTCCGTGGCGCTGCTGATGACGTGGGTGAGCTTGGTCTTCAGGCTGGTGTAGGTTCCAGGACTGCTCTTGCCGGCTGTCTCATAGCGACCCGTTCCCAGAGACACCACACACTGCAGGGGAGTGTTGGGCCACAAGCACTTGCACTCATGGATGGCCAGTGCTGTAGGGTTGTTGATCAGGAGTCCGCCATCCTGCACACAAATAAGAACCATACAGTAAACAGGGCACAACCATTTCTTAATTCAGAACATTGGGTTACATCGAACTGAGCTTGAGTGGGTCAGGCGTAACGTAAAATCTAACCCTTTAAAAAAGCAAACAACGGGAGAGATGTGCAACCGAACAGAGTATTTTTCTCTCTCCGAGCAAACAGACAATTTATTATTGCATTTTTTCTCTCCAGTAAGTTTGGATTAAGGTTAAGGTATTCAGGTTAATAAAAGATGAAGGTATTCAGGTTGAAACTGCTCACATGTTCATATAGTGTGAGCTTTGACCAAAAAGAAAATAATAAATAATTTTAACCTTCAGTCAATACAGGGTTCAGGATTGGTGCATCTGTATTTGATAGCAGTATTTTAGATTGTGCCTGAAAGCGCTGCTAAAATGCTAAAAGATAGATAAGATTGTACATATCACAGATTATAGTGCAATAACCCCTAAAAGACATCTACAGTAACGATAAAAATTCAGTAATGATATTATTTACCTTTCACAGTGCAACACTTGTGTGGTTGGTAGATGAATTATGAGAAATCATGAAATGAAAACATACTGTGTATACAGATACAAAACAACCTTTTACCGTGGTTCTACCATTGTTTAACTTTACCTATCCATACATAATGCAAATTCAAAGTAAATGTAAATGTCTAACTATGTATTTACAGTCACATTTACATAGTACAGCACCAGAACAGCTTTGCATGGATGCAAGCAGACAACAAAAGGCCATGCAGGCATTATGTGGCTTGTACTGCATAAGATCCCAGCAGCTCTTCATACAGGACTGCACTCTGACAGACAGCTTATATGCTCAGGGTTCTGCCAATTACGAATCCAGAAGCCTGAGGGTGAACTGGCACTGAGCCATTATCCAGCAGCAGGTCTGGAGAGAAGTGAGGAGGGGGCTAAGACTCTTGGGAGGGGCTTGACTGCTCTCGGTACAGATCAAACAGCTCTACAGCGCTCCTCATTACAGAGACCCTGCGCATGGTCTAACACCACATGCACTCAGGGGAAGCACAAAAGACACATGGGGAATATGGCTGTATATATCTGGACATATATCTGTATATGTGCATGTATAGAGTGTGTGTGTGTGTGTGCCCTTGTGTGTGACAGTGTGCAGTAAAAGGCTCCAGGTTCTAGTTGTGAAATTAAAGAACATTTCTAACAAACCTGACTACTTTATTTCATATTGTTTTAAGAACCAATTTCACGGGGGAACAAACTGTTTGAAATCTTTATTAAAAAAACGTAAAACAACCACAGAAAAAACAAAATCACAAACTGCAGAAATGGGCTTTGCTAACATGGTGGACCTAACAGGCGTTTTGAATGACATGAAAGCGCTTTATACGGAGTTCGGCTCAAAACTGGATGGGACCGAGAGGCATGTAAACGATGTCTCAGATTCTGTCAAATCTCTCGAGAACGGACTGTCTGTAGTCAATCAAATGAAAGACGAATCTGCGAAACGGAAAGTCGTACTGTACAGCTTGAAAGTCAGCCTTGTAAACTGAGGATCGTCCATGAAGGAATGATTCGCCTTTTTTCATCGTGACTCCTATTCATGTCTGGACTTCTTTCTGCTAGCATCAGTGGAAGACTGTAAAATTGCCCCTATTCTAATCTCTGACCATTCGCCAGTTTACCTTAGTCATTCGCCAACACCTAGACGGTAGTAGTGTTTTTGGCGGCCTGTTTTAATTTGAGTTGTAGTCTAGTCTTTGCGTCAAGCTGTCATTTTAGTTTTCATTAGTCTTAGTCACGTCTATACTCTTTTAGTCTAGTCCAGTTTAAGTTGACGAAAAGCATTTCAGTCTTATTTTAGTCAGAATTATCCATGACTATTATAGTCTAGTTTTAGTCAATGAAAGTTATATTTTCGTCTCTTTTTTCAGTAATGCAATTCTGTTTAACCCAGTCAATATACTATAAGCACTTAGTAGAATAGACCAAAATCTAAATGTTCTTTTAGTCAAACCTATTTCACAATTCAAACAAGGTTCTCTTATTATTATATTATTGTTACCTTATACACTCAACAATACTGTAAATCCATTCCAGACACGGAGACGCTCTGAATTTACGACATCTATTTTGCCAACCATGTTAATATATACACGGAAATTTTAATAAAAAAAATAAATAACGTCACATCTCATCCCTACAGTGTGAATAAAATGAAAGTGTGTGTCTGTTGCCATAAAAGCCACATATAATATAAAGCAGTTATATAACTGCTAAAAGTCTTCACCTTCAGTTTGCTGGCCTGAACTTACCTGAATATTTTTTTAAAATTCCTGAACAAATTCTACACAACCAAATCAGAACAATTTAGGATCAGCTTTTTTGCATGGGTATGTCCCAATACTTTTGGCCACTCTAGGCAGATTTATTTCACAGTGCCTCTCAATGGACAAATTGGGACGTAATGCTGTTGAATTCTAAGGTCGAACGTCTCGTCTCGTTTTAGTCAAAGAAAATTAATTTTGTCAGCCACAGTCTCGTTCTTATTCGTCAACAATATTACAGGATATATTTCGTTTCATTATCGTCACATGACCAGCATTTACGCTGCGTCTCATCTCGTTTTAGTCACGTGATAAATGTTCGTTGGCGATGATATTTAGTCATAATTTTCGTTGACGAAAGCAACACTACTACACAGACATACTGGAAAATGAATCACTCCCTTCTTAAGAATGAAAAGGCCTGCCGCAAAATTAGTGTTTGGATCTAGCAGTATATGGAAGATAATGCTGCTTCAGATGTGTCACCAGTTATAATGTGGGATGCGGCCAAGGCAGTTATCAGGGGCCATGTGAGATCATATTGCTTGGCAAAGAAAAAAGCATCTCAACATAATCAACAATTAATGACAGAACTTGTGCAATTGAAACAAGAACATAAACAGAATCACTCCCCAGAAAAATGTAGTTCAGATAAATGCAAATCAAACTGAATATGTTAAAAAGCTTATGTTTTCACTAAAGAAAAGTATTTTTAATTAGAAATTGGAAATAAGCCAAGTAAGCTTTTAGTATTTCAATCGAGAAAAGAACAGGCTGATCACTCAATTAAAGCTATTCATGACTCTCAAGGACAAATAACTTATGATGCAACGAGGATAAATGATTCTTTCGTAGATTTCTTTCGATCACTATATGCTTCTAAATGTCCTTCTGATTCAGAGAAAACTCTTTAGCACTCCCGAAACCGATCAGACTGGTTTTGTAAAGGAAGATACGGCTCAGACAATATTCACAGACTTCTTAATATTATAGACTACACAAATGGCAATAAGCATAAAACTCTAATAGTACCAGCTAAATTTAATTTGGGCTCCACATTTATGAATTGGATTAAGTTTTTATACAGAAATCCCTGCGCACATATATGTACGAATGGTATCCTTTCAGAGAAGTTTAAATTGTCCAGAGGCTGTAGACAGGGTAGCCTTCTGTCCCCTCTTTATTCGACTTAGCTATCGAACCTCTGGCAGAGGCCATACGGGCCAGTCTTTGGAGTTAAAATTGGAAATAAAAGAAATAAAATCTTATTATACACAGATGATATTATAGCTACATGATCTCTCTAAGTTTTCTGCCATATTAGATATTATAAATAAATTTGGGGAAGCTTTTAGCCTAGCATGGACCCCCACTCGCTTGCCACGCTTCTGCTTCCTTGCGCACCGCTTGCCATGTCTCTTCCCCCAAACATGGGCATCAGACAACACCGTGGTCTGAGGGCTTGGTCCGCGCAGCTAGCCGAGATCTCTTAGTATCAGCAGCAGCTCGCCTTTGAAGTGAACTACATGCTCTTAACTTATCTGGAGCAGGTCTGGTGGTCATAAACATGCGTACCAGCTGTTCAGATGCACATGTTTGGTGAGTTTTCGGTGTGGAGCCTAGAAAAAACACACTTTTGCACCAAAGTGTTGGACCCGGAGTGGATGCTGCAACCTAGCGTGCCATCAACTTGGATCCTCTTAGACGATAACTACAATCTCTCTGCTTTGGCAGATCGTCAGCACATAGATCATCTTCACGATCTCATATCGCCCACCCCTAATTCCAGCTACGTAAGTCAATGTACTAGAGACAGACATTGACATGCAATAAACAAGAGCTAGAAGGGAGAACGTGAAGAAAAGGTCTTCGGCCCAGACCTTGAAGACTCCAACCACTTCCAATTTTTGTTTTATTCCAGTTTCCAACACATTAAATCCCAGACGCTGAGATGCAGACTCAATAAGCAACTTAGTAGGTGGCCAAAGCAGTCATAAGACAAAAACACAGACGATAAAAGCAACTCACTGAAGAAAGCCTATTCATTCCCTCGCACCCCTGGTGTACGGTCCTTTGTGGAGGCATATGCACTAGTAAATAACCTTTTTCTATATATTAATGGGAGCTGTACTTTGTTTTTCTCCACTTTGTCCTCTTGAGGTCACTTGGAATCAATCCAGCATCTCATGCAATGATTCACCAGCTGAGCTATTTCTGGACTGGGCATGAAACAAAGCACTAGATGACAGGCAGAGTTAATGAGTCTGACACATAAATGCCCAGAACCAATTCTGGCATCTGGTCAAAAACAACGAAAATGAACCAAGACAAATTCCTAATCTTACCAAACAAAGATGGCAAAAGCAATGCTATAACTTTGTGATGGGACATTTATCTGTCATTTCTGTGTTGTCATTAAAATATCTGAATGCTGCCCATCTAAAGGTATTTGTGATTTGAATGTGTTTGGCTCATCCCAAGGAAGTTTGCCACAGATCTCCATTCATTACACTAAATGCAGGCAGATGAGACTTCCATACACAAATGTAACTATTAATCGATTAGAAATGTCTCTGATTTCTCTGATAGTCCTGCATTACTGAATGGATGGTACGCAAAGTCATTCATTCAGTGTAACCAAGTGCCACCAAGTCAGAATTTACTTCAAACCACACGGAACGAATTCTGAAGATCGTTCGGAAATTAACTGCAGTTACTCATCACAAGAAGAAGGAAGGCCTCAATGACAAAATAAATGGTAACAATATTGACAGTGTTTGACTGAAATTTGGAGTTATAGAAACAAGTTAGTATTGGTGGGAAAAACATAAGGCAAAAATGATGCTATTCATAAAATGATATTTTATATGTTATCACATGGAAATGTTTAATAAACAAACAACCAGAAGTTCTGTCTTCAAATTTGATTACATTTCACTGATTTGAACTAATCCCAATAGAGCAGCACTAATGATTCACTTTGTGTAATAACACCTGCAGCTTTCAGTTTCAGTAGACCTGATGTGGTCAGAAGATCTTGTGCTGTGGGAGTTCATCACAATACCATTAAATATTGTTGCCCACATGTCCTAAACTGTCCTATAAATAAGTGAATGTTAGCAATTTATAGGCACTTTGCATCAATGCTGCTTGAAGAATTTACCTGTAAGAAGGGCAACAATTAATGTGCTGTGATGATTCAGCAATCAGGTGCCTGCAATTCTATTTTTGTAGTACAGTACAATATTCTAGTTGGATTTCACAAATGATCGACAACAAGAAATTTACATCAAAGTCCCATGATTTACTTCACAAAGCAAAACCTACTGGCGCTCGTGTTTGTTTCACTTTGCCTCAGGCCCAGGAATTTATCTGATGCTCTTGTCATTTAGTTTAAACATGCAAGTGGAAAAATACGATCAAAATATGCCAAGGGCGACTGGAGTTCTCCATTCTTTTGGGACATGCATTCATGGAAGGGTTATGAGGAACCTGTAACAATCCACTCATTTATTACATCCTAGTTCACTTTTCAGCCTTCAAGTCTATTCTTAGAATGGGAATGAAGAGAAAGCAGCAAATGCCTGGCACTGGTGCTTAAAATAAACTCGATATGGAAAAACAGCATGATCAACATAGAAAATGAATCCTCTAACAGCAGGAAACTGTGGGTGGACACACACATTGCACCCAAGGCAAAAAAAAAATCTCTTTCATTACCAGCAGTCAAAAACATCCAATCCCTCTCACTTATTCTCTAATGTGACCTACATTTTTTCCTGCAAGAACAGCAATGGCTATGTAGGAAACATAGCCTTATATGTTTTATTATCATAAGTACCTTTATTTTTTAAAACCCCAGGGAACTCAATGTATTTAATGTTTTTTTTAACCAGTGAAACAGGTCTAAATACCCACCTTTAGAATAAAACTTGCAGTTAGATTTAGTTCATCTTAACACGAAGATTTTGAGGGGGGGCGGGGGGCACATTGGTTGTGGTCCGCGACCAAAAAAGGTTTAATAACAAATTTGAACTGCGTCAAATTTCTCCTACTTTAGCGAGATGCCAATCAAGCGAGCTCACTCAAATTCTAGGCCAAACCCACACACTTCTCAGATCAGCTCTGATCAGTGGGTTTTATCATATCTCAGTCTTGCTTCTCCTATTTTGTGAAATATGACCTTTTCTCCAAAAAGTACACTTGGGATTCGGTTCCTTCACACAGCTTGTGTTGGCTTTGGGTGTGAGATTAACTTCAGAGACCAAACACTCGCTGGTGAAATGAAAAGAAGGAATGATTGCTGATCAAAAGAAACAAAGGACGAGGGCTGACTTCTCATTGCATGCAGCCCTAAGAGGATGCTATGCATAACAGATTGCTGGCGTGGTATAAAGAGTATACACTGAAGTGGCATTCACAGCTGTTTCTGAAGACAGAGACGGGGAGCATTCCCTTCAACAGAGCACGGAATAAAGTGTGGCACCAAGAGCCACCGGGAGCTTGAAGGTCTACAGGTTTCTGAGCCAAAAGCTCACACTCATTTACATTTTAATCCCTCACCATTTACTCCACAGCAGCATAAACATATTAAGCACACTGTTAAATAGGTCACTAATCTTATCGACCAAGATTCAGTAAGCTTATATTATCCTCAAGCCAAAATCCAGAACAAACAATAAAATGACAACTTTTTGAAGGAATCCAAAAAATATATGCTGTCGAAGCTGTGCCTTCTTCATTAAGACTCCTTACAGCATTTCATCAGCCTAAGGGTCCCATTTACTGAAGCTTAACAAGCACTGAAACACTGGCAACCCCCTCATCCATCTGAAGCACTGACACTGGTTATACAACCACCACTCCCATAAATCAATAGCAGAAAACTCTTCATTGAATCTTCCGTGCTGCAGCACACATATGAATTGCTGCATTCATTCAGAACTGTGGACGGCTGTTTCCATGCCCTTTCCAGACAACGAGCATATTGAGGCGGTGTGGATATGAACTCTGTGGGTTACTGTACAGTGGGACAGTGTGGCGCTTCCCTCACTCTACTACCCACAATCTGTCTGCTTTACTGAGGGACTTTACTCTAATGAGTGCAAAAGCCAGTGGCAGATCACAAAACCTCTCCACTGAGAGACTGCAGTTGTAGTAAATTTCAGTAGTAGCCCATGATAATACTGATCTCTGGACTAAATTACAGTGAATATTATTCTTGTCTTAGTGTCTTTTTATAATCAACAAGGCATCAAGGGGACAGTGGTCAGTGTGAATATTATCCATAACCAGACCCGTATAATCCCAAACCTGTTCACCCATCAGGATCTGCAGAGGCAGGTTGACTATTAAAGCCAAATTTACCTGATGCAAGTCGTTGCCAAGCACATATTCCTGGAAGTAGCCTGGGGCCGCAGATGATGCACGGATAGCCTGCCACATCTTATGCTGGCAGCTGCCTAGGTAGTGTGAGCGCACCCCTGGCAGGAAGTTGTAGTTCCTGAAGACATAAGCCTTCAGTGGCAGCCCTCTATTCACTATGGTGCTCACTGCTGACACCTGCAGGACAGAGAGAAGTAAATTCGGTGCTAATAAACCAAACACAAGTCGTCCTGGAGTACCAATGCCTTCAAATTCTCTGACTCTAGTGTGTTAGGAAGAAGAAGGACTCTAAAACAGTCATTGAACCAGTTCCTTCTTGCATTGTTAAGTTCCAGTCTAGATCTAACAACTACAGTGCAGGGCAGTAAACTCTAGGACCAAAAACCTCTGATGTAAAAGAACAGTTACTTACAGGATCAAATGTCAAACTCACCTTTGGGCAGTTTGGATTTTTGGCTGTGTCAATCATCAGACTAGGCCCCATTCTTTCTCTGTTGGGTTAAAAAAATAGCAATTTATAAGAGACAGAATACTGGATCAACAGTCCCAACATAAAAAAGCCCTCAGGCTGTTCTTGAGACATTTAGTTTTCTCACTTTAAGATCTCTTCCCAGATCTGGCTGTCATAGAAGGCATGACTCCAACCCATCTTCACCGTGCCCACTATAACGTTTTGCTTAAAGACATCAGAGCCCAGTTTCCTGTAGAGCTGCTCACACTCAGGCAAAGGGATCTGGAACACCCCCAACATGAAGGCCAGTATGGCGCCTGCACAAAAGAAACATTGGTTCAGCGTTAATGAAAAAAGACCCCAGGATATTTTGTGATATGGCAAAACCTTACACTGGCACTAGGCACAAGCATAATACAGGAAATGCCACAATATTTATTTTTCTGACTTCAGGTCAGTTGAAACAGACAGTGGTGTCACATTTAAAAAGTATAAAAACTTTTGAGTACAATTTACTTTTATTCAGAATCACACATACTGTGATGCACTAAATCCAATGAAAATAATTATGCTCTCTTTAATGAAATATGCAGATACGTTAAGTGTTCTAGAAGTACTGACGATGCCCATCGTGTGTGTGTCAGGGCATCCAGGCCATCAGCAAATACAGGCCATCTCCACCTGCCTGTGATGGTGAGGCCTCGCTTCCACTGAAATCTCTTCTATGCACAGTTTGAAGCACAAAATGACATTGCAACGAGGAAGACCACCCCGTCCCCTAAGAACCATATGCTCCATCTGTCTGTGGCTGATGTGAGTAAAACTGCCTGCAACTAGCAATTGATTGTATGCATTATGACTGGCTATAAAAAAATTACTCCAAATACTTTATTAATCATTCACTTAATGCACCAAATCATTCACTAAAGGCCATAATATTTTAAAGACGTGTTTCCCAATAACGCACACTGGACTGCACGTTTTACTGCATTCCCTGCTACACATCCACTATAACTCAGTAATAGGTTGTTTCCTAAGCTAAATTTCCCAAAAGCATCTTCAGCTTTGCTCCCACCGCAGGGCAAATCTTTCTTAAATTTTATTTTTTAGACTTGATTTCAAGTGACAAGTGACCAAACCATTTGTGTGGTCAGACCGTTGTCACTTAACAAAATGCTCAATACACACAACTGGATATTTTAAGAGCATGAAACCAAAAAAGTACTAACTATCTTCCCTTATTGTTTCTTTAAGTCATTAAATCCTGTTGTTTTTTGTTTAATTAAATGTGTCGGGGTCTTGTTTAGTGAGTACATAAAGTAACAGGAGAGATCATTCGGAATACCTATAGCTCTGTACCTGTGCTGACACCACAGATGTAATCAAACAGCTGATAGATGGGCTTCCCTGTGAGTTTCTCCAGCCTATGCAAAGTCTGCAGTGCAACCAGACCCCTGAAACAGAACAATATAGAACATCAGAGGAAAGAGGATAAATTAATACATGTTCAACATTTGACCAAATACATAAATGGTTAGTCCAATAAACATCTTCACACAAATGGTAGAGTAAGTCTAGCACTGAACACTGTCTCTACTGGTTATAATGATCTTAGCACTAAGATTATTTTAGGAAACTGGGCCCTTAGAAGTCAGTCTCCAATACCTAGTCCCTCCTCCATCAATGGAAAGGACACGAATGCCTCTGCCTTTGACTGGGTCAGTGTAGCCCACCAGGGCAAGGGCCTGCCTCACAGCTGCCTGCAGCCTGGGGTCCCGTGCCTGACGCAATCGCAGCAGACATGGAATAACTTTCTCCTGCAGAGGCGAATACAGACAGAAATACAGAAAGTGTATGACACATAATATTAACACAAATGTGACAGAACAGGAAAATACCCGTTTATTTTAAATAGTGATTTAGCGCTATGCAGAAAAGATACATTTTAAATGAGGAGGTGGGGTTATGTAACTTCTACAGGCATTTTTCTCATCGCGTACAAATCTGCCGTATCAGCAACTGCATGGTCCTCCAGCACCTTTTACTGTCTATAAACGAACCATAGGAATAAACCCAGATTAGTTTGTTCCTGTGTAAATCGGCACATCTGTAAAATGCTATCTATTCTGTGTAAGCTGCAGCTCTCTTAAATATGGAGACACTTAAAAAAGTGTTTACTTGTGTTCTCTGTGACACAAAGCCAGCAATGTCTCTTAATGACATCAACTGGTCTACGACTCTAACCATTAATTACGACTAAAAAAATAAATCCCCAAGTTAACCACAATGTTAATGGCACACTGCTTTCAAAACATTTAATATAAACAAGTTTTCTTGTCTTATTTGGGGTCCAGTGCATAAATGAAGTAGCCATTACCATCTCTTTCATTTATATCGAAGGTACGACCAAGCTGGGTACGTTTCTCTATAGAACGTCCATCAAGTTACGTAACAACAATGAATGCTATGGACCCTGTAGTGGAATTGAGTCTAACAACTGGCAGCACGACTTCAGATGAAAGCCCCTGGCAGGAAGAAAGACGTGTGACAGACTAAGGAACCTGGAATCCGAAAAATCCGCACCATGTTTGAAACATCTGAAACGGCGCCGGTCACCAGGGAGATGAAGAGGTCCAGGCGGGATTAGCAAAAGCCAATGGAAAGGCTCTACATGCTGAATGAACAGAGATCTGCACTCTGGACACATTAACCAGCACTTCTGTGCTGTGGCCCTTATAGCTGCAAAAGAAAACGTAAACAACTTGCAGGAATGGGAACCAACTGAGTGTCATGCACCAAATAATAAGTAAGATGAGGATGAAGACCGAAGCCTGAAGAATCCTGAAAACTGCGCGGAATACATTTGGCACCTTTGGCAAATTGAAGAAAGAAAACAAATGAAGTCAGCAAGGCTCCAATACCAGGCCCAGAGCATAAGGGTTTAGAAGACCAGCAGAGACAAGAGAGCCTTTGGTGAGAAGTTGGCGAGTGAGGCTGAACGAGTTGCTGCAAGAGGTGAGATGAATGCTGTCTGATCACTTACTAACTCAGTGGCAAGAACACCAGCCAGTCTGGCAGAAGCTGAAACAAGAACAGGGGGGTTTAGAGGAGTAAGGGGATGCTATGATCAGATATTTGCTCTGAGGAACATCACTGAGCAGTGCACTGCATGGAAGATCTTACAATCATATGGAGTTCCTCCAACGATGGTCAAGCTGAACACCAATCTGGTCATCAAAACACAAGAAATGTGTATTTATGCCAACCCTAGTGTACCTAGCGCCCCACTTAAATACACTGCCGAGTTCGCATATCTTGGCAGATATTAGATACTAACTAGTCCAATCCAGCACAAAAGAGCAAGACTTCAGCCCATCAGGAGGTCCTAACAGTACAGAACAAAGGTCAGACTCTACAACATGCCTGTATTGTAAAGGGGGACATGAACAAAACCAATGCCTTCATTGTCTCGGTAAGATCTCGGTAAGATCTGTTAAATCTTAGGGCCCAAGAAGATCTCCAACAAAGGCGCCAGTGCTTAAGATGTTTTGGCCACATCTTAAGAATGGACCAGAACCTCAAAGGTTGCCCTGAGATGGGCACCACCTAAAGAACCTGGAGAACTGTAATAAATGAACTGAAGGTGTTGGCAGAGCACATAGCCCAAGGCAGGACCACATGGATGCAATCTGTCTATGCTTTTTGTGACTCTCAGCTCAAAGAGTAATAGAAATGGTAGCATTCTGGGTATACTGTTAGTATATGGGTAATTAATAAACATTTTCTGATGTGACACAAATGTGTAAGTAGAGTAAAATCCTCTGTAATTTAGAGAGACATCTCTTTCTTGGTGCATTATCTTATTCACATATGACAGAAAAAACATCCTATTCAAATACTACTATATATACACTAATACTATTAGAAACAGACATACGTAGGTAGGTACACTTACAGTGACGGCCACCCCTCTAGTCTCAGGGAACTCCAGGAGATGGAAGCTGAGCTCCTCTACTCTGCTGATGGTAATCTTCACATCAGTCACTCTCTTTATGGCCTGCACCAGAGCTCTGGTCCTATTATCCACACTCACACGCGCTATGATCTACACACAATTATACACCAATCAAACAACAGAACATGACTTAATACCATCTGTCTGAGTAATATGATGCCTGAGATCCATCATGATGTTCACCTTATTAAACTAAAAAGCAGAGCACAACATTTCCAGATGTTGATGGTAAATTCTGGCGCCATCTGCCCCTTATTAATGACTCTTCAATGTGCTTCATTTAATTTATTGTCAAGGGCAAGAATAACTGATTCCCTGTTAAATTTTGGCTTGCAATGATTATGATAACAAGGTAATCAAGATAAACATTGTAATATGGCTCATTCCTTTCACAATGATGCTCTCATGTTTTTCTTGTGTAACCCCTGGATTCCACTGGGGGACGTATATCATCACTACTTTAACAGACACTGAGAGGGGAAAGAGTTTATTTAAGTCTAATCATTTTTGCTTATTATTTTTTTTATACTGAATAAAGGTTTAATAGTTTTCAGTAGTTTGTGGAAGTGCTCCAACTGTGCAATAATGTAACATTAATGTAATGATTTCATAATTATTTACTCTGTTCCACTGACTGTTTTTCAAAAGTTAAATGGTAAATACTGAATAAAAAGGCAATGTCAAAGTCAATAAGTAATCATGTTAAATAATCGCGTCCTTAATAATGACCAAAAATAAGTGATTCATTTTTTTTGCTACTGTGGTACCTTCTCTCTCTGAGACAGCAGCCTTTGGGCCTTTTCCTCCGCCTGTTTCTGCTCCTTGGTTTCTGCATCCTCAGTGTCCTTAGAAACAACCTCAGTCACCTCAGGAGCTTTATCCTTTTCTGCAGCTGGACTTTTCGAATCCGCCCTGAACTTGGGAACCAGAGGGGCAATGTAATTTCCCACAAAAGCCTGCATGTTGGGTCTCTTGTACGACAGGTACTGGCTGATGCCTTTCTTCTGTGGAGTGGGAGAGGGTGGAGGAGCACTGTCCCCCTCTGCAAGGCTAGGGTGGTCTGTAGTTTTTGTGTCCGGTCCAGACTGCTCGAGGACAGGGGGAGCTGTGGGGGGCTCTAATTTATTTCTTTGAGCTACAGGTGCAAGCGCAGGTACATGTACTTTGGTTCCACTGAAGTTAGGGGTGCTAGACGGCACAATGACATCTCGGCTCCTCTGTTGTGAATTCTCCTCCTCTTGGGTCTGACTTCCGAAGTACGAGTTCACGTGTTCCGCCAAGTGGCTGTAGGTTTCATCCATGTTTGTGGCAAAGGTTGAGGGTTGGAAACGCTGCAGTGTCTGTTTGGCTACTGCTGCGGATGTTACCTTCGGAGGCGTAGCTGGGCTGACTTGAGGTTTGGGGGCATCTTTGCTGATTTGTTGGCTTGTTTCCTCTTGTTCAGCCGTCTGTTGTTGAGGGGCTGCTACAGCCACAACTGCAGCAGCCTCAGACTCAGGGCACTGCACTTTGACCTCTATAGCTTTACCCACGGGGGCAGCACTGGGCCTGAGACGTGCTATCTTGGAGAACAGCTCTGTGTTCACTGTCCCACTAACAGCTTTGGTGACAGTGTCCAGTGTACTCCTGATTCGCGACATGCGGTTCGGTCACTCGAGATAGCCGTCTGGTTCAGATGAAGTCTTCAGCTTCGCAGTACGTGGCCTTCCAAAGCCGTCATCTCACTCAGACGCTCATCTTCACTGTGATTAGATTCGGCAAATAGGCATCTGCTCATCAAACTTGATTAATCCAGACGGATTTTTCATTTTTTTTCACCACCTGAAAAATGGGGTTAATCAGTTAGACAAAAAACGAATCAACCTTTGATACACTTGTCAAATCTAATGGATTTAGAATGACCTACTGGAATACACCTTGTGTCAACAGTTTCTTTTCCATGACAAAGGACTTCACATTTCAGCCTCCCTGTCCCACACTCGTTATTAAACCCAAATTACAACTTCTATTTTTAAATAAGGATAGATTAAGACACAGGCTAATGGACATAAATAGGTACATTTTTGTTTTTATCTGTAGAACGTAGCATGGAACTTGAATATCTAACTTAATTTAAAATGTTACAAGATTTACAAGTTTCAAAGTACTGTTCAAAGAAGTTGTTTGCAGAGGTGCTAGTAACTACAAACAGCAGGAAGAAATTCAACAAGAATTGAACAACAAAGCTCAGCCCTTAGGGAGTTGGGAGAGATAAACACCAATGGAAACATGTTGAAACAAGTGCTAAACTCTGGTCTCTGAGGTCCACTATAGAGACGATGGGAAAAACAGCACCTTTTGTTTAATTTTAGTTCTGTTCTTTTCTGAGCAATTTAAAAGACATTGTCTGAATGTTGCATTTTAGGCAGACATGTTTTGTTTACATTTTGGGTTAATGATGTCTGAATAAAATTTCCATATACCGTGTACCTGCACCTCGTTATTTTTCACGTTCAGCATTACGTGATGCGTTGCTTAAGTGGTAAGATCTATTCTCAACCTCAAAATTAGTTTTAATGTAACTTATGTCTGTGATCGTTCAGTGGTATGACAGATAGGAGAAGGCCAAAGGAGGTCCAAATAGAGGGACGCTGTACTGAAAATGTAAAACCCAAAAATGAACGAACATGAACTAGTTCATTTTTGAGCTCATTTTTTGAGCTGTGAAATAATGTTAAATGAAAAAAATAACGATGAATATGAACTAGTTTTTTTTTTTTTAATGAACTGAACTTCATTAAAACTGAACTAGTTCTTTTTCAGTGTGAACTGGTTCGACAATTCACATATTCCAAAAACTCAAAACTATGAGGTTTTGGAATATGTGAATGACTTATTTGTTGCACACCACTTTGGTATGACGTTTGTGATTTTTATTATTGTGTGATGAGCTGGCCCTGTAAGTCTGAACTTGGGGGTTCATGTGGGGACACTGGGGTGGCGTGATGTGAAGGGGAGGGGGTGAGGGGCACCCTTGCCCGTCACCATAGCTACTGGCGGGTTTTCTTGGGGGGTATAAAAAGGAAGGGGGGGTGTTTTGGCGGGTTGTTGGGTAGTAGGAGAGTGTAGGTGGTGTATTGTGGTTTCATTGAAAATAAAAGAATAAACAAAATATGAGTTTCTCTGTCCCCGTGTCCCCTGACTCCACCGTTCGTCACACTGGTGTCAGAAGTGGGATGTGGACACGCTTCGGAGGAAGGTTGACACCGGGATGGAGCTGACAGGGGTCGTTGTCGACACTCCGGGGGGAGAGCTGTGGCACCCCGACGACGCTAGCGCTGAGCCGCGGCGCACACACCGCTTCCAAACCCCAACGGCAGGCCGAGAGGACCAAAAGGAAGCGAGCGAGAGAGAAGGACACTCCCGAAAAACGGTCAAGCTGCCCCGTTTCAGCGGGAAGGAGCCCTTGGAGCCGTACCTGGTGCAGGTTGAGGCGGCTGCAGAATTCAACGGCTGGCAGTCCGGTGAAGCAGCCATGCATCTCATGCTGGCACTGGAGGGGGAGGCCCTGAAGGTCCTGCTGGACCAGCCGCAGAAGAAACTGCGAGGGTTTGACCAGCTGGTGGCGGCGCTCAAGCAAAGGTTCGGGCGGCCCATCCGAGAAGAGGCAGCGCGAACCCAGCTTGGTGAGAGACGGCGGAAAGCGGGCGAAACGTGGGGTGCCCTCGCCGGGGATCTGCAGGAGTGCGCACGCCGAGCCTACCCACTATACCCGGCGGCCGTGCAGGAAGACCTGGCGCTGAACGCGTTCGTAAACGCGATAACCCCAGAACAGCTGCAGCAAAACGTGTGCATCGCCACGCCAACCTCCCTGCTGGCGGCGTTGGCAGAGACCGAGCGGCTGGAGGCAGTCCTGGGAAGCAGACCCAAGCCCCCC
>JBBPDC010000129.1:17132085-17155128 GCA_037974485.1 Hemigrammopetersius urotaenia
TGTGTGTGTGTGTGTGTGTGTGTGTGTGTGTGTGTGTGTGTGTGTGTGTGTGTGTGTGTGTGTGTGTGTGTACAGTTACATACACACACATGCACAGAAAACTCCTACCAAGAGAATGAACCTCCACGGTTCACGTCGCCTCAAACATGAACAAGCAACACGAGGATGAGGGGACGTGGCCCAGGCGTCACAGTCAGCTGTACTCAGAGACAGGAAGTTTGAAAGTAGCCAATCTGAGAAGGTTATTTATTTCTCCTTGCTGCTTATTGGCTGCTGCCCTGTAATGCTGAAATCCAGAATTTCCCCCGTGGAGCGTCTTCTTGTTCTGCTTAAAGCCCTGTATTTTTATTACTGTAAATTAAAAACATTTTTACTGTATTTACCTACTTATACCAAAGAAAATGCGTGTGCATGTATATACGGGGGGAGTACAGTCTATACAGGGGTAACATCTGTATTTTACAGTCTAGCAAGGCAGGTCTGCAGCACTGCAGTGTAAACTGTACAGTACGAATACGGGTTTACCTTTACATTTTCTTTAAGGCTAATGAGTTTAAAATGAAATTAAAGTGTTTGGCTGGCATATTCAGGGTTTGCACTATAAAAATATGCATTTTTTAACTATATGCGGGCGCTCTTAGAACATAAACCCCACGAAAAGCAGGGTGTTGCTGTACAAACATTTATACATCAGTACAATATGTATTAATGCAGTAATGAATTTTAATTATGCATTTTATACATTTGAAGGAACATTTTTTTACAGTAACAATCTACGTTTCTGCTCTGCTGACCATATACATGCACTTTGTAGCTTACAGTTACAGATCTGTTTGACTGCATCATTTGTTGGGCCTGCACAGCACAACACTGTGAGTGTGTCCACTTTGTCAGAAGCAAACAGACAGGCGACAGTGAATGTAGATAGAAGGTAAATGTGCCTATGTTGATGTGCAGTTGTCCTATAGTTGATTTGATTTGGTAACGGTGTTGATTCCGCACACTGTAGTTAGGCTGCAAGGATCAGTGCAGCACCACAGTGGAAGTATGCCGGCCGTGGTGGGTGTGGCACCACCATAACCAGGTGTTTTTTCCCATGAGAACACAGCTCATTTTTTGAAGCCACTTGTGAACTGGTCAGCAAGGATTACGTCAGCACAGACTTCAAGTTTCTGACACAAGTATGTGTGTCAGTAGTGGCATAAACAAAATAGGTTGCTCACGCTTTGCTGTTTGGTTATGTGACTGTTGAGAATCTTATTAACCCACTGATGACTTTTAAGGATGGAAGAGTATGCACTCTTACGTAAAACTCTCTATAGTTTGCCTTTGATTTGTAGGCTAGGGCACAGGATGACAAGCCGCTGGTTTGTGTGTAAAATCTTAATTCCCTATTTAACTAATTATTGATTTATTAAAATGATCAATAAAGAAATGTATTAATGGACAATGTGTTCATTCATTGATTTCCGTTATAATCTGAAGCAATGTATTTATCTGTGTATTTTTGTAATGGCTCTGACAGTTGTAATTTAGTAAATATAATTTTGTGAATCAGAATCCCGTTTATTGTCCAAGTATGTGAGTGAACACAGAAGGAATTTGATTCCAGTCTATGGTGTCTCTCAAGCACAACAGTATAAAACATCAATAATTTGTAAAGATATGATGAACAATATAATATACAATCAACCTATTCTATACATATTCTTACAAATCTGATGTTTAAAAGAATGGAAAACCACAATCTAAATTTTAAGCAACAGAAAGATTAGGACCGTACATGCAACAATGCAGAAATACTTTGTACTGGCTGAATAATTACTGACTGTAATATTGAGGTAAATCATCTAATATTGAGGTGATCATTTTTGCTGTTATTGTGCAGCCCTGCTTTGTAATAAAGATGAATATCCAGAGCCAGCTTGTATGAAGTGCATATCACTGATTCAGAGCTAAAAGACAGAGGCTTACTCTGGATCAGCTGAGCGGTTGTGTAGAATCCCCAGATCCAGTTTTACCTGCTTAATACCTGTGATTCATCTGCTGTGTTAGAGAGCATTCTAGGAAAAGCAATTATTTGTAAGTGGAACACACCTAAACGGATTAGTGTGCTATTACATTGTGTCAAGTCCACAGGATTTCTCAACAAAAATGTCAAATTGAGAGCCTGCTTTCCAGAATACATATGCATATTAGCAAATGAATGGCTTTAGGAATTACATTTATTTGAAGAATGCAGTTGGAGTTTATGGAGAGAGACGTCTATGCAGTGAAGAGAATCCACTGATTAGGATCTTTCCCACAGAGGTAGTTAAATTTAGCTTGTGTCTGCTTTCATCTAGTTTGGTCACATGTATAGGATCTGGCCTAACAGGCTGACACTGAGTGTTTTCAGTGACTGGAATATAAATGTACAGTCAGTGGGAGCTGAGAGTCTGTGTAAAATTTCGCTGCACTCCGGCCGAGCTAAGGGGGCAAAAGGCTGGCTTGGGGGTCATTTATAGGTGCGTGCTCCTTTTTTTCCCCCTCCGTAGAGAGGCAGGGGTACAGCCTCTGGCCTCCAAAGCCCCAAAGCTCCCCCTGGCTCTCTGCAGAGGGTAGTCGGGGCAGGGGCTGCCCGCTGCAATGCCAGTTGAAAATTGTTGTCTGTTGGCGATTGCAAAACTGGCATTTACATATCGATACCAGTGCTAATGGATATCGAACTTGATACTGAATTTGTGTCAGTATCTGAGGAACAATTTCTTTGACTCTCTCTCTCTCTCCCTCTCTCTCTAAAAAAACAAAATGTCAATCAAGTAGCAGCTGTGATTTCCTTTTTCTCTAACTTAATTGCCATTCAGGAGCAGAAATAAAAAAAACATATAAGTTAGGATTTCTTTGGCTGAAAGCTAGGGCTCATTAACTGTTTTGAAACAAAATAAATAAGAATTTACTTACTTAATAATGAAGATTGCTGTAGTCGGTATTTGGGCCTGTGTTGTAAAGGTGAGGTTGTAAAACGATCAGTGAACAACTGAAGTGTTTATTAACATAGACCTCAGATCACAAATATTACCATGATATAAACAGGGCACCCTAAGGCCTAATTGTTTGTTAAAACTGGTGACAAAATAATAAATCTCAAATTAAGCCGCATCTGTGAAAGTAAAGCTAACTTGGACACGCAGCCAATACGTATCCATGCAAGTTAGTATAAGAGAACATGCAGTAGAGGAGGAAGAACTTGTACAGTGTCAATATTTTTGTGCTCAATATTAATACGGCAGCACCAAGTATTTAGTTATTTATGTATGTATGCATTTCTTAGGTATTATTTTTGAAATTTTAAAAGTTATTTAATATACTTTTATATTGGCACATACACAAACCGAAACATTTTACAAACTGAAAGCTTGTTACTATTTGGCAAATGACTTGCAAATAAATCCCAGTTTCACATGACACTGTTCATTCACCAGAAAGCTGTTCTTTAGAATTCAGATTTAGCCTCAGGTTCTAGTCATTGCAGTCATGAGTCACGTGTGTTACAGTGCAGTGTAACACATCCTGAATAATGAGGAGATGAGGTAAAGGTTAACTGTCCTGACATTTCATCTAAGCAAGCCAACTCACGTCAGCAGACAGGAACAGGGGGCAGCGATGACCATATTGAGTTTGGTGAGTCTGCTTATGTACAGCAGTCTCTGTGTGAGGAGGCTTTTGGCTTCCAGAAAAATGCATTTACTAAAATACATCTTAACCCCCCTCATGCAGTGGTTCAGGTCTGTTATAAATGCTTCTTGTGTGTGTTTTCACCTGCATTTTTATGTGTAAATGGAGTCAAAGGTGTTCAAATGGTGTTTTGGCCATCTCTTGGAATAGGGGTTTTAACCTCTTCTCCCGAGGGTAGTTGACATGGGAAGCCCCGTTTGCGGTCCTGAGTGCTGATATCAACCTGCTTGTTCTAGCTTGCAATTTTTAGTTGTATTCTCATGAACAGCTTTGCAGAAGTAAAAGTAGTGTGAGTTTCGATTCCACACATGGTTTGTTCTGCAGGACCTAAAAATAAGAGGAAGCTCTGAGGCACCACGGGACTACAAACCCTTTCTAGAACATCTGCGTAAGCTTTAGAGTTACAGTGTTTTACTCTGTTTTCACACTTTCTTCCTATAACTTTTGTTTTCATTCCCGATTTCTCATTTTACTTTCTAAACACCGATTCAGTGCAGCTGCTGGGATGTATCATTTCAAAAACCTGTGGCCAAATATAATGTACAACAGTTAGTGTGTCCCCCCCCCAACCCAAATATAATGTACAACAGTTGGTGTCGTCCCCCCCCCCCACACACACACAAGCTTGACATCACGTTGCTGCCTGTTTGATCAGATTCTGAAGTATTTGACCACAAACCATTGTCAAATTTCAAAGCTGTTCTTGTCCTGTTGTTGCCCCTATGTTCTGTTGCCTAAATCAGAGCTGAAAGTATTCCAGAGAAACTGAGAAACACTCATTCAAGTACCTGACAGCCCCCCCCCACAGCACTATTCCTTCTTTTCTTTATAGGCATGGGCACTAGAGACTGGAAAATATCAGGAGGGGCTGGATGAGCCAGATCCCGCCAAGTGGAAGGCCAACCTTCGCTGTGCCCTAAACAAGAGCCGGGAGTTCAACCTAAAGTATGACGGCACCAAGGAGACCCCCATGCAACCCTTCAAGATCTATGAGGTGTGCGATCAGCCAGTCAACGGAGGTAAGGGGTGGAAGCAGTTTGTAAGTGCTGTAATAAAATGTCTCTATAACAGTAGCCTTATCTGTTTCTTTGCTTTTCCAGTTGTGGCAAGATAAATAAAATGAAACGGCATGTGGCCAGTGGTAGATGTGTGAAAGCTTTTGACTCCTGTGTTAATTTATTAACTCTGATGCTCTTTCAGATGGAGGCGAGGATGATGAGGATGAGGTGAGCTGAGTGGGTGATGTCCACAATAACATTAGTATTTCATTAGTAATGAATAAGTGAAATTATCGTTGCCCTGTAGGCAGGTGGCTCTGATTAACATGAAGCCTTTTTCTTTCAGCTACTAAACTTTGAGCAACTCTCCATCAGTAAGAGTTTTCTTCTTTTCCTGTTTTTGTACATGGAAGTAACATGCAAATCCAGTGTATTAGCAAATTGATCTTAGAAATTTAATATACATATACAGTACAATATTTTTCATTATTCCTTTTCATGCCAGTTTTAAACAGTTTCTCTATACATCTGAGGGTTTTATCTTCGAATATGAACTTTATGTTTGGCTGCCTCTGATCTGAAACACTCCTTTGACTTGGGTAGTCAGAAGAACAGTGATTCTTTACATGGATGTGTGACAGGGATTCATGTGTTGTTTTTTTTTTGTTTTTTTTTTTGTTTGTTTTTTTGTTTTTAACCAATAAATGCTTTACTGCCCTGATAAATAGTTTCATATAATATTTCACAGTGCACTGCATATATAACTCTAATTACTCTCCAGATACAGTTTATCATTTGCATGCTGTGTTCATTTCATATTGTTTTTGCACTGGTTACATTCATATTTTCTGTGACAGACCCTCGAATTAGTGAACCTCCAAGCTACCCAGCATTCCCACCCAACCCAGTGGATCCATTTCTTCAACCCGTTATGCCTCCTGAGTACCCTGGACACAGCCATCTAGTTCCTACTGTGAAACAGGAGGAATATATACTCGGGGATGGTCTTCCTAATGGACTCGTAATGAGTACTGGGGTCATGCCACCACCTGCTGTCCCACATTCTGTCAGTATTCCAGGAGTTATGGTGGATAGTCCTATGCAAGAAGTCCAACCCCAAGCAGAGAGCCAAGTCCAGCCCTGCATCTCTGATCTGCTGAGTAGTCCTCACATGCTGCCCTGTGAGCAAAACATACTTCTCTTTCTTTTTAATAACTTGATCAAGTTTAAAATACAGTGCTTATTAATACAAGCTAATTGTTAATAAAAGAAAGAACTGTACCTGTTAACCACTTCAGATCTCTTTTTGATGAGACATGGCTTCTGGGTTTTAAGTGAGAGTTTATGTAACTAATTGTTTAACTGTGGGTCGATCCTCTGTTCAGTGCAGTCATCTAAGCTAAGCCCATTTTCTTGCTGGTAGTTTATTAGGATTTCTTAATGCTGTTTTCTTTCTTGGAAGGAACGTGTTTACAAACTTCACTAACCACTTAACCTGCCCTTATATGAAAGGACTCGCAGTTATACATGCAGCTGTCGAATTCTCTATATTTTTGAAGAATTATGAACTCGTCATAACATCGTCAAATTTTCACACATGTCCTAAAAGTTGAACCTAATTAAAGAAAAGAAAAACTGAACAATTCTGGTAACTGTTTATCAGTCTTGCTCATTCGTTTGGAGGTGTTTTGCCCATTCCTCCATGCAGAACAGCTCTGGGATGTTGGTGAGTTTCCTCACACAAACTCGGGCCTTTTCAAAGCATTTCTATTGAGTTAAGGTCAGGACTTGGTTATTCCAAAACATGAACTTCATTCTTCTTTAACCATTCTTTGATGCCTAGCGTAATTGTTTTGCTACATCAACCAATTTGAATCTTGAGATTCAGTTCATGGACAGATGTCCTGACATTTTCCTTCAGAATTTGCCGTTCTCATTCTGAGCTCATTGTTCCAGGAATGATGGCAAACTGCCTTCGTCCAGACGCAGAAAAACAAGCTCAAACCATCATATTACTAGCACCACGTTTCACTGATGAGAAGGTTTTTATGTTGAAATACAGTAATAAACTTTCTCCAAACATACCTCTTTGTATTTTGGTCTTGTCTCATCGGTCCACAAAATATTTTTCTAAAAGTTTCCAAAATGCTTGTCCACATGATCTCTAGTAAACTTGTTGAAGGGCAGCGGTGTTCTTTTTGGAGAACAGGGGCTTTCTCAAGTGTTCTCCTGATGGTGGTCCTGATTAGCCAAGTGCTTAGAAGTTACCCTGGGATCCTTTGTGACTGCACAGACTAGTGCACGCCTTTCTCTTGAAGTGATCTTTGAGTGATCATCAAACAAAACGTGCACCTGATTGATCCTCACACCTGATTGTCGTCTCATTATAAGAAAACACCTGATTCACCTTCAAATAAACTGCTAATCTTAGGTGTTCACATACTTTTGTCACAATATGTAATTCTGGATGATTAATTCTTCTGTATATTCATTTGATATCCTCAATAAATATAATTTGTTGAATTGGGTTTTCTTAATTCAGTTTTATGAAAACCCAATGTTTTAGGTCATAATCATGAAGAAATAGAGACAATTCATTATTTGAACTGAGCTGATGTTCGTGTCTCAATTTTGGCAAAACCTGACGATCACTGGCTCATGAATATTCTTAAAGGTTACAGAGCTGCTGATACAGGCTTGTCGTTTTTGAGCTAATTTGATTGAGCTAATTGAGATAGAGACTGTTAGATCTGACTAGTTTCTATAGAAAGAACACTTTTTAATGTTTTAATGTTTACCATTATACAGATTTCCCCCTTTTTTCAGTTTGCACTTTTCCACATTTTCATTTCTGTTCATTTCCTATTTTCTTCCTGTTGTAGTGACTGACCTTGACATCAAGTTTCAGTACCGGGGTCGGTCAGTCGGCTCTCTGACTGTCAGTAACCCTCATGGCTGTCGACTCTACTATGGTAACCTTGCCCCGACGCCAGAGCAGGTGGAACTGTTTGGACCCGTCACTCTCCACCAGGTGCTATTTCCCGGAACTGCTGAGATCCAGAACGAAAAACAGAGGTTCTACACAGAACACCTTCTGGATGTGATGGATAGGGGCCTGATCCTGGAGATCCGAGGGCAGGATATCTACGCTGTGCGCCTTTGTCAGTGTAAAGTGTACTGGTCTGGGCCCGGTGTACCTGAACAGGGCCCGCCCAACCCCATGGAGAGGGAGCGCAAGATCAGTGTGTTCAGCCTCAACAATTTCCTACAAGGTGAACGGAGCTTCTGATTTAAATAGAATTAATCACACCTCTCGAGAAACTGGGCAAAAATCAATCATAAAAAATAAAGACGACATGATTATAATATTCTTCATAGTGTTTGAAGAGTTTGCTTTTAAATAGAATACATTACTGCAAGAGTGTTGTTTTAGAAATAGTGATGTTATTTTTAAGAATGATCTTTTTAGTACACATTAAAAACCGGTTTTAACATTAATGACAGAAACGCTCTTGTTCCTCACAGGGCTAATCCTATATCAAAAAGGGGAGGCACCAGCCCCTCCTCCATTTGAACTCTACTTCTGCTTTGGCGAGGACTGGCCTGATCATAAGCCCAAAGAGAAGAAGCTCATCATTGTCCAGGTGTGTAAGTCTTGAGTTCACAAAACATTTGCGATATAATTCCCACTTCATTGAAACAGGTGATGTAGTTTCATTGTTTGACTGCTTACAGTAATTGTTGTTTGACTTGTTTGTCATGCCACATTAATGACTCATCAGAGCAGCCAAACTAAACAGAGCAGGGAAGCTGAAGAGCTTATTGTGCTTAGCGTTGTTCCAATTGCTTTTAATGCCACACACCTATTACTACATGGAGTGTCACATAGTGTTCACTGTGCTAAAACCTTGACTTGCTTTAATGACTAACCCTATTTCTTGTATGACAACTGCCCTGCTCCTGATCTGCCACCCTAAAGTGTCCTAATTAAGCACACATGGCCAGTTGTTTCACATGCACCTGTATAAGTGTACTAAATGAGAAGTGCACTTAAGGTTATGTTCACTACATGACTTTAGCCATGAATTTCCACTCACCAACAGCTGTGTTCGCTGGGGGACACCCTAAAGATCTCAAGCAGACTAAATATCAGCAAGCATGGCTTATCCATGCTTTCACCTGTAACATTTTCTTTATCCGCCTTTTTTTGTGAATTGGTGCACAAAGATCACTGGCATCAATTTGGAAGAAAAGATGTTGAGCTTGGTATTGCATTATTCCTCGTATCACTTTTATGGTGTTTTCACAAAAAATCTAGTTTGGAGACTAAACCTGGTGAAAAATCTTGTAATGTGTGACTTGCTGATCAATCATGTAACGTAACCACGACTTCAGAGTTCTTGATTACAAGTTGTGTAGTGTCTACAATCTGACGGTGATCTGACGTCTCTGAGTCATGTAGCATGTCTGTAGCTAATCTGTGTTCACACTGTGTGCTTTCCTTGCATCGATGGAACACAACCGAAGGTGGCCAGAATGCAGCTTCTTTTGAAAATCCTGCTGCAAGGTTCTGCTTTTAGATTACAAGAGTCTGGCTTCAGTTTATCATAGCCAACCTTTTTCTATTCTCCTTCATTCACTGCTCAGACAGCGTCCAGAGGGTACAGCAACTGTGGAAATGTTTGGTTTAGTTAGAGCCGAGGGGTGCCTTTTTTACTGGGTGGCTGTCGTAAGCACATCTGATTTTACTTTTCATTACTTGGTCTCAGTTGTGTGCTCCTGCTTATGATAGGATATGACCAATCAGAGATTTCCCTGCCATACGCCAAAAAAGAATTTGGGACCAAAATGGACAACTTCTCTTCTTATCTGGTGCTTGTTTTCTCACCATATCTTCGTCACATGTCTAGGTGGTGCCTGTGGTGGCGAGGATCCTCACTGAGATGTTCTCAGGCGAGCTCTCCTGGTCCACTGACAGCATCCGTCTGCAGATCTCCAACCCTGATCTGAAAGACCAGACTGTGGAGCAGTTTAAGGAGCTCCACAGACTGCTTCAGAATCAACACACTCAGGGCACATGGCCTCAGAACCTCCACTAACTCAAGATGATCACCTAGTTCACCTCAGCAACATTCTGGACCACTCACTGGAGAATGTCCTTGCGTTCGGATTAAAGGGATCAGTTCTTTTTTGCATGACCCAGTGCACGCCATGAGTAAAGGCTATTCTGCATTTCTTATATTGTCAGATATTCTCAGTTGATTTGGCCAGACCTGATGTTGTACTGTGAGTAATCAAGTCTTTGGCTTCATTTGGAGGTCTTTCATGTCTGCCTTTGATAACATGAAGTATAGGTAGGTGCTTATAGAACATTAAAATGAAGAACACATCCTGCCCACTTGGACTCTCAGGGCTGGTTTCCATGTGATTAATCGATTTTCACAGTGTCAAAAGATCCTCCTGCAAAAACCCGTGTTTAATCCAGGAACTTGAGTCCATATATTGAGTATCACTGCCTTCTGATCTTTTGTGTACTCTCCTGCAAAAGCCCTTTTATTTTAACCCACTTAAAATGTTTAGGATTGCTTTCTGTATAAATGTGTTTCTTTTAACTTTGTATTTCAGTAAATACCACAGCAGTATTTTAGAGTGCAGGCATCATGTGCTTGATGCTCCTTGGTAATTCAATTATTCAGTCTTTTTCTATCTAACATGTGTTGTTTTTTTCCTTCTCTGATTTGTGTTTTGTCTACACATTATTTTTTTAATTCGATCTCCTGAATGTATATAGGAACATAACCTGAACATACACTAGTACCACAGTTATACAAGTAAGCTTAGTCTCGTGCAATTGTGGACTCTAAAGAAAGCCATATGTAATATCATCATGCATTGATAAAGTAACGTTGTTTTCATTAAATTTTGTATAGTATCAGACTTTGGAGTCTTTGGATTCGTCACTGTGAGACCCAAGATTGAATCTGCCAGGTCACTTGTTTTTGTTCATGCACAGACTTACAACGATTGCAGTATTTTGTGGCTCTCACCTCTGAAGGCGTCAACAGTGACGTGAAAGGTATCAGTATAATAAAAAAAAAAAAAAGGAGCCGGTAAGATAATTCTGCTTTTTTTTTTTTTTTTTTTGCATTTTCATTACAACAAGCCAAACCTTACACTTGCTTTTGGCCCTTTTGAGCCGACACTATAACAGAACAGAAGATGCACAGATGTGGGCCAGCTCTGAGGCCTAATAATTGTTTTATGGAAAAATCATTCATTTTGTATAAATTATCTAAACAAAAAATGAAATGGGTAAAAACATTTGTTACACACATGATCCTGAATTGTTCAGTGCCTTAAAACACTTTCTTCTATATTACTGTGATGTCATGTATAATGAGTGTAAAATCAGTTTCAAGCAAATATCAAATCTTTATAGATTTTTCTCTCGTCTGGGTCACACTCAGTCCTGGATGGTCTTTCTTATAATTGTTTTGACTTGGATGCAAGCTGAGCTTCATGGTCTAGGATTTCACTGTACACAATAAATGGTATTTATTTCTGCAGGGCATTCTTGTTAATCCTTGCATGCGTAAAAGTTGAGAGAAAGTCTTGTACTTTAGAACACAGGTGTCTGAACTGAGTCCTGTGGTTCTCGTTTGTGCAATGTCTGTAGTGGCAATGGGTCTGTAGGTTAGAAGCCTTCAAATCTGGACTGCGAACCCAGTTTATGGTCCAGAATTTAGCAACACCAGAGCTTACAAAGTACAGCATAGTAAAATGGATTTAAGACCTCTGCTATATGGATGCAAACTTATCAATGGTCTCTAACCCAAAACTTATCAAGATGACAACCAGTCAGAGTGTATGGATGTGTTTACCCTGAAAACAACTTCTTGTCCAGTTTGATATGGAAGGAGATGTTAAGATGTGATTTAAAACATGAATTGATCGATTTAACTTGAGCAATGCTGAATAATTAAATGATCTGTTTAACAATAAAAGAATGAGTATGATGGATATGTCATGTGGATGCGTCGGGCACATGCAGAGTCTGTTCATGGCCTGAGTATAACTCGCATACTCGAGCTTAAATCTAGCATCCTCAAAATGTCTTGCCCTACAGACCTACACTTTCTTGAAAGTAGAATCTGGGAAGGACTGTAAGGGCTTCATCTGGGCTGTAATCATAAAGCTTCCTTGATGGTTTAAATTGAAACTGTAGTTGTCTCATGACTAATGACGTTTCCATGAGCCCATAAGAATGAAAATACTCATGACCTGCTTTAAAGAACTGCACTTAGTCACACTTTTCCCCGTAGAGCGCCACACTGCTTCCATCTGCTTGCCTTGTACACGTGATGTAAAAGAAAACCTGATTCGTCACACCAGGCCACCTTCTATTACTTCATGGTCCGGTTCTGATACACAAATGCTCACTGAAGCACTTTTGGAAGTGTGCAATTTGACTGGTCTAGTTATTCAGCCCTCTGTACGCAGCAAGCCACGATACAATGAGTCTTCTGACACCTTTCTTTCTTAGCCATCATGAGCCATTTTTAGCAATTTTTGTTTTTCCTGCTTCCAACACACTACCTTCAACAATTTTTTTGTTTACTTGCTAATTTGAAAGGTATCACGCAATGAGATGATTTACTTCATCTGTCAGTGGTTTTAGTGTTGTGTCTGATCAGTGTAGATGGTCATGAAAGATGTGGCCTTCCTCACCTCATGTATCTGCAGCCAACAGGTTGTTACTTTACTCACTCCCACCAACTGAGAATTTACTCTACGCTAATAAAGAAACAGTATCTGCACATATGATGAGAGGCTTACTAAGAATGGTTGGTAAAGTGGGGAAAATAATTTGATTTCCTGCGAATAGCCATTTAGGCTTTTCTCCAATCCATTCGAATGGTAGTTTTTCCTTTTCTTCCATGTCTTTCAGGTTTTGTTTGCCATTTTAAAACTTTTCCGATCATTTTAACTAAGCAGCGTATAATTTTCTGCACATTTTTATGTTTCCCCCTGCAATCAACTTTTTAGTCAAGGGACAATGTTCTTCTGAACAATGTCTGGAACGACCCATTTTCCTCAGAATTTCAGAGAGAAATGCACTATTACCACCATGTACGGTATTTGCACACTAATTGAACTCCACACTCCTTATTTTGAACACGCCCTTTCAATTAATGATGCAGTTACAAAGAATCAGCAGCGTCCATTTCATGACTGTTGGTTTTCTATTACTCTACTACACCTACTAGTAAATTATTTGCCATGTTGAAATATCATTTCTACCAAAAACAGTGTTTGATCAGGCCAGTTATGTCTGCTATTTTTAACTCGTGTATTTAACTCATGTGTATAAAGCACACCTGCCACAGAATCCGTTTCTTCCATTCCTACCTCTCCAACACCATCAAGGACAAGACTGTAGATCTGCATGAAGCTGTAATGGGTTACAAGACCATCAGCAACAAGCTTGGTGAGAAGGTCACAACTGTTGGTGCGATTATTTGGAAATGGAAGAAATATAAAATGACCACCAAGTGCCCTCAGTCTGGAGCTCCATGCAGTATCTTGTCTCATGGGGTGAGGATTATCATGAGAAAGGTGAGGGACCAGACAGAGTTCAAGAAACGTCACTGCTGTGCTTGCCAACAAGGGTTTCTCCACCCAGTATCATGTTTTGTTATGTTTTGCTTGGGTATCAAATACTTCACTCAGTGAAATGCATATCAATGTATAACGTACGTAACCTTTTCTCTTGATTTTTGGTCGACGTTCTGTCTCTTTCCATAAAAAGGAAACTACCTCATTAGATCACGTTAGAGGCCGCTCATTATTTTGTAAGTCAGCAAACTTTCAGCAGGGGATCAAGTAATTATTTCCTCCACTGTATAGAATACTGATTTACACCTGGTATCTAGCTTTTTACCTAGCTTTGAAATGCAGTGCTTGTCTCGCACACCACAGAAATATTGAAGTTGAGACTGAATCATCTAGAACGTTACATGACAATCTATGAACTGTGCAAGTTAAAAAATAAAATAAAATCTGCTGGTTAGTACCCTCACTTCTCCCAAACCATTTTAGAGCATAGCCCTGAGGCATACACATGTACATGTGAGAGAATGAAAGCTGCTGTGGTGTAATCAAAGCTGGTCCAACAGGTTTTTGAGAGAGAAGCATGAAAGAGGGAGAGAGAAAGGGTGCAAGATGAGAGGAAGAATGAGTTTCATTCTTTAACAGCAACCAAATTGATGCTCAGACAAGGCTGTTTGCTCCTCACTGCAGTTTTGCTTTTATTGTTCTTGAGATGGCTACACACTTCGAGATGGTATCTCCCCCCCGCCCCTCAGCCAGGCGATGCCAAAAATGTGGAAGAACAAAAAAATATATATATAAATCCAACTGCCAGTCCATCTTTTAGGTTTACCTTCATCTGGCAGTTCATAAAGGTAAAACTCCATCCAACGTTAAAAAGGTCTAAGGTGACACTAATGTTTCAAACATTCCCCTTTCGTCGTCGCCATTGTCCATCGTCTCCTCAGGCTTCCGCTCTGTTTGCGAGTTTCATCACTTTGCGATTCGTTTCTGATGGCAGGACAGCGATGGCATGTTCTGATTCCTAAAGACACGTCCATGAAAATAAATCTCTCCATTTCTCTGTTTAAAAACATACAAGTCTTTTTTTTCCTCTACAGTGCATTATGATTTGCAACCAGGCACATCCTTGTTTTATTTTTTGGGTTTTTGTTTTATGGTCTTTCTGAAGACGGTCATCCCCCCCTCCACACACTCTTCCCCCTGTAAGAGGGCTTACGCTCCAAGCACCTCTCCGTGGTCAGGGTGTGCTCAGCGAGTGGGCAAAGGGAGGGAATGGGCTTTTCCTTTTCTCCAGATGTTTCCTGTGACCCCATCACTCCAAATCCTGCGATACATCTTGGTGGCTGTTCCCACCCGTCCATCAATATAGGAGTTCCCTTTAGTTTCTCAAAAGCAGTCAAATTTGACCCCCACTGCCGTCACCGCTCATAGTTTGCAAACAAAAGATTTGACCTGCAGTGAAAGGAGGACAATATCAAGGTTAAAAATTATTTAATAACTGTAAAATGCCTGATTAGGCTCTAAAAAAACAAACAAACAACAAAAAAAACAAACAAAAATCAACTGATTGCCTGATGTGTGCGGCCACATGTATATGTACATTGTATCTCCAATCAATTTTACTAGATTTACAATTTAACTGCTGCATGGCAGATAACAATAACAATAATTGTCAAAAACAAGCAGAAGTTTGGATGTTCTATCAAATGCCTTTCTCTAGAGAGAGCACATCACTACACATTTAATACAGAATTACTGAATTCAAATCAGGAAGATAAAAAAACATTTAAATACTTTTTACCAATATGCTAAACCGAATACGGAAATGGTTCATTAATGGTGTTGTAAACACTCAATACATACACTAAGACAACGAATGAGCTTTCCTGCCTTACCTGGTGTTGCAACTCCAGACAACTCAGCTATCGGTAAAGCCTGGTGAACTCTCTGACTGCCCAGCATACCTGCTTACACTCCTCCGCGCTGCAGACAGACCAAAGGGAGAGGGGACGAAACGGTGAGTACATTGTACTGCAAAGTGCAAGCTTCTTACAAAACAGTCACAATGGATTTCCAAAGAAAAATGTGATGGGAATTTTGGCACGGTAAGGTTGAGTTCTAGTGCTTGGTCATGTACATAATCAAGTACAATCTCTGCATGTATGTCAGGGCCAAATCCTCTCCATTAGCCCAAGCTGAGACTTGCTCAGCTGCCTTGGGGAGTTCCGCGCTGCTCTACTTGTTCGAGCCTGCTCTGGGTTAGCTCAGCTGAATGAGTAACCTTTGGAATTACTCTCACAACAAGCTTCTAGCTCAAGGGCCAGGTTGTAATAAACGAAACACGGTCATAAGCCCAGGGCCGAATGAATGACATGCTTACTATAACATGAACTGCATGTGTTTGGAGAAAAAAAAAAAAAAAAAAGCATTACTGCTCGCCATAACTCCACTATTCTATTTGAAAATGACAATCCACGTGTTATTAATCCAATGTGTAGCCTGTAAGATCATCCGAGTGTATGTGAAGCCTCAGGGCAAGGCAGCAGGGCATGAACTCACCTTGTGACCTGTTTGTGGAAGTCTGTAAGCTGCTTATGAGTGACAGTTACAGCCCCTCCAGACATCTCCTTCGGGAGTCCCTTCAGTGCAGTCTCTAGCCATCGGCAAAATGTCTGCACAAGCAAGGACAAACATTTAGACTATTAGGAAGTTATGAGGAATTACACAACACAATTTTCTACAGCCTCAGCTCAACTCTTGCAATTCTGCGACTGTGACGCTGCCCAAGAGCTTTTACAATCCAACATTAGTGCCCTCTAGTGTTAGAAACCATATGTGACCTGTAAAACACTGAAATCAAATATTAGGCTTTAATAGATCCATGTCAAAACGACGTACCGGCCGGTCGAAGACCATAATCTCCCAGAGCACTTCAGCTACATCAGGCAGTGTGTATGAAGGCAGACAGAAGCAACAAGTGTGTATCAGCTGAGTGACCAGCTGCTGCCCGTGTTGTTCCATGGCTTGACCAATCAGACGCTTCCGTACCTCAAAATCGTCCTCATGCTTTGGGGAGTGGGGTGGTGTTAGAGAGAGAGAGTGAGTGAGTAGGGGGAGAGAGAGAGAGAGAGAGAGAGAGAGAGAGAGAGAGAGAGAGAAAGAAAGAGAGCACGAGAGAGACAGAGACATAGACAGAGATCAACCTTAAAAATGAAGACAATAAAATATCTGTAGAATTTCAATAATGTCTACAGTTGCCACATTCCAGAATTTTTTTAAAAGTTGGGAACTTTACATGGGATTTAACAGGAATAAAATAAACTGGGAATGTAAAATAAACTGTAGCATAATCAAAGCCAATGCAAATACAGGTGAGTATATATTGTATTCCTCAGTCACAGGCACATAGTACACTACTTACTGTGGGGCTGCTGAGGCCACACCCCCTACATGCGTTGTGCATTTCTCCATCACATGCATAATGATTTCTAGAATTCTGAACTAAAGCTACTTATTTAGAGCTCACAGCACAGACAGTCTATTGAATCCACACATTTGTACTCAAGGACAAGATAAAGTCAAGCATGTTTTGATGATATTATGAGGAAGGTAATATTTAATATATGGTGTTAAAGTTTAACTAGCATCTATTAAATCAAAATGTAGCTAGGTGACTGGTAGACCAGATAAGCTAGTACACTTTCATTTAAGTGGCTAGCGTATCATGATGCCAGATACTGTTTGTTTTTCTAACTTTTATGTAACCATACCCTGTGTGGAGGCATTTCACACCAGGTAATGTTGATATTTACAAAATTCCTGCACTAAAGGTCCCATGGAAAATTTCTGGAAATGTACTGGAAAATTTCCAGGATTTTTCCACTCCTTTGAAACCCTAATCATAACAGAGGCCATTTACATCCTTCAGTCTTAAAGTCATGATACCAATAACGGGCAGTTAATTCTACGGTGTAAATGTAAAAATTAAATATATTTGGTACATAAACACACAAACTTCAAAAGTGGACTTGCAAAAATGCAAGAAATGCAAACATGATTTCACCCTTTAAACATTTGCTGATAACAGACCACTCACATCATTGGAGACACCTGTGTGAATGAGGTCTCTGACAAACTTCATGACGCTGCAGTTGGCATCTCTGTGGTCCAGAGTTGTTGCAGCAATGGCACATTGGATGATGTGGATGATAATGCTGCTGCTTAGCAATGTGACAGGACTGCGCTGGACAAACCTAAGAGAAAGCTAGGATTCAGTATTTTTTTTAAAAATAACTACATTTTGCACATTACAGACTGAAAACATAAGTCAGCTTATTGATTCCTGTCTTTCTGAACGTGCTAATGGACTGTACTGGAAACTGGATTCTGTGTAACTAGGACAGAAGCTTACAGGTGCATAAAACATGAGGAAGGTCATTTTACTATGGTGTCTCAGTGAGAAATAGTATTTTTCTGGATAAACAGTACTCGTTCTGGAATTCCCAATGTTGATGCGGAGTTACATTACACTGTTTATTTTTTCAGAGGTACCACCGAGTTTGATGTTCCCCTAACGAACGCTGATTAAAAGCTGATAGTTTGACCACAATCACAACTCATACCTAGTAACAAGTCTGAAAAGGTCATCCACCGTGTCAGGATGGTTGCGCAGGCCGTTGGGCTGCTCCAGCAACTGGAAGGTGGGCATACAGAGTGCCTGTGGAAGTCAAATTCATGATATATTAAAGCTCAATGTCAACAATAAACTTCAACCATCAGAATTAGGCCTTGTCCACACAGACGTTCAAATCTTGTATACATGAACGTGCTCTGAACACTGTATGCTTTTTGTAGCTGCGCTTGATTGACTTCAGTGATGTGTTTCATTAGTATGCAGCCCAATTTGTAGTTTCGTGTATTTACCTGCAGGGACAGTCATTATTTTGTCCAAAGTGTTTACATGTGGGTTGACTGTTATTCGTTCTGCATTGAAACATGGGTCCAGGCTGTAGGCAACATTATAAGGCATGATAGATGGGCTCAGGTGCTGCTGGATTAACAGTAAAAGCCAATGGTTCAGAGGAGGTAGTGGAAGAGCTGTATGTGAAGCTTTTTATCGGCAAGAGAAGAAAGTTTAGTGCAGGGTAAAATGATTGAGATGGTGGAGGTGGGTAGAATGTGGATCTTGTGTGTGAAGACGGTGCAAGAAAGGCGGGTGACTGTAACCTACAGAATGCCAATCGAATGCCATGTAAACGCAATAGTGACGCCCACAAACACCAGAAAAACGCAGATGTCCGTGTGAACACGGCCTTAAACTAATGCTTGATAAAATAATGTGTCGTACAGAGTACAAAACTGGAAAAACGACCGTTGAGTAAATGATTTAACTTTTGTCTGCGCAGAGATTCATTTTTGCATGCGAGTTCTCTGCAAAACTTATAGCACAATAAATACAACAACTGTTAAAGTATTCAAACACAAAAATCTAATTTCAACTTATATCTTGTGAGATGGACAAAAAAATACTGCTGGATAACTACACCACCACTACACTTGATTTAACTTAAAGGGCTGACCAGCCTAACCAGTTATTGGATGGTAACTGGAAATAACAGGCGACCCCGAAAGAGAGGATCCTAGGATCTAGAGAGGATCTGTATTTTGGCCACTATGTAATCTCCAACCTCATCACACATAACACAAGAAAGCTCATTGTTGTATGTTGGCAAATGGAGGGTGCACAAAATAATAAATGTAGGGGTGCCAATAATTCTGCACGTGAGGTTTTTTAGAAAGGGTTTTTGTTATGCTAGAATATGTTTACTTATATTCAATTAAGATTAGGTTTTTTTCATATTGTAAGCTTGGAAATAGCACACATATACTGAGAGAGCACCTGTAGCATGTCCAGTAGGCCTTGTCTGCAGCCCTCCTCCATACCATATTCATCCACCAGGATACTACCCAGGTACAGGAAGCACGAGTGGGGGTAAACCTGATATACATTCACCATCTGAAAGAGCATGGGACTATGTGAATACACATGCATACATTCCAATTCAGAAAAAAAAAAAAAACTAAATAAATGAAAACTAAAAATAGCAGTAAAATAAACATACCTGGGTAACCAGAGGTTGCAGCAGGGAGGCTGAACCCTTGCCCACGCAGCGCACAGCAAATCGCAAACAGCGGCAGCAGCGTTCCACAATTCTATTATCCCCCTGGTGTGCATTCAACGTCTCTGACAGCACAGGCCAGATCTAAAAAGAGACAGAGAGAAATTAGACCACACTGTCATGAGGCCGGGTGAGGGAGTAGAAGTTTCTAATAATGGGGTAGAGGAGTTTACCTCTTGGATGACCTTCTGACAAGGATGTGTCTGCCCGTTCTCTACGATCGGATTTGTGTGTCTATGAAAAGCACATGAAAAGTGAAGAACAGAGGACAAACAGCACATTAACCCATTTCAAAGCACTAAACACTAATTACACCAACTGCATTAAGCAATTCTTAAATGTAGGTACAGCAATTTTTAAACTTGTATGGATCAATGTGACCTACTGACATCCTATATCATCTCTAAGCAAAACTTAAAAATGAATAAAAACAAACCTCAAAACACATTGTCCAGTATCATCCTTTTCATTCATATTTTTTGTTATTTTGTCCTTTAAATTACATGTTGCATTTGATGTCCATATGAGTGGAATGAGAAAGTGGAGAGCAAAATAATGCTATATAAGGACTAGCTAGTGGAGAAGTTCAGTCTGCCTATATAGATTTCTCAATTAATTAAAGTAAATGACTGGATTCGGTACAGAGGATGAAATTGTAGGTAAGTTAGTGAGAGATAACTGAGCCCAACCTGAAGATAACTGCCAGTCTGTCCAGCCATACTGTGGGATCTGATGATTTCCCATTACTGGAGTCCTGAGCCAGCAGCTGAACACACACAGAAATAAACATTTATTCAAACCACAACAATAGCACTCCAGGCACATAAAATCAGTCAGCCAAAGAACGACTGCAACATTCACTCAGATTTCATACTGGTATTTGCAGTTTATATATTTTTGTGTACTCACATTCACTGTATTCATTGTAATCTAGACAGTTTTTCCACAATGTTTACACAGACATTTCCATTTGTCTAGATATGAAATGCTCTCCGTTATTCTATTTTCTCTACAATGCTATTCCAGGTGGATTTAGATTAGTGGTGGGCCGTTATCGGCGTTAACGTTCTGTGTTAACGTGAGACTCTTATCGGGCGATAAAATAAATATCGCCGTTAATCTATTCACAAAGTTGGGTTGGGAAGGGTTGTATGAAGGAATTAGCGTGTATAGAGGGCTGAAAACTTTTCACCAAACCTTTCCTTTCACTTAAGGAAACAAGTAAAGTTAAGCAGTGAACAGTTATGGACACTCATAGTATTGTACAAATGTCGCTACCAGAGAAATATTACTAAACGGGCTCTGGTTGCTACTCGCTAACAAGCAGCGCCGTGTAGCTTCGCCTGGGTCCTATAATGCCCGCCTACTACCTGCAGCAGCTTCAACAGCCAGTACATCATTTTAATTCAATAATGATAGCTAAACGTATTATTTTTCATTTCAATTCATAGTCTTGTTTCTATTTGTAAAGTGTGTATCTGCGCTCAGTGATATCTTGTATTGGATATATAATTTAAAAATAGTATAATAATGACTATATATTTAGGGTGGCTTGGGATCATTGTGGGGGTTCAGACCTTCAGCAGAATTCAAATGAGCCATTTTAATCTAGATTAATTCCAAGATTACAGTGAGATTAATCTAGATTTTAAAAAAAAAAATCTATGCCCACCACTAATTTAGATTTAATTCCCATACTGCTTTATGTTTAGCATACACAACTATGAAGTTCACAAAACACACACCTTCTTCAGGGCCATGACCTGCACAGAGCACAGATCACTCAGACACTCCGCTATCTTCTCCAGAGGAAGCCGAGCCAGCACCAGCGCTGTGCCTAAGAGTCAACGACACAACATGATCTGTAACATAAACTTAACGTAAAAGGCATATTACTGGTCCAACAACAAGAAAAATACAGTGACAGATTTATTGCGGTCAGAAACACTTTCAAATTCCTCAACAAATACAGTAGTGTATCTTGTGACAGTGTTTTGCATCATGGATTTCCATCATTCTAGATGGTAGAATACAGCTTTCTAGCGAGCCATCTGCTTAAGATATTGTTACTTATATAGTTCAGTCATTCTTACTGTAACCATTATGTCAAAACATTTATTGTACATGAACAATATCCATATAAATACAAGAATGGTACCTTTGAGGAGCCCAACTGCAGCTTCAGTGGACAGAGCAAAGGAGTCAAGCGCGCGAGCGATGTCCAGCAGTCCCTGGAAGTGTTGCGCCATGTGGTCCCTGCACACGGAGCAGATGCTGTGGATCGCCTTGGCCGCCACAGAGGCCAGAGGCTTCTCCCGCAGTCCTTTCATCAAGTAGTTCAGCACAGGATCTGAGAAAAAACACAGTCATTATAGATGACAACCCATCAAGGAATATTTGTTATTCCATTTTGTTCACCTCAAATATTCACTAGATGTTCAGGTTACACTAGTACTGTACTACAGTCTCCAGTGCAGCACTCAACAATGCAACAACACTGATGACAGATGATTTACTGGTTGGATTGATCCAATTTCTTTAATGCAACAGTGATTTTGGCCACCAATTGAAGTACTGAATTATAGTTTTGGTACACAAACACATACACACGTCATGGACAAATGTAATAGCAAAAGGTAAGATCCAAGCCCTTTTTACTACCAGAACAGTAACAGAAACCACATGACTGCTATATGATGTTAGGAAATACTGCACTGTGCTGGGCTGAACTTTAGGCGAATCAGTGTCTTTAATAGTTTAAGAGTGGCCAAAATTATTTTACTCTGGTTGGATTGCATGAATACCTCAATTCACCAAAACACCCAGCAACACTCATCTGAGCTTTGACTGGTTTTCCTGTCAAAAACACTAATGAACAGAGGATGTTCTGTGCAGCCCTATTCCAGATTTATTACTGATCATTTTAAGAAAGAAACAAAGATGCAAACAAAATTAAAGAAATGACTAAATTGTTTCTTAGTCTCTGATATTTCTTAATATCTGAAACCCACACCACAGACACTTCAATTCAAACCTCAATTTATCTTTCTCCACTATGTACTATTGCGCCCTGATGTACATAAACTAACTCGGTTGTTTGCGTTAATACTAGAAAGAGACCCTCAACTGGTTATAAGACAGGTATGTTTGCTACTGCTACAGTGTAGTACAGAAACAGCTGTTTTATAGTCCACTGAAACTGAACTGCTCACCCAAGAAGCGTGGATTGCGATCGACAACCTCGCTCATTTCTCCCACCAGCTCGATGCTTGTGTAGCGCACGGCGATGTGCACAGTGTGAGGCAGAAGCACCACCTGCTCCAGCACTTCCGTCAGAGTAGGGTTATTCTCACTACACACAGACACACAACACACACAGACACACAGACAGACAGACACAGACAGACAGACACACACACACAGACAGACAGACACACACAGACAGACAGACACACACAGACAGACAGACAGACACACACAGACAGACAGACAGACACACACAGACAGACAGACAGACACACACAGACAGACAGACA
>JBBPDC010000129.1:17155228-17166331 GCA_037974485.1 Hemigrammopetersius urotaenia
AGACACACACACACAGACACACACACACAGACACACACACACAGACACACACACACAGACACACACACACAGACACAGACCTGTATATTTTAATGTGAACATCTCATAGCATCAAAAAAACATTAATCGGTATGATTGAACATACTCGCCTATACTCAAAAGTTTTAACAACTCAATGACTGTAGGGCTAAAGAATTTTGACTAATTGTAATTAACTGGTTTACATTAAGCTTTAAAAATGAGTCTGCTTTGAAAATCTCACTTACGGATCCACACTCTTGGCAATTGCAGCCATGATAAAGAGTACAGCCTCTGTCACTTCCCAGGGTGGGTTTCCCTCTTTCAGAGTGGAATACAGCTGGAGGAGAAAGGCCCAAAAAAAGAAAAACAGCAATGCTGATTGTTTGTGTTTTTACAACAGGAAGGTTTTTGGCTCTCTCTTATAATAAAAATCTCAAACCTGTGAGAAACACTCCATGGAGCCCACAAGGAAAATGACATCCTTAACAAGATCGGACACCCTCATTCTGAACTCTCCAAAATCATCTGTGTCTTCTGGAATCCCTTCCTGTAATAATAGTGCAAATACATAAATGCAATTTAAGAGACCTGATATGATATATTATGCAAGCTCTAAAAACAAACACAAAAAACATAGGCCAACACAATCAATTATTTAAAGGCATACAAACAAATAGCCATGTACCTAATGTAAAACAATATGCATGGTTAGGATTTTGCTGATACAGATATCAATACGGATACTTAACAGCCTAATTGATACTACAACTGGACAACTGAAATAAACTGTCATTTCTTACATACATAATGAGGGGGGAGAAACTGTTACGAATGTGTAGTGGGGATGTACAGGGTTTCACTCGCATCCCACTGATGCAGTCTAGCATTAACTATTTGAAGATGCTAGCTTGTATATATGCTGACAGCAGCATTTGTCCAGGCGCTTATCCATTCTTTTGGCATTGAACAGTCAGCAACCATTGCCAATGTAATATCCATCTTTATGCCTGATGATGATCATTATTATTGAACAGGTGTGAAATATGCAAAACATATGATTTCGCAAAATGAATGTCTGTAATGTCCATTCCTAATCATACATCCTTAACAATTTTATATTGATAGGTCATACAGCTGAACCCGATTAGACGGATCAACCAAGTGTAGCAGAAGAAAAGAAAAAGCAAAGATGAATGGACATGTTATAAGGGCACTGGTCTAAACAGGAAGGGCTGCTCACATGGTCAGGGTCCAGCTGGCAATGGCGGGCCAGACTGTGCAGCAGTCTCTGGATGTACGGCCTGAAGACACCGTGCAGAGCTGGGTCATTCGTCTTATACAGGTGCTCCCCAAGACGATACCAGAAGTTAAATGAGATTTCCACCACCTTATTAGGAAAAGCAAAGAAAGAACATTTAAAGTAGCTTAAGGCATTTTAATCTGCACCTGCACTCAAAAAACAGAACATAAAACCAAATTCTTCATTGCTCTTAGTCGCCCTGAACAATAACCACAGACATTGTGCCATGTGACTTCCACGTATGCTGCACTGTGTGCACTAGCGGACCTGGTGGTGTCGGTTCATGCAAGTGTCCTCCATACTAATTAACAGGTTTACAGGTTCCCCTTGCAGAGAGTTAAGGATTATTGCTGTCCTTTTATTCAGTTTAAATGGTTTTTTTTTTTAGTATAAAAATGTAGTCGTCTTTAAAAAGTGTCACAAAAATACTTAAATTAAAATCGTGATTTTAATTCTAAGCATGATTCCATTTTATTTATTTATTTTTCATAAATCATGCAGTCAAAGCTCAGTAGAACCTGCTTTTATTTTCATCATGGCTGTTCAGCCTGTTCATAGGAATCCACATAAGTAGAAGAGAATGTGCCCACAAGTACATAGATAGTGCATCTTATCCCTAAGCGGAAATTGTTCCACATCTGTACCATACATGATCCTTGAAACAAGAAAATGGCAGTATAATTATAGACAGGCACGTAAATGCCAGCCACAATAGACTGTATGTCGAGATGGGATTAGTGTGAACAAAGAATGCAGTGAGTAACTGGTGTCTGAGTGTTTTAATATTCAATACTTTTAATTAGAGGTGGGCATAGATTAATTTTTTAATCTAGATTCATCTCATTGTAATCTTGAGATTAATCTAGATGAATCTAGAGCGAGAGAGATACAGAGAGAGCGAGAGACAGAGAGAAAGAGAGAGAGAGATAGAGAGATGGAGAGATACAGAGAGAGCCAGAGAGAGAGAGAGAGAGAGCGAGAGGGAGAGAGAGACAGAGACAGAGAGAGCGAGAGAGAGAGATGATCCGCACTCCGGAAAAGTCACGAACGAGAGAGAGAGCGAGAGGCACAGAGAGCGAGAGGCACAGAGAGCGAGAGACACAGAGAGCGAGAGACAGAGAGCGAGAGACACAGAGAGCGAGAGGCACAGAGAGAGAGACAGAGTGAGACAGGTTTAAAACGATCCAGAAAAGTCACGAACCAGAGAGAGAAAGAGAGAGAGAGAGAGAGAGAGAGAGAGAGATAGACAGACAGACAGACAGACAGACAGACAGAGAGTAAATCCACGCTAAAATATCAAGGTGAAAGTCATCATAGCTTGCGTAGTATAGACCCAGCTCCGAACCCAACTTTGTGAATAGATTAACGGAGATATTTTTTTTACTACAAAAGCAATGAAGGTGCCTTTAACCTCTTAAATGACAAAGTCTAGCCATTATCGTTTGTAGAAGTCTGCTGGACAGAACGTATTCAATTATAAGTTTTATTTGCCTGTGAGCAAAATGTGCATGACAGGGCATACTAACCTCATACTGGGGGTGTCCTGCACAGATGAGCAAAAGCTCCAAGGTACGCAAGTCTCCCATGCCATGTCCAGGACTCCTCACTGTAATTTCCAGAAACGTCTCACATAACTCCGTGAAGATCCGGCAGTAGTTTAATACTCTGAATCCATGTGAGAAAGAGTGAGAGAGAAATTAAATAAACGAAATATGCATCTAATTGAAGTAGAAAAAAAAAACCTCAAAACAGCTTGCATTGATGGTTGTGAGAAAGGTATGAAGGACGAATAGACTGTAACACAATGCTTGATATCTTACTTGTCGAGATCTTCTCGGGCCACAGCCATGTGGTAAGCTGTTTCTAGCGTCAGGACTCCCTGAAAGAGCTGTACAGCAAGAGGCATGTGTGTGTCCACGTTCTCAATGGCGTAGAGAGTAGAACATACACAATCAGATGCAGCCTCATGTAGGTTGGTTGAGGTCTCGTCTCTTTGCTGTCATCAGAGAAGCAGATACGACAAAAGTAGTTTTTAATTTAAAAGGATCAGATAATACTAAAAAAAATAACAAAAAACTGAATTCTGTTGGCAAAGTGTGTTTATAGTAATATCAAAAGTTGACCTTGCTGTCTCTAAAAAAAGAAAAGAATAATAATATTATGGCTGAGCCACAATCAGCTACAACCTCCTGTCCATGTACAGTACAGTAACCAGACATTCCAAGAGCATATAGTGAAAAACCGCATTCAGGAAAAAAATCTGAATCCACAACTGCTGATCTGCGTAAAGGTGAGGGGTTCCTGTATTGTGTAAATGTGAAAATGTTTTAAAGCCATTTATCTGAGCAGTAAGGGACTTTCTGCCAGCAAATACACAAGTTAACAATAGAATAAATGCAAACAAGAAAGCAACAAATATCAAAATTTATTTGTAAAGAGTACTTGATATTTTGTGAACTAGTTAGTTTCACTTTGATGCCTCTGGCTTTTGCATGGATTAGTGAAACTCGATCAGCAGCTCCTGATTTTATCTAATAAAAGTATTGATTGCACTGAACCAGGTATTTGATGTATTTGATGAGAACTAGAATCTAATACTGGGCTTCCATAAGATGTCTGGGAATGATGCATACATAAAATTTCCTATTTTCCTACTACTTACTTATTTCTCAAAAAAAAACACACCAACCAACCAAATAAATAAATAATCCCTTGACTTCCCACTTATCTATGACTTGTGGTGTTCTTCTCTATGGCTTATGACTTGTGGTGTTCTTCTCTATGGCTTATGACTTGTGGTGTTCTTCTCTATGTATTGTTGGGTGAGGTGTTGGCTAGTTATTATGTGACCGTTGTATAGATGCTCTGACTGCAGTATCTTAGTTAAATAGTTGACATGGATTTAAGCTGTTTTTCAGGTAAGAAACAGTTGTGGACTTCTTAAGCACTGATGTACGTCGCTCTGGAAAAGAGCGTCAGCTAAATGCCGTAAACGTCAATGTAAAATCTCTACTGTATTAACATTATTTGTATACATTCTATATTAGCTTTTAAAAACATAATGCTCAGCTAAAGTTTTAAATGGAATTTTCTGAGGTGTCTAAGAACTGTACCAATGACCATGTCAAGAAAGCCATAGTTTGTGATTAGTGATTAGAATATGATGCAGAACTCACCAATACTTGAAACAGCACCATTAGCAACTGATTACTCGCCATGAAGTTGCTGTCCAGGACACCCAAGTTAAACCAGCTGCCCAGGCAACGGAAAACCTTAATTAGCATCTTCTCATCATTCCCCGATTTCTCCACACATGTCATCTGGTAGTGAAGAGAGAAAAAAATGTAGGCACAAGAAGGTGGCTCTCTGGTTTCATGAAGCAATGTCTGTCAATTATCCACTGCTAGTAAGAATTAAGCAATAATCATCAAAATAACTAGCAGAGTTATTTAAACCCCGCCCTTACACTGCTAGTTTAACTAAAATAATTATAAAATATAAAATTCTCATCCTCTGGCATCAAGGACTGTGGGTCATTTAGCAATATGCTTTGTAAAGAAGTTTTAAAGACAAAGCAAAATTGAGTTATTCAGGTATAGCAATAAGCCTTGTGACACTGCCCAACCGCACCTCACACACGACAAACAGGAAGAAATTCCTGTCAGGTGACAAAGGCTGAAATTTTAACTGCTACTCCAAATGTCCAACAGAGAAGAATGAATAGAGATCTGTTGGCCTTTAAAGCTCGCATGGCTGGTACATACGGTTTGATGGTGGTTTTGCCGACCTCTGCTCATTGAACCATTCAGGTAAACGACTGGCTACTAATTCATTATGATGCCTACTGGCTTTCAATGTCTATGAAACAATTATCCATGCATGAAGGGGAATGCAGTGCTGATCTTAGTGTCAGACACACCAACAACAATTCCCAATTCAAATAAAAAAAAGAACAGCCTGTCAAATTTGACAACATTTAAATACTTCCGTCTCAGACAGTTATATTTATACTTATGCCTCTCCATGTGCAGACCATTAAAACAATTTAGCAAAACAAGCATCACTGATAAGGGCAAATTAGTAATCCGAACAGAAATGGAAAAGATGGGAGGACTTAGCTACTGACCAGCCCACTTTACAGTTGGTTCAATGTAAGATTACCCAAACCTTGCCCCTTAAAAAGTCATGGTGCAATGTTTACAGTCGTCAGAGACCCAAAAATACTAATAATAATAGTATTAAAATAAATACTAATACTAATACACACAAAGAAGTCATAAAATGAAGGTAGGCAGGCTTCAAATCAAGAACATACAGAATTTAACATAATATTACAACGTGATACTGAAGTAGACAATTCTGGACGCAAAAGAAGTTTTTCTTGTTGGGCCAGGAGAGTTGGTCAATTTTACGAAAGGTCAAACCAAAGGGCCTCACGGACCAACTTCGGCCTTTAGGTCTTTTTGGGCAGACGTAGTTTAATGTACTGTAACTATGGCGGAGAGAGGGAGGGACAAACATTTGACTATTCAAATTATTTTTCACATTAAAAGTACTGAAAGAAAAAAAGGGTGTCAACAGTTTCAAAAGTGTTTCTTTCAACAACAGTTCAGCAATGAGTCTTGTGAAATTACTCACTGCAACTCACGCCACAGACAGGAAGCAATATGAATAATCATTGGGTTAATCAAGGGCAGATAAAATCATACGACAGGTTTTTGAGGAGCTTTGAGCTGTAAGAAACAGTGTCGACACTCAAAACACTTCTAACTTCAAATTTGTGCAGGAATGAGAAATCGACTGAAGGACATATTGGCTTCATTGAGAAAGATAGAATGAGGCTCACCAGCAGACTGATCACAGTGGTGGAATAATATGCCAGATCCTCGATGATCTCTGTCCGCCGGTTCGCGCCGATCCTCAGAGAACGGCTGTGCACTTCTTCCGGTAAGACTGTGAGGATCTCAATCAGGAAAGGCATTGAGGTCACATCGTTACTGTACCTGAAAGGAGGTGGGACGGAGGGGGGAAATAACAAGGGGGGGTGATTGGGCTATTAGATAAATAAAGGATGATAATTAGGAACTCCATATTGTTAATAGACATAACTGACAATTCAACATCACAACTACAGCGGGGGGGGATTTGCAGCAATGTTGTATGTGACGGCAAGCCACATTAATGAGACTCTAAAAGTTGAACCATACATTTTTAATATTCAGATGTAAAGAAAACAAGAGCAGACTAGGCTTGACAGTTTTTGCATGTAACTGCTTTAATCTGTCAAAACACTGACATGTCTGGAGTCGCAGCTGGCAGGTTACTAGCAAATATGTATTAAAAGAAAACTCTTACTTTTCTATGAGGGTATGCACACAGCCCTTCCACGAGGCCATCTGAAGAGCAAGGTCAGCAATTGCCAGAGCAAGCTGGAAGAGAAGGAAGAAGACTGGCTAAAAGCCCAAGAAATGACAGTCCTGGCAAAGGAGCGATGCTGTCAGCCAAATCAGCTCTGTCACACTTTATGCAACACAGTGCATTCATTACTTAAACTGATAGGTACCTGAGCTAGCATGGCTGCCCAATATATTGTCTACTGATAATTATTGTAGATACTGTCTTTGCTATACTGATATCACAGAGAGTAATACATAAAAAAAGAGAACTCTGAGCCATCGCATAACCGGTTACTTGGTGCTGTCTGCATGCTAACCCATCTCAGATACTCGCTCTTTTCTGAACAAAGACATTCAGATGACAACAAATAAATGGTTTGTCTAAATAATGAAAGTCAGTCCTTCATCACTTTTCATTAATTGCTTACAACTCATAAGACTAACTGCAACATATAGCCAGTGAGTGACTGTTTTCTTGTTTTTATCATGAATCACCTGTAAACAGCTGAAGGTCATTACCTGTGTGACGATGATGGGTGAGAGGTCTTTGAGGTTCTGAATGTGGGAGAGCAGCGAGTCTCGCAGTGCGATGTGCGTCTCCTGAGGAAGCTCGTAGAACGACGTCTGGATCTTCATCTTCATGGTCTGAGCTGCAAAGTAACAGGACTCCACATCCTGTTTCAGCTGTAGGAGCTGGTCTGATATCTCCCATGCATGCATCTGCATGAGTGACAGAAAGCAGGTTGAGTGAGGGATGAATCAAGCCTGACAGATCTGACAACTCAGTCTGAGGGGGTTAGAAGACTAGAAGTAGTACAAATAGTTGCAGAAAATAATACTTTCATTCATTCACTTGGGTGGGAGACGTGACACGTACAAATAAGTACAACACTTCACGGTATTAAGCTATTCCACAAAATTATAACCATGAAAAAAATCTTTCCCCTAAATGGAAAGAAAATAAATCCTAGAGGCATGTTGCCTGTTGCTATATCTGAATCCCCCACTCCCCTCTAACATGGCAGGGTGTCCCTTTAAAGACACAGGTTAGGCTTAGACCCAGACCGAAGTACTGAGAGTTCAAGTTGATAATGGCCACAGGAGTATACAACCTTCTCTTTGCAAACGTGAAACCTTCATCTAAGTTGATCATTTGCATTTTAGAGGGAAAAAAACAAAAGGGTGATTGTCACTTGCTTGGAGTTAAACTAAGCACCGATACCAACAGAGCAAGCACTAGTTACTGGAACTGTAGTACAGTGACAGATTACAAGCAGAAGACAGAGAGAGCCCCTTCAGTTCTTCCTTATTAAGCATTAGGGATCATCAGCACAGCCTGGATAGCAGAGTCATGTTCAGCTCCGGCACCAACAGCCCCTCTCAACGACTGAACCTTCAAACTGGTTACAGTAGAGCAGCAGAGTTTATTTTTAACACGGTTGAGTTTAAGTAATTCTAAGACATTAAGTACTCATGTGCTTCTGTATTTTGCACAACAGTCACTGCAGCTCAATTCTGCAAACTTGAGAAGCTACTAGAAGCTATTTGGGGTGTTTTTCCACTTGGGTTAACTCAGAAACCTGCACGTTGAACCTGCAATGATCCCAAAAACCCCTCAGTATGACTAACAAACTGTTCAAACACACGACCTGCAGAGTGAAAGAGAAACAGAAGCGCTTATGAAAACAAGGAGGAACCCGGCGTCTCCAACTCCTCTGAGTATTAGTCCGAGGGCCTGTAGACACCTCGGCGGGAAATATCTTCACACTCATATTTAATTATATTTTCATACTTTCTGAAGAGATTAGCCGGATATGTTGCTAAAACACAACGCCCTGAAAACACACTACGCTGAGCCTGAACTAAGGTGTAGTCTCATCTCTCCTTGATTGGTTAGCACGGATGCTAAAAGCTAACAGGACCAGGAGCGTTAGCATAGCTAGCTAACGGCTCAGAGCTAGACGAGCCCAGCAGCAGGTTCGGTGTGTTTATACTCCTCAACACACGGCCAAGACACGGTTCTACTGTCTGTACCAGACCCACGTGTGGGGAAATGGTTTAAAACAGTCTCGGAGTCTATTTCTGTATCTGGGGGCACATCAGCTCCGAGTCTGGCTGTAGCCTCTGCCCGGCCCTGTCTTTGTACGGAGCCGGTTCTGAGCTCAGTGTCTGGAGTGACAATGTGGAGAAGCAAGGAAAGGTTGAGTCCGCTTCACCCACCGATCTCTGCAGCTCCCCCAGCCACACCGAGGCCCGCTCCTTGCCGGCCGGGTCCGGGTCGTGGTAGAGCGCCTGCACGGCCTGGTAGACCAGAGCCAGGCTCGGCTTCCCCCCGTCCATCTCTGGGCTCCGGCTCCCTCCCGCTCGGTCCCTCCGCAGGCTCCGGCTGGACTCACAAGATCAACACGGCGCTGCTCTCCCTCACGGCTGACGGCCACCAGACTGATCTTCACTCGGCCCTCCTGCCCCGCGGTCCGACCGCCATCTCAAACACTCATACACACACACCAAGCCCCACCAACCCGTCCGTGTGGAAACCAGAGAGGAACTCGAGTTCTCAGCCCCAGCCTGTCACAGAGTCTCTTCCAGGACAGACACGTGTTATTCACATTTACTCGTGATCTCCATACTATCCACGAAAATCATTTTTCAAAGGGGTAAACGAGTTACGAATACAAACTGCGGTCTATTTTGTGAATGAGGCAAAGGTATGAGGACACTCCTCCTGACTCTGGTTCAGGACCTCGCCCCAGTCCTCCTCTAGATGGAGACTTCACCTCCTGATCAGCTCCACCACGAGGAGAACCGGCCCTGCCTGCCCCCTCCTGCAGCCACACTGATCTCTGTCTGCACAGAGAGTTTACTGATTTGAAAAGTTCAAGTCATACTAATAATGTTTTATCTAGTAAGTTTGATCTACATGATGCAGTAATACTACTAATAACAATGTAATACATAAGTGCCTTTTGTAGATCATTATGAATTATTTTGTAACTGAAAAAGAACCAGAACAATCAGACATTCATAGTTTCTTTTTTTTTTAGTTCTTTTTTTATTACTTAATGGGAAATAAGTTCCTCCTGAAGATGTTATTTGCAGTATTTTGCATTCAAATACCATCAGAGGTGTTGTTAGGATCTTTAAACATTTAGAGATTAATTTTTAAATGAGAAGAAAAAACGAAACATGTAATTATTCACCGCATTTGGGGCTATTTTACTGTTAATGTTGTGGGTTACAAAGTGTTTCAATCAAATTCCTCCCTCAGGCAGTGAACCCAGTCCAACCAGAACAGGAGCTATCAAACTGTAGGGTAAGTAAATGTTCAGCGCTAAGAATGATGGTGAAAGTATTAGAATACTCATTCATAACTGAACTGCGATTGTGGAGGCCCATGTTGAACCCTAGTCCTCCCAGCTTCATCTCAGTCATGTAAAGCCTGGACCTTCTGCTAACACAGTGCTTCTTGACAGCTCAGTACACTTGAGGAGAACAGGAACTGCCAGTTTTTTATTTCAGCTAAAAGCCGTGAGTGATAAGGTGGAAGGGGAGGGCCATCCTACCCACCCACAGACAGCAAAGCCTTTTGTGGCATCATGACGAGGCATTTTGACTGTTGCACCACTCTGCAGTACCAGAATATATTTCAAAGAAATGGGCATTTCACCCCTTAATTATGAAGAACATTTCTCGCTATGGGGCAAATATTCAAAGGTCCCAAATGAATATTTAGCATAATTTCAAAAGTGTTGCAGACCAATGGCCCTCATTCCTGTTCCTGTAGACGAGTCTGTGATACGCCTTGACTTAAACTGAGCTGTTAGCAGCTAATGGACAGACCTAAACTCTCACAGCACTGAATTATACCGTTTACATTTACAGCATTTAGCAGATGCTCAAGAGGTCCACATCTGTTCTTCAAATGCTATATTTAAATCAGCATTTTCTAATCAACCCTGTAAATGCCAGCTGGGTTACACATCTAAACAACTCCTGTTGAAGAAAAGACAGAGATTAAGGCAAAAGTAAGGAAGGCATGAAGTAAGAGTGTGGAAACGTATTTCAAACAAGGCAGCAGCAAACATACATGTGACAGAAATAACTGTTATTATGCTGACGATTCAGGCTACCATAGCGATAAATGCTTCCTTTGAGGTTTATACAGCTACCAGTTTATAACACTGATAATGATAAGAAATAAGTAAATAATATGTATAATTAGAGAACCAATATATTTGATTAAAATATCCTCCTGAGACCCAGGAGGATTCATATATATCAAGTCTTGGGGCGGTAAGAAACAAATAGTAAAGATTATTTTATTTGTACCTAATTTTATTTACATTTTACAACATGTGCACTTCAGTGCACAACAGGACTTCGTTA
>JBBPDC010000129.1:17177009-17191689 GCA_037974485.1 Hemigrammopetersius urotaenia
GTGTGTGTGTGTGTGTGTGTATCCATGTACGTGCAGAGGTTTGAGCAGGGCTTCATTACAGACCCGGTGGTGATGAGCCCACAGCACACAGTAGGAGATGTGTTTCAAGCAAAGGTACGGCACGGCTTCTCTGGGATTCCCATCACTCAGACGGGTAAGATGGGTAGCAAGCTGGTGGGCATCGTCACCTCACGAGACATCGACTTCCTGTCTGAAAAGGACCATAACAAACCTCTGGAGGAGGTGTGTATTGCACACACGCATGGTTTTTTGTTTTTGTTTTTGGTGACCGTGATCTAGACTTTGCACAAGTGTTATGTACATAATGTGCACTCGGGTGCTTTTTCCAAAAGCTAAGAGTTACTGAAGTTAATGCACTCTTTTGGATTCACTGCTACTACTCAGTCTGCTCTTCAAGAGCTTTGAAAGTCTGAGTTCAGTTTGGTGTCAGGGTATCAAGTGAGAACTCTGTGGCACTAGGCCCCCAAGAGAGAACTTGTGAAGTAGAACACTTTATTTGTCTCAGAGAGGTCTGACTGAATTGCTTTATTGTGCCTGTTCTATAGGCTATGACTAAAAGAGAGGAGTTGGTGGTTGCTCCAGCTGGTGTCACACTCAAAGAGGCCAATGACATTCTGCAACGCAGCAAAAAAGGTCAGTCTTCAGATCTTAGAAGTGATTCAAGCTTGTTAAAAATACAGTCTTCATGCTTTCATACAGCACACACTAGTAGAAAAGGAAGCCTTATTAGTTCCAGTAAGGGAAAGTCACCTTGCCTAAGGCACATGAGGTACAAAGAAATAATCAGACACAACCTAATCTGGGAAAGTTCACATGTTTGCCTGAATCAGCATCTCTTCGCATGGTTTGGATGCATGACTGCATGCAGTATCAAATACACTAAGTCTGATTTGTGTGTGCTCTCATCACTTGCTTTTAGGCAAACTACCCATAGTCAACGACAACGATGAGCTGGTGGCTATAATTGCTCGTACTGACCTAAAAAAGAACAGAGACTACCCTTTGGCCTCCAAAGACTCTCGGAAGCAGCTGCTGTGTGGCGCTGCAATTGGCACCCGGGAAGATGACCAGTATCGACTGGACCTGCTTGTGCAGGCTGGTGTGGATATGGTGGTTTTGGTGAGTTCAAGAACTGAGTTAATATATGCAAAATGTACCCTACAGCCCTGATCTTAGAACATTATAAGCAGTCATTTATATACTGATCTATACATCTATCTGTCAGTAAAAGCAAAAACTGATCATATGTAAGACTGAAATTTTTTTTTTCTTAATTTGTTTGTTCCTGTTCTCTTGTACAGGAGGTTTATATAAACAGCCAAATATTAGAAAAATAATACAGGCTGGTAGGCACTGGCTCTATGCAGCGTTATCTTTAAATTTATATAATCCGTTTTTAGTCTGCTTGTTTAGCACTCAAACTACAGAGTGCAAATAGATCTGAGCATGTCTCTGAAATATCAGTGTTTGGTGCCCCTTACCAAAGACTTGCAACATTGAGATTATTAGTTTGTGCTCTGCCTATTTGATGGGTTTTTTAAGCTGAGCCTTTTTTTCTTCTTATGCAGCTAATGTAATAAATTAAGTGGCTCAAACTGAAATTGAACTCGAATTGGAGGTGAGGCTGCTTGGGCTTCACATTATCCACAGTAAGCCAAAACACATCATGTGTCATAGCAGTATTTACTTTCATCCTGGTAGACTTCCCACCCCTAGATGGGTGGGATCCCAGGTTCTCAGAAGTGCGCCTCATGGTCCACAGTAGAACGTTTTGTCAGTGCTTTTGTAGGATGATTATGCACACACTAGAACACCTGGGTCAGTGTGGTTTTATAGATACTGACTACAGCTGATCTGTTCCTGTCATCAGTAGAAAGGGAAATACAATGAACCAACTGTTTTTGGTCCGTTGGCTGTTCCTAATCCACTGAGGCGTAATCCACTTGTGCAACACACTATGCTGCTAGTCTCCCTATGCTCATGTGCCATTAAAAATAACAGTGACTTGCCAGTTCATCTTGTAATTAAGTTAGTCATTACCTGAGAACTGCAGGTAATAGTATTCAGAGGTAACTGCTGTGATTGCTTCATGAATGCTTGTAATTGTTAGTTATCTCCTTTCTCCTTCTGTGTTCTGTAAATGAATATTGTTTCTCTTCTCAGGATTCTTCACAAGGAAACTCTGTATATCAGATCAACATGATCCACTACATCAAACAGAAATATTCTGAGCTGCAGGTGGTGGCAGGGAATGGTTAGTCACTTTTCCTTTCTGTTTATGGAAGTCCTGCAAATTATTTAGTACTGAAATGTGTTTTGTGCTGTTTGCAGTGGTGACCGCAGCACAGGCAAAGAATTTGATTGATGCTGGAGCAGATGCTCTGAGAGTGGGCATGGGCTGTGGATCCATCTGTATTACTCAGGAAGGTCAGTGTGAATCTTTTCACAGCACATAGCTTAGACTGCATTTATTCTATTGGCTAAGCATTACAGTTAAAAACTGCCAGCATCACAAATGCATTAGGCTCCACAATTTACAATACAGTGATTCTCAGCAGTTTTGATGTGCTGCAAGGTTATTATAATTTGAAACCCTGTTACATAATGTACTCTAGTTTTTTTTTTTTTTTTTACACAAATGGTTCATTCATTGTGTCTGTCTCTGTCTCTCTCACACAATTTGTAGTCATGGCATGTGGAAGGCCTCAGGGCACTTCAGTATATAAGGTAGCTGAGTATGCCCGGCGGTTTGGAGTGCCAGTTGTCGCAGATGGAGGCATTCAAACTGTGGGCCACATTGTGAAGGCTCTGTCACTGGGAGCATCTACAGGTGGGCATTGCACACTGTTGCACATTAAATCAAGTCAATTAAATCAATGAATAGTGTTTTGCATCTGTGACGTGTCTCTGTTTTGTAAAAACAAATATCTGATCCTTTCATGTCAGCTTTGAGATGCCTCTGTATATTCCTTCATCAGATACATTTTCATGTCATTGTATTTAGTGATGTAGGAATTAACTTCTATTTTCATGTTTGTCTGTGCTCGATACTTTTATCTATAGTTCTTAACCACCCCTTTTTAAAATCTCAAGCTGCACTGATGACCCACTCTTGTCCATAGTTATGATGGGATCATTGCTTGCTGCAACCACTGAGGCTCCTGGTGAGTACTTCTTCTCCGATGGTGTGAGGCTGAAGAAGTACAGAGGTATGGGCTCTCTTGATGCCATGGAGAAGAGCACGAGCAGCCAGAAGCGCTATTTCAGGTCGGTGTTTGCACTCCTTCACATTTTTCTTACAGACAGAGGGCTGAATGTGTAATGAAAGACAGCATGATCATGATATTTCTCTTCCTTTGGCATGTGGTTCTGATGGCTGGACTGCAGTGAGGGTGATACAGTGAAGGTGGCTCAGGGAGTTTCAGGTTCTGTACAGGACAAAGGCTCCATCCACAAATTTGTGCCCTATCTCATCGCTGGTATCCAACACGGCTGCCAGGACATCGGAGCCAAGAGCCTGTCAGTGCTTCGGTAAGTGTTTGCCTGCTGAGAAAAACTCTGGCCCTTGGACAAATGTAGTTGACGACCCCTGCTCTACACTGTGAGCGCCAAATGCTCTGCTAAAATAAAATGCAATTAATATTGTATGATAAGTAATATAATATTCGTTTTCATTTAAGCATGTTCTCATCTAATTCATTTTCTTTATACTGTAAACTGCAGGACAAAAATAGCGCATCACACGAGTCCCCAGACACTGCTTTGGGTGCTGTTGCTTTATAAAATGCTTTTTATAATACAATTGCAAGTTGCATTCTGAAGCTTGTAGCAAGGAGCACTATACCAACACCCAACCTCTGCTTTTGTACAGTCAAAGCTTTTTGCTGGTCAGTGCTCTTGGCATCAGACCAGCATTTGTCACAGTTTGTCAAAGAACTCCTGTTGAAACATGTGAACACACAGATCACACTGCTTCCCATATCTTTAGTTGGAATAACAAGACATTTGCAAACACTTTTTTATTACCACTTTGACCATTGAGTGTTTTCAGTAAGAGTGTGCAGAAGGATGTCTTGACCAGGCTGTCTCTGTGCTGTTTTTAGCTCTATGATGTACTCTGGTGAGCTAAAGTTTGAGAAGAGGACTATGTCTGCACAAGTGGAGGGAGGAGTGCACGGTCTTCACTCGTGAGTATAGAGTCAACAGTGCAGCGTAGCATAAGTAACCTATTATAAATTAATTTACCAGCTTTTATTAATCTGTTTGCTTAGCACTGTTAGTAGAGACTTAACTGCCATGAGTGGCCAAAGTAAATGCTTAATTTATATAGCGTTATTAGTGGTGAGCCGTTATCGGTGTTGACGTGCGAGGGGGAAAAAATATTGCTCTTAATCTATTCACAAAGTTGGGTTCGGAGCTGGGTCTATACTACGCAAGCTATGATGACTTTCACCTTGATATTTTATCGCGGATTTACTCTCTTTCTCTCCCTCTGTCTGTCTCTCTCGCTCTCTGTGTCTCTCTCTCGCTCTGTGTCTCTCTCGTTCCTGACTTTTCTGTATTTAAACCTCGGGTTCATATTTACATTTTCTTTAAGGGTAATGTATTAAACTGTGTTCTAAATTAAAGTGATCTGGGAGAACATTTGGAGGCATATTTATGGTTTACACTGTAAAAATAGGCATTGGGATCAGACCTTTGGCAGAATTCAAATGAGCCATTTTAATTTAGATTAAAATTATCTAGATTAATTCCAAGATTACAATGAGATTAATCTAGATTAAAAAAAATGATCTATGCCCACCCCTAGTTATATAAGGCATAACCTCCGACTTTACAAAGGCAGTTTTATTAAGAATATTAGTGATTGTTTTGGGGCTCCCTAACTTGAATGGCTGTAGTATCTGATTGAGCATTGTTTGTGTTTTGACAGTTATGAGAAGCGTCTTTACTGAAGTGTGGGTAAGGTGGAGGCCGGATGTTCTGACCCTGGCGGTGACGACGCTTCTGACCCAACTGACAGCCCCAAATGAACACCCTATTTGCCAGCCCAACTGTCCCTCGTTTAGAAGAGATGAGGAAGAAGGGGAGAGGGTTAGTGGTATTACAACTGGTTGAAATGGGGGGGACAAATAAAAAAAAATAAAAAAAACATTTGCACTTGTGGAGAATCAGGGTTTACCAAAAAGGCCTGGCACAACATGCCCTCATACTGCGTTTGTGCGACGCGTGTGCGCAGTGGAGGTACTGGAGGAAGAGTACAGGTACTAAAGTGAAGACTCTCCTGTCTCCGCTGTGACATTATGCTGTCTCCTTTTACCCCACTGCTAGACCCCAACTCTTGCAGCAAGTCTCTGACTGAAGCTTCAAAGCCAACATCCTTACCATACTCCTTGTGCAAAGATCTCCACAAAAAAGCAGATGCGCTAGAACTATCGAGCCGTTCTTTTGTGTGTTTTTTCTTTTTCTTTTTTAAGATTTGAAATACGAGAGTTATGTTACTTTTGGATTCTATTTTTTGTGACTGAGTGCCCATTATATTAGAAGTGTGAAATGTTTTTCTTTCATGTGAAGAAACTGCTGTACTTTTCCTCTACCAGCCAGTGTTCCCTAGCCAGGAACTGTAAATTGTGGATGTCATTTAGTGTGGATGTCTTAAATACCACCTAACTTTAACCTGTTGAAGTTCCTTAGCATTTTGTTAGATCATAATTTGGACCAAACAGTGGAACTGGTGTGGAACAGTGAGGTCAGATACTAAGTACTTGTCAGTTTAACTGGAATTTGGACTTAGGAAATAATGGATCAGTTTTCTACTGAATGCAAGTTTGACTCTGGGTGCTAAGCTTGCATGAAGGGTTTTGATATGCATGCCTTTTTTTTAAGCCATATTGTGGCTATATTTATACTTCTCTTTTTACAATTTACATACTGCCAAGAGCTTTTGCATTTTTTTTGTTTTTTGTTTTTTGTTGTCTGACCTTTTACTTAAGCCAAAATACCTTTTCAGCACTGTTGGGCAATCAGGGCTCCCAGAAAATGTTTATGTAGGTTCTTGCTGTGATCATTATCCATAGCTTTGTCTGTTGGTAAAACCAGTGATATGCCTTGAAGCAGGGGAGGTGATGAGAAATGCTCCGATCCGAAGGCTTTACCCAAAAAGCACTACTTGTTGAATCTGCTTGCTCTCTGTATAGCTTCACATTTTTATCTTATTGAAATATGGAATTCAGATAGTGTTTGACAAGAGTAATATGTGTAATTTACAATTTGTTTATCTGAATCTTGGTCTCTGTAGATTACATCGGAGATGTCTGGCTCAGTGCATACTTTTACTGTAAATTGCTGTTATTTACACTATGATGTACAAAGACAAAGTCTGCATCCTTCAGTTTACTGGATGTTGCTTGTTAGTCTGTTTGACCACCGTTGAAGCCCTTACACCGGAAGTCAGCTTTGTTTACTGTAGTGTACCCAGTTGAAGTTGCTTATGCCATTGTTAAAGAAATAAATGGAAACAATCAATACTGAACATGGTCTTTTTTTGCTTTGTGTTTGAATGCAAGGAGGAAAATTCAGAATTCATTTTAAACCTTGAATCCAGGTGGATAAGGATGCAGGATAAACCAAAGCTCGCACTACAAAGTTATTTGCCTTTTATTTTGAAATGCATGAAAGCAATGGCTTGAGACTCGACAGATAAATAACTAGTTCATATCAAATGATTCAAATGAGAAAGATGGTTGGCAGTCACTCAAGTGCTTAGTCAACTTGATGCTACAGAAAAGCTTCAAAAATGAGTTTTTACTTAAGATACCAGCAGAGGGTGCTGCAATGGCAGTCTAAAAATCTCCCTCTTAAACCTGTAGTCCTCAAGCCACACCAACTTTGGTCATGGACACTTACATCAGGACAAGGTGAAGAAGCTGTACAAGTGATGGCCTAATGCAGGACGGTTATCTATTGGAATATTGATTACTGAGGTGTTAAATACATTTACGTCCATAGTGCTATTACAGTCCAAATTACATGTATTACAGTACGGTAGTCAGTAGTTATATTTCACTCACAGTAGTATCCATATTGACAAAAAGTCTGGTATTGTACAAACACCTCTTAAGTCATTTGAGAAAATCCATAAAAGCTTTACAAATTTTCATGTTTATATAATCTTGAGAAATATTCTACAAAAACCTTTCATAGCTTTTGTCAGCTGATGGCACTTAGTTATTTAGTATAGAATCGTTCCTCAAAGGTAGCTTATCCACTTGTATATAAAGTCTTACATATCAAACAATTGGCACTGAACAACATTTGCTTTTGGGCCACTATCCAGAACAAGCAAGATCAAGCTATAGCACCTTAGTGACAGACAGTCATCAAAAAACTTGCTCTTATCTTTTTACTGTTATTCATTCAGTTCATTGCTTTCATATTGTTCTATGGTTTATATGTGCTCTATATGAGGGCTTACTTTACAGGTCAATAGTCTCACTGCAGACACTGAGAGCATCTATTTGTCTGCAAACGTTAATGAATTCCTCTTGCACTGACTGATCCAGCTCAGATTGTTGTTCTGGACTTTCCTGGGAGTTCGAAGTCCAATGATGTCTTTGCTGGCTGGTGCTCTGGGGTGCAGTTGTGACAGTGTGTCCAGAACTACAACTGATGGTTGAAGGATTGTTGTGCCCCTCTGGGCTAGAGCAAAGCACCAAAGAAGAGCCTGCCAGTGATGGCCTGTAGAGGGAGCAAGAACTGGAACTGCCTCTCCAGCGTTCTGGAGAAGAAGAACAGCAGGAGGATGTCAAGGAGGGAGAGGGAGGGAGTCCTAGAGAAGGTGTATCCTGCTGAGCTTGAACAGGAAGAGGGGCATGGGGCAGCATCTCCACACAGGAGGAGGTCCGGTACAAGCCAGGATCAGATGGATGGGCATCTTTGAGTGTTTGGGCACTGCTCGAACCTGTGTCCCTGCCCTCCAGGGAGTGGTCACTGGAAGTAAAAGGTCTCATTGGGCTGAAAAGACTCATGGGAAAAAGTGCTTCGCTGAACAGTGCTTCGTCAATGCTGCGGCGTAGGTTGATGGGTGATGGAGGCCGCAAGTCTGCTGTGGAGTCGCTGGTGCAGGACGAGCCCACTGATGGCGCTCCAGTATTTGGCAGTGTTTCAGGCAGGTCCAGGTCCAAATCCCGGTATGCAAGAGCTCGGTTACTGTGGTACAAGAGGTCCAGTCCATTCATGCTGCCCATACGGTCATCCACAAGTGTGTAGAGGGGTAGACATTCTGTCTCACCATGTCCGATTGGGTCACAGATAGCCAACTTCTCCTGCTGTGTCAGGGTCCACTGGTAGCTTCCAGGAATGATAGGCGACTTGGCAGCTAACAGTTCCATCCAGCAGGTGCCAGGTTGTGGGAGATGCTCAGAGCAGTAAACAGGCTGGGACACCACCAAGGCTAGTGTGAGGCAGACAACTGCCTCACACATTCGGCAACTTAGCTGAAAGGCCCACCATGGCCAGGGCTGGAAGACCTCAGCCCCCCCAGCAACACCAAGTGCATGGAGCATGGCATAGAGCTGTAGGCCAGCACAGGCCAGAGAAAACATGGCAGAAAGGAACACTGCAACTGCAGCTCGGTCCCAATCTTGGCTCTCTGCAAAGGGGCAACGATTGTAACGCTCAGCTGGTGTTGGTGAAGTGTTGTTCAGATGGTAAATATGCTTGGAGTCGGCACGTACATAGCAGTAGAACACAAAGTACGCAACAGATAAAAATGTTGCCAGAGCCACAAAGGCACCTCTGGAGATCAGGGAGAGAAAGAGGCAAAGTGACGTCCCCCGCTGGTCAACCTGGACTAGTGTGACTGGGCCAAAGGCAGCAACGAAGTGTAGCAGAACCAGGCAGGCTAGGAAGCAAGGCCTCTGGAAGGCCGAGTAGGAGAGCTGCATGCGGGAGCGCATGGATAGTAGGAGGAAAACCAGCCCAAATGCTGCAGTCATACAAGGAAATGGGGCCTCATATAACAGCAGCGATGTCTCAGTAGAGGTCATGCGGTCCTGCTGTCCATATGCATCGTAGAGTAGAGCAAAAGCTCTGGTGCAGCCAGCCGCCAGTAGGAAGAGGCTGACCAGAGCAAAGTAGCCACAGCCCGACGGGCAGCACAGGGGCAGACAGAGAAGGTTAAGGGCGGAGGCCAGAGAGATCAGACAGAACACAGTGCCCAGGCCATAAATGTGTGCCTCCCACGCCAAACCCCAGGCTGCCATGGCACTGTTCCAGTCAGAATATAGTGGTACAAACATGGGCATGGATGAGAACAGGCTGGGAGTATGTGATTGGTTGATGGAGTTGGTGGTTATACTGTCATTGTTTCTGTTGTCACTTGCAAAAGTCGGGGCCCAAGATGCGCTGGAGTTGCAGACTCCGGAATATTCTGCATTGCAGTCAGGGAGAGCAGACTCTTGGGTCATATCTGGAAGCCAGTCTTCAGACACTGTAGTGGGCATCTCTGGAACAAAAAAAAAAGAACTTAGGGTTTGTAGTCAACATGCTGGAGGTCTGTTATTGCCTATACGTTGCAAAGAGACTAAAATGTGTGTTTTAAAATACATGGACATTAAATTAATAGATTTAGATTGGATTTGTTTTGACTGGTATTATCTTAGCTAGCTAAAAGTGGTTTCTGCAGAGAAGGACTATCTGAGTGGTCATAGGGCTTTCTGCTGAAAGACAAGTTATGATCCATCCAAACCGATTTCCTGAAACTTAGTACTTGTAACCAGACAATGTTGTGGAACTCAAGCATGTGGTGCCAAGACTATGTTTATTATTGATGTAGGTGTTCATGCAACGGTCCATTTGAATACACAAGATAACTTCTGCTGTGAATTCAAAGTTCTGCCAACTGGCAAAGCCTCAAAAGTGAGCGTGTGTGTTGCCTTCTAATGTGTTAATCCTGTATTTAAGGCAAAAGCTCTCATGGGCCAATTTATACTGTTACATGGGGTGGTAGACTGAGCAGAGAGAGTGGGTGGAGACCACAAGCACTTAGAGAGGAGACATAACATCTGCTCTTTCCATATAAATGTAATTGGAATCATATCATTTGTGATGCAGAATGTTGCGGTAAAAGGTTGTAGTTTTGGATTTGGTGGCTTGGCTCAGTCGCTGTGGAGTGTTGCATACATTACGGCACCCAAATGATTTCAACTGCATGTGACAGACTGCTCAAAAGTTGCCATTCTGGAGCACTAATGTCCAGTGTCCCATGTGATTATGAAGCAACCACTCAAGCTAACTTAGTATTCTTAAGTTGTAAATAAATGGCTTCAAGCTAAATTATATACTGTACTTCACTGTAGACATGTGCAGGTTCACTGGATGTTTTAGGTAGTAAATAAAATAGAGACATCTACAAAATGTAGACATGATGACCCCTATAACCACCGTTTTGAGGAAAGCCTCTCAACATTTTTTTACAGTGTCATCTATAATCACTATGAGTCACTTTACTTCGATTTGAATTTGCTGACTTTTTGAAGAAATCTGTGGAAGTGCTGATACCATTAATATCTCTTGGGACAAATTCTGAGCAATAATATGAATATAAGAGGTCATGTAGAACAAATGCACACAAACTACAACACAAAACGTGCTGTTCCAAGTAATGAATGCTGAATTAATCATATCTGGGCTTATGGTGGGCTGGTGAGACCCTGAGCTGTTTTAATGTTTTTTTTTACACACATCCATTAGTGAGCCACTTCCTGCTACACCCAGAGCCAAATGCACTGCGTTGTTTATGACGTTCTCCTCTTTTTAAAAAAGCAACCCTCTACACAAAGTCCCTCCCAGAGGTGGGTTTGTTATTTTTGTACTGGCTTTAGCCTCCCTTGCTGATGACCACCACTTTCCCCAAAAATAACCAGTGTGCCTAGTCAGTGGTGAAAAGTGGCATCCATTAGAATGCAGTGTGGGTGCTTTGAGGGAAAATGCCTGTGCCATGTTAGGAGAAAACTAGGCATAATGACTCCTGGCCCTCTCTGCATGATTAATGGTGAGTCTTAGCATGTGTGAGTGTGTGGGCTGGTTTGTGCGTGTATGCTGCACCTCCAAAGTTCAAATCTGGCCAAACTGCGTCTTTTCTTTAATCAAGAATACCATAACACATCACACATCACACATCACACAAGTCATTGGATGCTTCATGTCAAGATGGCCATTTCTGCAGTAAGTTAAATATAGGTTAACCATAGAGGCCTTTCATCTGTTCCTCTCATCAACTGGTGCACCGCATGCCATAGTAAATGTAGCTAAATGTCTCTGGAGCTTTAAAGCCTTTGATTCTGTAAATTCTGCAATAAAACTGTCAACTGACAGAGATAACAGCTCTACCAAAGAGTCTGGGGGAGAATTTCAGCTAAAATATGATTCTGTCATGGAGCTTGTTTATCGCTCCTCTGCGTCCAAGACGCGTTGTGTTTGATGTGTTTCAGTCATCAGCTACATTTTTAATTATTACAAATGAGACTATTACAAGTCAGTACAATGTGGCAGTAACATTATTACAAAGAGCTGATGTGATTGTCATGATTGGCAGAGAGGCTCTTTACATCTCACGTCAACATGCATTGGCAGTGCATTTTTGGATTCCCTCCTAGGATGCGTTGTAATCAGATAATGATCACAGGTGGTCAAAGAAAGATCTTGACCATATTCACCCCATGGACCTCATCATGAGTAGAATGCATTGCCTCTATCAACATACATTGCAGTGGCATTGGCTGACTACTAACATTTTTGCCGCTCAAATACTGACCTTTGATGGCTCAGGGGACTACAGTGATGGGGTGTCACTGTACAAGTTACACATTACAGTAATGTAATTACTTTTTCCTTTAACAAAGCAGTGTAATGTAGTTTTTTCTTTTGCTTTCCTGCCCTAATTTAGCCATATCTTGTTCCACCTACTAGCTAGGACTCCTCAGTCATCATGACACTGGGAAAGTGGATAGGGAAACTTGACATCACTAGACAGCTTAACACGCTTAAAGGAGAACATTTACTGCCAGTTCTGCTTTATCAGCTAACAGACAGCTATGCTGGCTAGCATCACACTAAGTGGGGAGAGGGTGGCCATTGTACCCACCCAGAGAGAGCAATTGTAGTCTCTTGGACTTATGGTCATGGATGTTCATATGAGTTAATAAGAATTATGTTACAATATGAACAATATGTTATTTGTATCTGTCCATGTGCGTAATTTGCATTTGCACATGTACTACCTGTGACAGTTGTCTGCATGCATCTGTGCATAGAGAAGCATAACAAGCGCAGAGAACTCAGGAGAGTTAGCTGAGCTGAGCAGAAAGAAAGACTGCAAGTCGGAAACTGCATGTACAAGATATGATACTTATTATTACACCCGAGGTCTTAACGAGTGTCTGGACATTTGCAAAATGCATGACATTACTGTGCATTTAAACAACCACAAACGGTGGCATTCATATGGAAATGGAGAAAAACTACATGGAAATAAAACTAAAAGAAGCTTTTTACATGAAAAAGTTGAACCTTGGTATCGCAAAGTGAGAAGTGTAAAAATCCACAGGATTAGGGAAAAAGTCAGTGTTCAATCTCCAAATAAGATTATTTATTTCTGTTGAGACAAAGAAAAGGCTGTGAGGATGAGCTGGCCGTCCGGTCGGGGTCAGGGCTGGTGGTCTGCTGCAGCGGGGACCGGGGTGGTCTTCCTGTCTCCACCCCAGAGCAAAGGGTGTATAGAGTATGGGGAGTGTGAGTGTGTACGGTGTTCAGTTCTGTGTGTCTATATGTGGGGCGAGTGTGTGAATATTTGTTTGTGTGCATGAGGGTGGGGATGTATGCTTGTGTCTATGTGTGCCTGTTTATCTATGTCTATTTGTCAGGTCAGGCCTTAGACTCCACCTTACTCAACATCTCAGCCCCCCCCAGACCCTGGCCAACCACCACACCCTGCCGGTGGAAGATGCCCCAGTCGCCAGTGCATTGGTGGCTTCTCGCTGTCCGGGGCTCGATGCTTGGGTGAGGGCTGACTCACTCTTTGCGGTCGCTTTACGGGGGCAGGCTCTCTGGGCCTTTTTGGGCCCCGGCTTGGTGATGGGGGGCCCAGGGACCGTTCAGCCTTGGGATGGCCGACAGCCGCCGGAACCTGCGGACCTGCCACCGCGGTCTACATTGTGGCTGCTGGAGGATCCCCCTCTGGGCTCTCCTTTGCCCTTTTCTGGGTGGGGGCCGCAGTTGTCCCTGCAGTGGTTCTCACTGTCTTCATATGCTGTTGCTTCAAAACATACTTTGTAATATTAGTCCTATTGCTGCTCTGTAAAATATAACATGTTGCTGCAGTTTCTCTGCTGTTGTTTCTTCTTTTGTTTTCTCTTTTTTGTCCGCAGGTATGGAAGCAGATTATCTGTTTGTTTTTTTTCCTTTTTGTTCCTTTCCTTTTTTCTTTTTCTATTCTCTCTCACCCTCCATCTGTTGACTTTCACCCCAATTTTTTTTTGTCTTTTACGTATGTATATGTATGTGTACTGACAGGCCAGAAAAAAAAGAAAAAGCTCCTGTTAGCAGCAAAAGCATTCTCTGGGAAAGTACATCCAAATATGATCCAAATGGACATGAAACAGATGTTAATGGATGATGTAAACAGCTTCTGAGAGACAACAGAGACATTGATGATTTTTAAAACATTACATCCCATCTGATTACCAAAGCATGATCTAACTTTGTTATAATCATATTAATGTACTGCAGGAAAAAGCTGTCTTATTTATCAGTCTTAGTGATGAATAATTACTTGTGGCTTGTTCTGTATGATTAGCTAATGCCCGGGAGTAATTAAACCCAAAGCATCACATTAGTCCTCAGCGTGGACTGAGAACATGAACCAGGCACCGACAGGAAGAGGGTGGTGTGAAGGCCTGGCACTGATAAGAGGGAGGGAGGCCTTTGTCCTTGTTAACTTTCATCTGTTTATGGCCTTCAGCCTAAGTGATGTGGAAAACATCACTAGCCTCTGAGCACAGGCCAGAGGTTCAACCCAACAATCAATCAAATCTCACTACCCTGACTCTTACTAGGATATGGGCGTGAATGACATTCAACATGGTCTGGTCGCTCACCAGTTCAACTATCAATCGCAAAACAGAAGAGGGTGAAATGCCTCGGGACACCAATCAAAGCAGTCACGTATCACATGAGTTACAGCCAAATATCACATGAGCTGCTATCAGGGTCGAGCCATGTTTTCTTTCCAGCAAACATTATTAGATGACTCTAGAGAACAGGGGTGGAGGACAGAGTAGGGGAGTGGAAAGGAAACTGAAGGGGGAATGTCTCCACTTATCCCCAGGGGGTTCCATGGGCTTTCCCCTGTAATGTACAGACAGATACCATTGTTTGCAGTATTGTTCTAGGTGGGTCTACATGTCCGTTTTGTGTCTGTTGATTTCCTAAGTGAAAATAAGTTAACACATCTTCTATAAACTAGTGCACAAATGTGCTAAATTTGCTTAAAGAAATTACTTCCTAAGAGTTGGGAATACATGCTGTCACGGTCGGTGGCCGCTAGTGGCCACTGTTTATGTTTTACCCTGTTTTTTGTCCTGTGTGTTCTGGGGATCTT
>JBBPDC010000129.1:17191789-17210799 GCA_037974485.1 Hemigrammopetersius urotaenia
CACACACACACACACACACACACACACACACACACACACACACACACACACACACACACACACACACACACTGTTAAGTTAGTGTGTGTGCTTGTATGTGTGTGTGTGTGTGTGTGTGTGTGTGTGTGTATACAAACAAAATGTCGACAAGGAAAATGTTGCATGAATATTTCTTCTCTTAGTAGTTTAAAGCACTATAGAAATCTACAGATTCTTCAGCTAAAACCTGTGCAGACGTGTTCACTGGTGTATTCAACTACATACTTGAATGCTAACATCCTGAAGTAGCATTTAGTCATTTTTAGAATAAAACATTCTTTATTCTACTTTGATAAAACATGCTTAGATTCAATGAATTTTTACACAATTTGCATAAATTCTCACTGAGCACATAAAATAGATTAAAATCAATCAGAAACTTTGGTTACCAGAATATTCGGTAAACTTTGTATAACCCAAGTTTAAATGAATCGGAACGGTTACTGAAGCTCATATACCAGTGAATAAAATAACTAACTCAAGGTAGAGATATGATTGTGTTCTATATTAAAGCCTCAATTAAAATATCTGAATCTCAACGGCGCAGGACTGCATGTGTTTGTGATTTGTGAAGGTGTACCTCATCTTTGATCTTCTTGATCCTTCCCACAGCAGTTCTGGCCATGATCCGGACCACATCGCTGGTAACTGTGGGATAGCAGGCTGTTAGAGCCACTACTGCTGCCATTAAGGTGCAGAGAAGAGCCAGGGAGGAATGCACCTGCATTCTGCAATGAAATAAAAATCACATTACATACTTTCACTTTACTGTTGTCTGTATTTCTAAAAAAATTTCATTAAAAAAATGGTACATGTTTCTGAATCAGAAGTTACAACTTGGCAAAACAAAAAACTAAAACACATTTAAAAACTAAACTTGTCGAAGCTAAACGACCTAAACTTGTCTTAAAATCTTAAATCTTCAAATTAGCTACAAAGTTCAGTCTGCAGGTCACTTCCACTTGGATAGTGTATAAGTGAGAGACGGCTTACCTCTTGTGTTGAGTGGGACATGGAGAAACTCTGAAAAATCTTTCTTTTATAGCCCAGAGTGATTGACTCATCGCCCTGGTGAATCAGCATCAGCCCATCAACGCAGGAAAGGCCTCCTGGAATCACCATGATGACTCCCCCTCCCCAAACACGCCTTCCAACAGATACACTCTTCCTGAGCCATTCCCCAACAGTGCAGGTAAAATCACACCTGAACAATGGTGAGGAGGTCCAATGATTTCACTGGCAGTGTAATGAAAGTAGGTGGATTTTCTTTGCTCCACTCTTTTTGAACATGTACTCTGATGTATTTTGGGTATTTGCGACAATGGAATTCTGAACCAACCTCTTTGATTATTGTTAAAAATAAGGCCATCTACAATCTTTATAAATAACCTAAAGAACTTTTCATTGGACTGTTTTTGTATATGAGGGTCTGAACATGAAGATGCTAAGTTCTATGTAGAACCTTCAAACTTGCATAATTTGCTCATTTTTGTAAGGGACCTGTGCAGTATGCGACAGTTCGTTTATATGTTCACGCTCTCATTTACAAAAAGTTTCAGGGAACTAAAAGTTTTTTTGTGGCATTGTTTAGAATAGGTATTTCTTTCTTTTCATAATTATAACTCTAATCAATTTGATTGATACAGGAAGTATTGCCACATAGGAGTTGTATATTATTTTGTACGTTGTTACATATTTCTTACTTACTTGATAACTCTTATGAAGTTAATATGAAATGGTTCTGTTGCAGGTCTTTAAGGGTTAAAAAGTTAAAGACTGCTCTTTGATATTGATGAGTAACACATGATCAACTGAAAGCAAGATGTATAAGCAAAACAACACTTATTTTACATTCTCCTGTTTCTCACGAAGGATTTAGTTTTAAAGGCAGTCGGGACAGTGTAGTTTGGGCTTGTGGGTGTTTATGCCTCAACATTAATTCTGGACCACTTTTGATTTGCAATCTTTCATCAGTACGATGTGCTATGATTCATATATTTTGAAACAATGTTCTGTTATTGAGTCGAGTGATAAATAATTGTGAAGGTATATATTATTCACTTGTTATCATATTATTAATGTATTATGTATATATTATGCTATTTATTATATTACATACATCATTTCTGCATTATTGATATAAGTGACATTTTGTCTTGAAAGTTAAATATGAGGAAAAATTACATCGTGTTTGGGACGTGTGTCGGTAGAGATTGTAGTGGCAAAAAATGTATACAATTATATACATACTTTTAGTTTTTCATTTACAAGTCATATTAATATATTTAGTCAAATTAATTAAATGCAGTCTCCCTATGCAACTGATATTGTTTTTTGTCTGTTCCAACGTCAGAAAAAATCAAGGACATTGCAAACCATAAACATTTCTTGATGTATTCTGTTTTAGCCAGATCCCCATTTTGTATTTAAAAGACTAAAAGAGAAATGTAACATTTTTTTAAAGTGAGCACCAACTGCATTGTCATAATTTAAGGGTTTCATATGGAGACCACATCTGTATACAAATGTACCCTTTATAGCTAGGAAAAGAATATTATTACCACTACAAAGAAATATAAAAGCACAGAGATGACGTTTTGTTGTTGTCTAGTGTCTTGTTCTTTTTTTTACTCATCCTCGCTGAATGTGGGCTATGCAGGTTATGTGGTTTGAGATTCCTCATCATTGAGTTTGATCTTTTGATTTTGTGTTAATCTTTAATGAATGTGTGCTATGTGCTCTATCACTGTTGCATGTGATACAAAAGATTTAGTATGTAGTGATTCATTGGATTTACGCAAAGTGAGATGCTTTATTTTTAAACATAAAAAGTCTGTGATTTAGTGTGACAGTTCTGTGAACTCCAGTAGGAATGTTAGGCAAGTTTAACATATTAAAGGGGTGTTGTGGAGAAAAAATGAATGTGATGGCTGCAGCAGGCAGGAACTGGAACAAACTGGCTTGGACATATGGGAGGAAAAACTTGTTTAAGGAATGCACATCTGAACACACTGGAGTAGTATTTAAAAGAATTTTCCTCATGATGCACGAGAGCCGATGCTTATGGCAGTACCTACAGTATGATATGTTTGTGTGTGTGTGAGGGATGTTAGGTTCATGGGTAATATCCTGGAAATGGGAATGTTTACTGGCTCTGGGCTGCATTCCTTTCTCTCTGGAGCGTCTCTCTCAAAGGTTTTCTGTCTCAAAGGTGTCTCTTTATGCTGCATCTGCTGATGTTGGTACATTGTATGACACTGTAACGTTGATGGAAAAATCAGACACACAGGGCACACAAACATTTTTTTTATTTAGTAACAGAGTAGGTACACAACTTTATGCCTGAATCATGGCTTTGAATGACAGTGTTGTGACTTATGCTGACTATTTGCTCGAACAAATACGCTTCACTTCCTGCACAGTCAGTGTTTAAGGCTTTAGGCCAAAGTACGCTGATAAAACTACACTCTGCCTGGTTAAAAAAACTTCATTCCAGCCAAGGAGTAATAGAAGGGTGATCTCACTCCTGCGGTGCGATTTGTGGCTCATGGATATTACAGCTACAAATAGATATGTAAAGTGAAGGAAAAGGACATTTCAAACACAGGTATAATGTCCTTCACAGTGACCTATGTGCATGTTTCAAATAACCTGCTTACAGCAAGAACTGTCCACAACATTTTTATCTTTCCTATCCCACTATAACAGCTCTTTTAATTCATTTAACATATGCTTGAATAAAAAAATGTATAATTTTAATTGTTTCCCACAACATTCTCCCAGTCCAGTTAACTGAACACATATAACCCTACGGTTGAAAAAAAACACATTTTGTGTGCTTGTCAGTTCTATGCTTAGCCTTTCAGCTCTATTAATTCAGCTCTATTTAATCCAAAGTCAGCAAAAACAAAATCAAATAAGTAAATAAAAAATGTATTTAAATGTGGAGTTATTTCTGAGATGAGTTAACTGCATGCTGTCATAGGTCAAACGTGAAAAAAAATTACAAAATTAAAATCTCATAAATTATGGAATCACAAAGCAATAGTGACTCCAAAACAATGGACCACACAGGCTGCTAAATAAAAAACAAATCAGACATATTTCTTTCTGTCATTCTCAGTGTGGTCTAAATTCTTTTTCAGATTAAGAGTTTGCACTGTCATTAGTTCAGACTGCATGCCTTATCTAGAATACAAGACCAAAAATGTTAAGATGTTTGCTGGAATATGAAGTTCCAGGAGACCCAGTGTTTAGACTTCTCAGATGGTTTTTGCTCCTGCTGCTGTTTTGTTTTTTTAGATTTTACAGAGACATGAATATGCATCTACGTTGAACCCTTTGGATGAATGTTAAACTTAAAACATGTTGCACCCTGTGGGCCTAAATCAGCCCTAATTATGTGAGTTATACTTGCATTTTTGTGGTTTCCCCTCCAGGAAGAACTAATTCAGTGAAATCCTGCTGTAAAATAAACCCCTCCAGTGAAAAAATTAATAAGAGAATTTTTTCTTACCCATTCATAAATTTAAATAATTATATTTTTTTATATAATAAGAACTTTAACATATTCATTTCTTAATATATAAAAAAATAAAATACGAATTAGTGATACATTTGCTGCTATAGACTGTTGATGTACAAAGTGTTTAATATGTCCAACTTCAACTTCGGCTTATTAGAAATGAGATCCCTGCACTCATAGTTTCGAGTCATTCACTGATGTCCTGAGCAGAGAACTGTGACTCTGCACTTTTTAAGCCAAACAAAATGTTTTGTTGACAGTTACTGGAAGGTCCCTCACGTCAGGACTGCTTTTGTCCGGCAGTTCAGTCAGGCAGCAGACCGGATGCCTGCATGAACTGCTGTTTTACTGGAAATAACTAAACACTGGAGAGATTTTGGGGCCTTGAGATCCATTTTTTTCTTTTGGATTCAGACATTACATCCCTCGTGACAGTTGTGGGGTGCCACAAAGCTATAAGGTTACATGAATCTTTTTATAGTGTTGCTTTGTATGTGCACACTGACAACATTAATTGCAACTAATTGGTAGCTTGATTAGTTAGTCTTACGTAGATGAGGCCAGCTGACATGCACCATTTTCCATTCAGTGTGATTTTTTAGGACACTGTTGATATTCTGTGTGATAATGAGGGAGTCTGCACTGACCCTTACTTCCTCTTACCGTAAGTCGAGCTGGCATGATGTTTTCTCACATGGATTCATGCCTCGTTGAGACCTAGTTATGTGCAAAAATATTGGCCAATGTAATAGTCTTGTGAGGCAGTTGTCTAAGCTTTAGTCACTTGTTTTGTGTAATTTAAGATGTGAGTGAATGATTCTGTGTGGCTTGGGAGTGGGGTAGGGGTGTAAGCTTTTATTAAATTCATTTGTGTTTTTGTTTTCTTAAACATCGGATTAGAGATCATATTTCTTTTCTCACATTTTTCTAGTCTCATCTCACACTACAGGAGAAGACTCATTACTGTTATGCTGGCCAATGGAGAATGCACAAAGCACTAAATACAGGGTTGGTGATAAGAATTTTCTTACCTCGCAGATTTCAATAGGGGTTCAGGTCCGAGGGCTGGGAAGATCATGTCAAAAGTTTGTTTCTTTGGTCATTGGAGCCAAATAATTCTTGAGACAGGGTGAGAGAACTGTGGTCAAGACTATTGACAAGTCCAAGTCCAGAACTAGTTGACTGAGTCCAACTAGTCAAGACTGAGTCCAAGTGACAGAATTAAGACAAAGACAGAAAAAAGAATCCACTTACTCCAGCCATGATTTTTGCAACATAATGTCTGTGACCAAAGTGAAAATGATGAGCATGGATGAGCCATATGTCGGCCATATGTCCCTCTAGATGCATTTTGAAGTGATAAAAGTAACATCTGCTTTCTGAACTAGTTCTGCTTAATCAGTGATTTTCTCATTTTATTGTGGCTAGTTTTTTTAATTTGTTGTGTTGGCCACTGTGGTAATGATTATGGTGTTGGCCGACATTAACAAAAGCTACTAGTGGAAAATGTTTCTTTTTAAAGGCAGCTGGACTTGGTAGAGAACAGCTACAAAGTTTTGCAAGACCAGTGACTGAGACTGAGACCAAGTCTGAATCAAAATAAAGATCTTTGGTATTTGGTCAGAGATCGCAGAAAAATGATTTAAATCTGAGACCATCTTAACTGTTGCCCTATCAGTGAATATACGTTTTTTCTTGTGTGTCACTATTTTTTATTTTTAAAGATCAACACAAAGATCAACTTGTCTCATTTCATTTGTACATTTTCTAAGCTTTCCCATTTTGATGAATAACCAAAGAAAGTTGGCCTCTGTGCCAGTTCATATTTATCTACTAGTGGAGCAGAAAGTAATTGATGACCATGCAAGAGTTCTGGAACTCTCATGAAATATGAATGGGAACATGCTTTGGTTACATTTTGTTCAAAATAATTTCTAGCAATACCAGTAATTGTAAACTGGGTTTTGTAATTTTTTAAAAAAGTATTTTTCTAGTGACTAAATTTACTTTTCATAGAAGTTGTTTCCCCTGATTTGAGCTTTACCAAGAGTGCCAATAGTTATCAAGCTGATTAGACACACACTTTGCGTGTGAATTTGCGCCCGCACACATGGGCGGCTGGCTGAGTGCTGTAGCATTACATCATTGATGGTAATCATGTCTCAAGCTTTTCTCGTAAGCTGATACTTCATAAAGCTTTGACTTTTATTTTTTTCCCATCACTGTACGCGCTCGCTTCCTGCTGGCTTCCGTTTTCTCAGCCCAGCTTAAAGCGCCTTAGTTTTAGGATGACTACCAAACATGGAATCTACAGGGATTAGCACAGTCATTCACAAGAGATCAAACTTGTTATTCATTCCTCAAGGATGCCTTTGGCCATCATTACTTTACTGTTAACCAAATGGTGGATTGGCTAACAAAGACACACAGAGTAGCAGCAATTTCCTGTTTTTAACAACCTATTAGACATGCATTTATTGGATGATTTTGGACAGAGAAATATACGAGCATGAAGCATTCAAGTATAAAACGCTGTGTAAAAAGCACAGCATTTTGAAGAGTGCTTGACTTGTTCAACTTTAATACTTTGCATGAAATTAATATTGCAAAATATTAATTTCATATGACTTTGCCTTATCTAGTTTTTGCCATTGTTTCACTTTTGGAAAACTGAAAGTTGCTCTCTCTGTCAGTTTGAACAGTCAGCTTGGACACAGGAGCTATTTTATGAGTTGGACATTTGCAAAAATGTTTTAATTCCCATCTGGAAATGGTTAGGGGGTAGACGGGAAGAAAAGCCTGCCCAGCATATTTCCACCAGTCTGTAGCTACAGCTGGCTGTGATCTCTGATTTTTAAACCTGATGTTTGACCTGCTTTAATGTTAAATGAGCATTCCAACAAGGCTCAGGTTATGGGCAGCAGAGAAAAGCATGTGTGTCTGTACAGCACATGGTTCAGTCTCACTGAAGGAAAAGCAAAGCCACTGTGTCTGCCTACAGTTTGATTTACTTGATCAACATCACAAAAAGAGAAAAAGACATCTTTGTTGATGTTGTGTTTTCTTTAACATGATTCTGGTCTTTCTTAATGTTTTATTCTAAACAAGGATATCCTGCCAGTCTGAACATAATGTTCAATGTAAACAGAAATTATATTTAGTTTTAAGAAATCGAAGATCACTGTTTATTACTGAATTTCTCTTCAATCAATAATCACATTTGTCATAATGTGATGTTTTTTCTCTTACTTCTTGAAAGCACCCAATATTGCTATACTTCTGTGGCCAATAAGGTTTTTCCATCCAAAGGAGAAGAAAATATTTATGCCTGAAAAGTAATTGCACTTGCAGGTGAAATACAATTGCACTTATGTATATAAAAATGCACTAAACATAAAAATGCAAATTGCACTTGTTGACAGTGTTGAGATTATTGCACATTGCCCTAGGGTTGGTAAAAAACTGCAGCAGGTATTGCACATTGTCTGTGAGTGGTAATGGTATGAGTCTGTATTTATTTAGTGTAGTAATGGCTTGTGAGCAAAAACTGTTTCTAAACCTATTGGTCTGAGTTCTGATGGACCTGTAACACCTGCCAGAGGGCAAAAGGTTGAACAGGTCATGAGCAGGAAGGGCACTGTCTCTGATGATTCCCTCAGCTCTGCTGAGACAACGGGATGTGTAAATGTCTTTCATTGAGGGGGGGGGGCAGCTTTGAGCACTTTGAATTGTATTTGAATAGTACTTGAAAAATTTTTAGCCTATTCTGGAGTGGTTATAAGCATCAAAGGAATAGGGTTGATATTTGTCATCAGTGAACTCTGTTGTTGATTTTGAGTCATATGTAAGACATAAACTATTTTCCTCTATCATGTGTCCACAAACCATTCAGTATCAAGTTTCCCTACAGCAGTCAACAGCAGACAACATTTCAGGACTTCAGGACTATCAGCCATACTTGAGTGCAGAATCTCTCTAGATTTGGTCCTGGGTCTTCTCTTGTGCACTCCCTTCTTGAGCTTAATCCATACATCTTCCAATAGAATTTGGTTAGAGTGGGAAGAGCCAGGGCAAAAGCTTGACTTTATTTAATCAGTTTAAGTGGATTTTGATGTGGATTGTTGTCCTGTTGGAATATCCAACCACAACCAAATTTCAGCATCATGGCAGAGGCAGGCAAATTTTGATATCACCTGGTATTTCCAGGAATCCTTAATGGCATGTATGTGAACAATACTGCCAGGGCTTTTGGAAGAGAAACAACAACGGCCATTTATGGTGCCATGGAAGAATATGTGGCAGAGAGGCTTTGTCAGGGCACCATACACCATACATCATCGCCAGGGGTCGCAGGGTTATTTTTTGTAAAAAAAAAAAAGATAGAGGACTCCACCCATGCATCAATTATCAGGGGCTGGACAAAATAACTATTAAAACCGTCACTGCCTTGGATGCTCTCTTGGGTGCATCCATCTTCACCAAGTTGGATTTAAGAAGTGCTTACATCTCATCTGCATCCGGGAGGGCGACAAGTGGAAGACAGCATTCATCACTCCCACCTGTCATTACGAGATGATAATAATGCCATTTGGCTTGTGCAATAGTCTGGCTGCGTGTGTTTGTGAATGTTGGTTCCGGTGGGAATCTTTACCCATGTTTGGGAACATTCACAGAGCAAAGTGTGTGATTCTACCAGCCCTCTCGCTTCTGTCCGCGTCTGGGCTTCTCCGTCACGTGACAAGGGCGAAATCCAGTTCAGGTGTGTTTTTGTTGATTCTACATCTCTGTGACAGAATGTTTGAGCTTGTACTGGTAAGCCCAGTGGACTGGGCAGCATTGCGTGACCTGGTAAATCGACAGGGTGTCTGTGTGGTAATCTTAGGCGAGAGATGGAACAAAGCAGGATCCCTCCTCATGGGGCAGGCAGCTGAGTGGGCTACGGCGGTCTTGATGTCGGATCTGGATGCCTGTTACTCATATCCTGAGTTTGTGAATCAGCTCAAGGTCGCCTTCCAACATCCTGATAGTGAGGTGGAGATGGATTCTTGACTGTACCACCTATGGCAGGAAGACCGTTCGGTGGGTTGTTACATCACAGTGTTTCACAACCTGGCTGTGCAGACGGTGTGGGGTGACTCTGCTCTTCAAACGGCCTACTACAAGGGGTTGGCTTCCACCTTCCAGCGTCAGCTGGGACGTGCTCTACATGTAGTGGGGGTTCCAAAGCCCGACATTGACACTGAAGCCATCCCTGAGCCAATCCTGGACCTGAGGGAGGTATTTAGCAAGAGTAGGGCTGTTGAGTTGCCACCTCACCGCCCCTACGATCTGGCAATCAACCTCCAGGCCAGTACGGTACAGCCCTGTGGCCATTTATAATCTCTGTCAAAAGATGAGCAAGGTGCCATGGAGGAATATGTGGCAGAGGGGCTTTGTCAGGGCACCACACCAAGGGCTTACAACTCATTCATATCCAGGAGGGCGACGAGTGGAAGACAGCAATAAATACTCCCACCTGTCATTATGAGATGCTAGTAATGTGCAATAGTCCGGTTGCATTTCAACAGTTTATTAACGACATCCTTTGTGACATGCTGGGGTGCTGGGTTTTTGCATGCTTAGATGACATTTTATTCCAGGACCGAAGGAGACCACAGCCAGCATGTCCAGGCAGTTTTAAAGAAGTTGCTGACTCAGCAACTGTTCTGTAAGCTGGAATGCACTTTCCACCAGTGTTCCACCACATTCCTGGGATTTGTGATATCCACACAGGGTGTGGTCATGGGCCCCCTCATCTCGGACAGAGGGCCCCAGTTCACTGCCAAGTTCTGTTGTCTGATTGAGTCTACCAGTAGCCTCTTTGTTTGGTAAACAAAACATGAGCTAAGGCACTTATCTCTGAACCACATAATATCATGATGGAAGAGAAATCTGGCCGTGTGTAAGTTTTTAAAAAATATTGTTCACGTTGTTCATACCTCTAACCAGCATTGGGGACTCGAGTCACACTTAAGTCCCACTTGTGACTTGACTTTAGACTTGCCCTCAATGACATGAGACTTGACTTGGACTTGAGTGTTTATCTATTTATGTCTCACACTCTTTCTAACAACCAATTCACCTCACCCTGGTGTCCCATTACTTTCGTCTAAGGTGAAAGGTTTGCGGCCAATAACGGTTTTCGAGGGGCGTTGGAACGGTGTCACCGAGCCCTGTCTAACTGTGAAGTTTCATACCTTTTCATATTTAACATAACATTTATGATCATTTAAGGCAAATCCTCCATGTTGGTGAGGGCATATCACAGCGTGCAGTCCCGCCCCCTGGTACATAACAGCCTATTGTAATCATGGGGCGTGGCCAATTAGCATATCTTCTAAACATTTAGAGCTCAACATTACATTTACAGTTCAAAAATCCTACATTTAGAGTCAACATTTGTTAACATTGCCACTCAACAACTTGAGACTTGACTTGGACTTGGTAAAAATGACTTGTGAACATCTCTGCCTCTAATGCAGTGAAATGTTTCACTTCCATTTGTGGGGGTTGCTTTATTTTAAATGAGGAGTGCTGCTTGATATAGCTTAGCAACCATTTTGCCCATTTAAATGTGTACATGCAGCACACTGTGAATGTGTAACAATGATGTATGATGTAAATAAGCTGCAGATCCCACTACAGTTACTCAGACACCATACATGCCCATTTTAAAAAAACTTTTTTTTTGTTTGTTTTTTTTTAAAACTCCAAATGGGGACAGTGTCAGTTCCAGTTCATGTGTTTATATATCCATTCCTGCGTTTTAGGCCAACAAACATTCCAAAAAAGTTGTTAGGCTGCTATTCCTTCTCACAACACCTAAATGATGTTTTGGCTCCAAGTGATAAAACATTTCTGGTGTTATTTTGTTATATTTTTCCTGCAAACAAGTCATAATGTGTGCAACAGCACAAGTTCATTGTCGTTGCATTTTTTTTGTTTCAGAATTCTCCACTGGAGACAGCCAGGACTGTAGACAGGCCAGTCCAGGACCCTCTTCTTCCGCAGCCACATCTTTGTGTTACATTATCTTGCTGAAAAATGACATCCCTGGAAAAGATGTCATCTTAAGAGCAAGATATGTTGCTCTAAAATCTCTGTATTTTTCTGCATTAATGCCACCATCACATAAGTATAAATGACCATAACCAAGTACACTGACACAAAACTACACCATGTTAGGCTGCTTGACTTGTTGCTGATAACTGTCTGGATTGTCCTTTTCGTCTTTGGTCTGGAGCACACAGTGTTTGTTTCTTCCAAAAAGGGATCTGGATCTGGAAAAAATATTCATCTGGCTATAGTGAAGGTTTTCTTCCATCCCAGATGCCTCCTAGCCCTGACAAGTTGACACCACTTCTGCACATGGTTAACATGAGACTTCTTTTTTGCACAGTGAAGTTTTAAGTGATATTTGTGAATGTAACTCCATATTGTATTGCTTGACAAAGGTTTGCCAAAGTAATGCTTTTCCCATGAAGTTATAGCAGCAATTGAAAAATGATGCAGTGCCATCTGAGGGATCAAAGATCTTGTTCCATTCCTCTTTACATTCTGAAACTTGGATATAATCAATATAACTGGAGGTAATTAATGATGCTATGCACTGTAGGGGGACAAATGTGTAAATCATTTCAATAATTTACTCATGCATGTGTTTACATACTTGCGATCCTCACCTTTGCTCCTAAAAGCCTTTCGTGGTTACTACTTTTCCAACTAAGCATGATTACAGCGACCTATTGACATTCTTTAATCATTTATTTTTCACCTCATTACTAACCCTGAAACACATTCCAACTTTTCTGGAATGTGTTTCAGACCTGAAATGCAGGACTGGACATATAAAAATACATTTGTTTGTTGTTCTTTTGCATTTTTCAAACTGTTAGACCACAGTAAGGTTAACTATGAAACTTGACAGTTATGTAATTATCATACTAAGGATTAGATTTGGATGAAGTTTTGTGTTCAGATTTACCACTTCTGGTTGTATTGCTGGCAACTGGTTTCTGACAACGCGTTACATAAAATGTGGTTATTAAGATCAACTTGAGTATATTTTGGTGGAAGAACACAGGACAATGTGTTTTTTATTTACATATGTTGTGATTAATTGTGCTTAGAAAAAAAGATTATGGTAAAAAGGGTCAATCTTGTTTTTTTATGTTATTAAAACATGAGAGTCATTATTAAAAATAGAGACTGCTACAGCAGTAGGCATTTTGTTGATAAATGTATTAATCTTCAATATTCGGTCAAGGAATAATACTTTCCTTGACCAAATAGTCTGATAGATGGGTATACATTGTAGAAGTAACAATTATTGCAACCAATACAAAAATGTCCATTAAAACTGTTGTCTTAAAAAGGTTTGACTGATAGGGAGTTACTGATAGAGATCTTTTACTTAAATTCTTGTAGTTAAATCTCTGCAAATTGATGCATTATTATTATTTTTGGAAGGAGACTGGATACTTATTTTTTATTGCAAAATATGGAGTATGTCTATATCTTTTGAATATCTTTACCTGGAACAACTCATTGTTCCTGCACAGTACATAAGTACATAAGTACATCCAGGATGACCATCTGAAAATTATTTTAAAACTTATCTTTTTCACGTCGTGAAAGTGAGGAAAAGCAAGAGCCCTTTATTTTGGGTGCAGTATCTAGCTTGACCTGTAGGAGGATCCAGTTGCTCAGAGTTACAGTTTTTCTCCGTTGGTTTGGCTAATTTCTTGAAACTTCTTAAAACTATAAGGTCATTTGGCCAAACAGTCTTACAGTTCTGCGCAACATTACAGCTCACTAGCAAAAGCTCATATCTCTCCCAAAACTGTTTATACATGCTACAAATCTAGGTTCCTTTCCCATATATAGAGTCAGTACCATCAAAATTTACAAGATCTTTCTCAATTGCTTTGACTCATTTGCATTCACTTAGTGCTTTTGCCAAAATAACCTGGATGGTTCAGCACAATACCATGGATCACCTACAAAAGCTCATATCTCTCCCAAAACAGTTTACCCATGTGTCAAAACTAAATTTCTTTCTTATATAAATTGTCAGTGCCCCCAAAATGCATTGTGCCTTTGGCATTGTGTGTGCACTGCAAGTCAAAACTTCTCAATTGGATTGAGGAAAGGAGAGTATGGTGGCCCAGATGAGCCACGGTGGAAATTCACATTGTCCCACATGATCACATAGTGTGGTAGGTGAGGCCTTTCGAGACCTCTCTCATTTTCTGGGACCAGATCAGTGTAAAGACGTTCCACGAAAATGAGGAGCTTTTGAGTGTTGTATGGGCCTGAACTGGGAATGTGTGTGGCCACACCATTCTCAGATATGGCAGCACACATTGTTAAATTGCCCCCTCGCTGGCCTGGGACATCCATCGTGGCCCGCTGGCCAATGATGTTATGGCCATGTCTGCGGCCCTTGGCCAAGTTGAAACCAGCCTCATTGACAAACACGCAGATGTGAGGTGTTTCATTCCCTTCTAATGCCGTTATTCTCTACAACAGAGTAAAAAAATATCAGTCATATAGAAAATTGCATAGGATTGTTCTATGTTCTCCTCCACAAGTTCAATATAGCCTACTGGCCACTACTCCAGTGGTTCCAAACCTGGGGTACAGGCCTATGCAGAGGTACAGCAGGGAGTATTTGACACAAAGAGGAGGGATTTATCAAATGTTCCAAGAGATTCATATAAGGTGTACATGGTATTATGTTCTTGACTCATTTTGACAATTGAACAGACTATTGTGCATATGCTGACTTACACAATGAAATCATGCTGACATGTTTTGGAGAGAACAACCATTAAACTGAGAATCAACTAATCAGTTTATGATCTCAAGATCTATTTATTTGGAAAATGTGCTAAATGTAGGCTACTTATACATAACCATTTGTGAAGATGCACTGAGACACTTGAGACATGTACTAAGACATTTGCAATTTGATGAAATCAATGAGAAATGCCATTCTGTTGTTTTGTTGGTTTGAGATTTGTCGTTTTGAGAATGTCATTTCTGTTTCAAGAAATGAGCCAAACCAATAGAGAAAAACTGCAAAACAGTTGACGCGGCACACAGAGTGAAGTAATAGTAGAAGGTCATTAATTCAGTGAAGATGTTGCTGGCTAAGAATTTAATATTGTACTGAAAAACAAATAGCTTATTAAATATTATAATGATCAATTATTATTTCTTCCCAGATCAGTCCTAATCTATGTATGCCCCATATTAAGGTGATATTCAGAGAGTGCCACACATTTGCCTCATACTTTAAGGTAAGCAGCAATTTAACTTACTCTCAGATTTGACCTTGCCCTGAATCTCTCCTTCACAGGCCTCCCTTCCTGGAATTTGGTTTTCTGAATATGACTCTAGGCTGCACTCTTGGTGTCTCAGACAAAGACCAGCCTCACAACAAATACATCTACACATGGTGAATATTTTCACTTTCACTGGCTGAGTGGCACTGGTGTGGTTTCAGAATTAACTGCTGGCTGCAACTGGATGGTATGTTGAGTATCACTTTAGTGATAAGCATGTATCCAGTTTCACTGTTCATGATTCCTTTGGTGAACAACCAATTTCACATTTGGTTAATGTATTAAAAACTAGTTGACAACCAATGTTCATTTCTTTGGAAAATGTATTACACCAATAAATGTTAAATTTTTAGCACCAGTTAAGTTCTGTTTCTAAATGCATGCACATGAGAATCTACAAAATGCTAGTTTTGTTTGTCTGTTTTTGCAGGGAAACATTATATCTGTTTCTATATATTTTCTAATCATACACCATCTTAAGGGTTCTTTAAGGGATGCTACTTTAGCTCCTTAAGAATCATTTAGGAGGACAAATAATCTTTACATAACGTATGGCTCCCTTTCTACTGAAGTGTTTTTCCAAGAAACTTTTTTTTTGTGGAGGATTTTTGAACTATAAAAATATTCCCAAAACTCATACTACTCATGTACAAAAAGAATCAACCAATAAAAGATTGGGAACACTAAATGGTTTTGCTGTGGCATCTGATGAAACACTTATTTTTAAGAGTGTGTATCTGATAACAAAATATATAAAATCAATTACTTCAGTTTTTACCCCTAAACTCTATCAACCCAAAACAAATCAAGGCATTCTTCATAATGAGACAAACCATTCAGTTGTTGTTACACAGTCAATGTTGAACAAATACTCTGCTTATTTTGAAAGGTGTGTCAAAGATTCTCTGCCACACTTGGACACCTAACATACAAATTTATACACTTTTTAATACGAACCTTAATGTTGTCTTAAACTTGTCACCATGTCCACTTTATCATATCTCATAACTGCAAAACCAACATAATATTGAATCAATCAAATATTTTGTAATAGGTATAGGCGTGGGCATTTTTTAGGCTACCTTCAGTCAACAAAAATATCGTCCATCAACACAAGCCCCCCACCCTGTCCCTGATTTGTTCATGCCTAGAATGTCAGAATGGCCAAAAACTCCACTGGTTATGACCCAAAAGGCTTTGATTGATAGCTTAATGAATAATAAACAGAGAGTGTAAATGGATACACACAAAGAACTGAACGAAGAACCCTCTTGGCCCTAAAATGCAGAACAGTGTTTGGTTTGGCCTCACAGATGTTTACACACATGAACATGTGTTTGTCATCAACATGAAAAACAAAAGAAAACTGCATAGGAATAAATCTGCAACAAACTTTCTTTTTTCTGCTCTTTGCCTTTGACATACTGCAGCTGCAACATTAGATCAGTAGCAACATGGAGGCCCAAAAAATGCCTCTGCCATGGCGCCTCCCTCGCTGATGACATCAACGAAGCGCTGCTCCATTTCCCAAGGCTACATGGTGACACATAAATTGTGTGCCATGTTTGTGGTCCATAATTCAAAGGAACCCCTTCTGATATCCAAAATAAAGGTCGCTTAGCCATTCTATCTGCTTAGAGTTGGGAATGAGTAAATATGATTACATTTTCAAGCATTCTTTTGCCTTTAGGTGCGACATAAAGAGAGTTTGTGACATAAAGAGAGTCATGTTAAACAAGTGTGGAGACTGGTTTTATTCTTAATTTGGACATGAATTGTTTATCGCTTTTACAGCAGATGGGCATGCATGTGCTGTAGTGCATTAGCACATGAAGGAAAGCCTGTGGACATTAGGGTCACATGACCAAAAGCACTCAGCTGGTGTCCCATTGAAAGGACAAGAAGCAATAAGGATGAATCCTCCAAGCATGCATGAACAATAGCCAGAAGCCTGCGGCCCAAAATGGAACCATTCATTTCTTTAACATGTGGCTGCATACAGGAGAACGTCTCTAGATATTAAAGGCTAGAATGCCATAGTGTGTTTTATTTGAAAGTGTACATGTATACAGCTCATCTTTGGTAGTTTTATAAAAGAGCACTCAGTCATTCACATTCCCAAAACAAATCAAGGCATTCTTCAGAATGGGACAAACCATTCAGTTGTTGCTACACAGTCAATGTTGAACAAATACTCTGCTTATTTTGAAAGGTGTGTCAAAGATTCTCTGCTACACTTGGACACCCAACATACAACTTTATACACTTTTTGATACGGATTTAGCCACACTAAGGAAGAAACATGGTACCATTCAGACTTTTGTCTTCCATTCATTCTCTTATGTTGGGCCAATAAATACTTTAAAGAAATATACATGGGAGCTGATCTGTATTTCCCTGCTCACTAACTAAACAATTGTAGATCAGACTTCATTCACATTATTTGCTTGTCTGCAGATCACCGAAAAGCTATTCTTCATGAAATGTTAACTTCAAAATTATTTATGGTTACTTATTTACTTATCAACGCTTTTATTGAGAACATTGTCAGTAACTGTAACTTTATGAAAATATGTGCTCAATTTGACCAAAACCTCAGACTTTTTATCAATATTTCACAGTTAAGATAGAGGGTGGATGCATATTAAGGACAATCAGGAATGTGACCTTAAACCTTTTAATTACATGTGTCACATGAACAGTAAAACACTGGCCACCTTTGTTATTAAATGTAAAATGTAATATCAAAAATGATTATTGTGTAATTATAGTGGAAATCTTTTCTACACAGAAGCATTCTGAAAAAGAACAATTTATAACAGGTTCTTCATCATGGAAAAGAGCTATTTGGCCAGGCAATGAACAATTTATGCACTTTGATGTTTTTCTATATTAAATTTTCTACATTGAACCATTGTCTTTTCTAAAGGATGCCTGACGAGCCATTTTTAGATGTTTGGAGGTTATGGTCCTCTGCAGATACTTTTTGGGGTAAGGGCTTCCTGGCTACAGGTTCAAGGAACAGCAAGCCCAGACCGCAAAAAGACCTGAAAAGGACAAGGAGGGACCTGGATTTCACCCATCTAGTGAGAGAAAGAATGAGAGAGGGAGTTAGATAGATAGATAGATAGACAGACAGATAGAAAAATAGATAGATAGACAGACAGACAGACAGACAGACGGATAGATAGATAGATAGACAGATAGACAGATAGATAGATAGAGCCATCACGTCCAACATGCAGAGAGAGTTCCTGGCAGTAGAAGTGTGTGTGAAGTAGTGGATCAGTATAAAGAGTCCGCGCTTCTGGTGATTACAGTTATGGTATATAAAGAATAACCCTGTTATCAATACTGTGGAAGAATTCAATCTCTTTCATTAATTCATTTTCTGTAACCGCTTAATCCGTGCTAGGGTCGCGGGTAGAATTCGGTTTCTTTTTGAAAATTTAGAACATGCGCGTGCACCTGAGCTGGAGGGTTTATCGTCGCTTTTGACGAAAGAGCTTCGTCACAGCAGAGCTAGAAGTGACGGGAGGGTCTGTTAACGAGATCAGAGATCAGAGATCAGATATGAGATGAGAGATTAGAGATGCGAACAGAGATGACACAGATATGCTGTACAGGGGATCACGGACACGGAGACACGAGCTTCTGTGGTGGACTTGAGATCCAGTGGGTGGGATGCCTTTTCTTGTTTTCACCACATGACGATCTTGCTCTTTCCTTGTAATGTATTAAATGTATTTTGAGAAGCAAATGTATAAATTATTAGTTTAGAAACAATTTAAATAAATCATGCGAAACTGAGCAGCGTGCGTGAGGGGTGTTTCTCGGTCCGAGTCCAGCGCGTTCCCTGGTCTCACACAGGCCTTCTGTACTCCTGCACACGTAGGCATGAGTTCAGCTCACCTCATCAAGTGCGTCATGTGTGTAAAATCCCCTCCCTTCTCCTCGGCCATCATCGCTCTTTTACAGCTATCTTTTGTCTTCCATATTCACAAGCGACGTTTGATGGCCTTTGACGGTGACGGTATGATAATGTTAATGAAATAATA
>JBBPDC010000129.1:17221389-17232354 GCA_037974485.1 Hemigrammopetersius urotaenia
AGGCGGAGCTCCTGGATCAGCTGGTGAAACTCCCCGTGTTTTTTACGTTTTTGAAGAATGGGGTGAACCCAAACACTGCGGCGTTTTTTTCTTTTCTGCGGAAATAAATCGTGTAGCAGAGTTACAGCAAGGGTTTTTCGATGGAGGAAATCCATTGCTGAAATTAATGGAGAGCGCGGCTGATGGTTGCTTAGCAATGACGGACACTTCCGGAACGCCCGAGCGCTTTTGGAAAGAAGGAGAAAGCGACACGCCTAACGTTTTCCACTCGTTTTTAGTGAACGGCCCCTAAGACTTTAGCACAGTACTATATATACCTGGGCTTGGAAATTTATACGATCTTTGCTTAAAGCATTCTTTGTTATAGAAAGAAGTTGCATGTTTGCTGATTAAATCATTGCGTTTCCCGAGGGAATGTTTTAGTAGTAGTTCAGTTTTCAAGATTTTATATGCAGATACATGCGTCATGCTCAACCTGTGATTGGTCATTTTGCATGTCAGTCAAATTTCCTTTTCTTACAATAGCAGGCAGTTTATAGCCACATTAAGCGCCAGAGCAGAGCAGTCTCTGAGAGTCTGGCATGCCTAGGATGGGTCTGATCTTTTGAGGGTAGGTACTTGGCCAAGGCTCTGTGTTATTTTTCCCAAGCCTCGCCTTTCCCCCTGTGGACATCTTTAGGTCTATTCCATCGCTGCTGTAGAAGTGCAAGTGAAGTTTGTTAGAGGGCTGAGGCAGTAAACAGGTAGAAGCTACTTTTTGTCAGCAGTATCTTTGTTATACATGACTGCTGACAAAGCTTACTTTATTCTATTGGCTTGTTCAGCATGCTGAGGGCTTCACATAGGGCTGGGCGATAATATTGCAATATTTTTAAGCTGTATCGCGAGTTGTTCCTTGATATATTGAAATTTCCTCCAAAACACTGTATAAATGCTAAATTCTGCCCTTTATTGCACAAAATAACAATCTAATGAATTTAAGCAAAGGTGTACTGTATACAGTAAGTGCTTTATTATTTTAAACCACAGTTTAGTATAGCAAATGAATATTTTTATTTTATCTCTTTTATTTAACTGTTTTGCAATGTTCTTGTGTAATAATGGTCACACGGCAATCAAAAATATGACTCGGAAAAAAATAAAAACTACCTCGGCAAGAACAACAAAGAACCATCTATAAGGTGGTGTACATCCAAGGCATCTCAGGCCGAATTAAAACAATAATAGTCTCACTTACCTCACAGATACCTTGTATGATAAATTCACATAGAACACATCTTACTTTTCCCTCAGTCAGTCACTCCAACACCCCTAATTATTATTATCTTCATCATTATTATTATTATTATAAAAATAATTATCAAATATAATTTTTTTTAAACTTTGACTAAATATTTCCTGGCACTATATGCTTTATGCTTTGCATGAAAAAATAATTTAAATATTTAATGACAAAATAATGAAATTCTTTTATATGCATGTGACAAATTATGAAGCTGTTTTAGTTATGTTTACTGTTAATAAAGCAATAATACAAATTATTATTAGAGAAAGGCAAACCTAAACAAATACTGACTATATCAGCCCCATTAGTGATCAGCCCCACAAGTTTCAGAAAAGTTCCATGACATGAGAGCATCTTTCAGCCCCTGAGCCATTATCTCTCCTGTATGATCATCCAGGAAAAAAAAACACATCTGGAGACACAAACTCCCACTCGTGGATGTAATGTACTGTTAAACTGAGATATGCTTCACACGTTCTGCAGGACCCTAGATCTGCAGTTGTGGAGAAGTGTTAGCTGACCAGGCACTTGATACCTTGGGTCATGTGTCCGTGTGAGATTTTTGACTCCGGACCACTATACTAAGTGGGACCATATCTTTGGCGATATGTTTCATTAACGTGGCCGTGAGCTCTTAACGTAAATGCGCTAGGAGAGTTTTCTGGATGGGCTGTTTACTGTGAAAAGGCAGAGAAGCGAAACTAAAAAAAAAAAGCAAAGTACATGACGTCTGTTTAAAGTTAGGATTTATACTTGATAGTCACGATATACTTTACTACATAACAAGTCTAGATACATAGAGTATATTCGATATATCGGCCCACCCCTATCTTCACAGATAGTAGTTACAAAAAGGGCAGTTAATTTCACTTTAAATCTGAAGCTTAAGCCAGACAGTAAAATTACTTATAAAGTGAATGAATGTTCCACTTGAACTCAACAACTTAGATACTCTACTTTTTTTTCTAGCCAAGGATGGGTGCAAAAAAATAAGGTGCAACACACTTACAAGTCATAAGGCTTGGCTGTCGATAGCTTAATTAGACGAATGGTTTCTATATCGAAATCAAACACCAGGCAATTTTTTCTATACCTGTTTTATCAACAACCTTTAGACGTTATAATCAGGGATTGACTTAAGTCTGACTTAGACGTAAGTAGTACACAAAAAACATGATACTGTGATCATAACCCACCTGGAACCACGCTGAGACAGACGCCATCATGGACAACACCCCTCACCCCCCCAAGGGATCCCGGCGCGCACACCACCACCCCCTCTGGAACCACGCAGAGACACAGCCCCAACACCCCCCACCCCCACCCCTGGACAATTTTCCTGTGTATCAGTTAATTCCTGTAGGTAATCATTACAGTACTAGAGCAAAAAAGGATGTCAACCCCTATTAATAATCTATATAACTCATCTTATGAAGTGGATTAGACCACTGAGAAGCAACCAAGATTAAGACAAGAAAACACACAACCATAACATCTGGTGGATTTCATGGACAAAAACAAGCCTGGAACTTCGTTTATATAAATTAGTTGCAGTTTAAATAGCACTGGCATTTAGTGAGAAAAGGCACAATTAGAAATTTTCCTTTTAGCTCCATGAGAGCATCCCACAACAGCGTTGACGAAGACATTTCTCTGCTTTTTTGTATGCCATTAATCATTAATCTGGTATTGAGCAGGTTTTGTCTCGTATATACATCTGAGGGTGGATGTAATGATAGTGATTAAAATGCTTGTTGTGAACACATCTCCACATTCAATCTGATCATGTCATTATGTCCCAATGGGCTGTGCGTGTGTGTGTGTATGACAGAGAGAGAGAACGAGGGAGCTCTACAGTTGCTCTGCCATCCTTCCCTTGGGTAAAACCACACATACACAGGGCTCTGGCAGATGGCAAATTCTTCTCCCTAAGGAATCAACAATGTACTGCCCGCACTCATTTTCTCCCTCACACTTTCTCTGACTGGCCTTCTTCCTGCATATCAGATCCTCTGTAGTGGTCTTTTCTTTAACAAGCAGCAGACAGAGGCACATTACATCCTCACTCTCTGTTACTAATTTCTCTCGCTCTCTCTCTCTCTCCCTCCCTTTCTCTCCCTCTCTCTTCCTCTCTCTCTCTCCCTCTCTCTTCCTCTCTCTCTTCCTCTCTCTCTCTCTCTCTCTCTCTCTCTCTCTTTCTCTCTCCCTCTCCTCTCTCTCTCTCCTTTCTCTTTTTTCTTTGCTTATCACCTGCTGGTGCATACACAGCTCTCCAGCGCTTTCCAAAGCTACAGCACAAATCAACGGACCTCGGACCTCTGCTGGCCTTGAGTCATGATTATGACATGAGTTTGCATTTTTATGTCTCCCTGTGGCTGTGCAGCCCACACTGCTCACATCCTTTTATCTGTGTGTGTCCTAGGAGAGGTCATATGAGTGTGTATATGTGGAAGGAGGGAAGGGACTTTGGTTTTCTTTTTATTTATGTACAGTAAGGCTTTTGTCAGATTGTTGTCATGGTCGCTTCTGCCTTCAATATTTATGCCTTTCAAAATTCACTTCATTGTCCATTAAACAGACGGAAATTACTCTTTTGCCCCTGAAAGAGCTCAGTAACATACCATGAACTACAGTGATATGCTTCTTTTTCCTTATGAAATTTGTGAATGTCAAGGTTTAAAAAGTCTCCACATTAACAGAAAGGTTTTTGGAACCCTGCCCGAGATTTTTGTGTGAATCCGCAGTAGAACTATCTTTGTAAATGAGATATGTTAGGTTGAAGAACCATTTTCAAAATTTAAAACACTTCCACATTATATACATTTGCAAAGAGCCTTTTTATTGTAAGGATATCTTTAAAATGTTTTAACTTCAAATGTGTCATTCTTCAAATTGTTCCTTGATCCAAGACCCCCTTGTTGTACCTGTTTGTAGAGCTTTTAGTCATGTAGGTTAATTTAACCCTTAAAACATTCTTTACACTCACATATCTCATTTAGCAAAATGGTTCTTAGTAAGAGTGCATGTCCAAGGACAGGAAAGGAATGCTTTAATGCATCTCCTTGAAAGGAATGTATTCACAGCACATGAATGAAAACCAAAATGCAGTACAATATTCTGTACAATATTCTGAAGGAGCTTCAGGTTGTAACCTTATTAAGGTGACTATCTGACCTTAGCACAAAGGAATTCCTCACAAGTTTTCTCGAAAATGAATCATGCTCTGCAGACATGGGGCTAGTCTTTTTTTTTCTTTTCTTTTCTCTAACATTCCCTAACTTTATTTCTCTCTGCATCACTCACTTACTCACTTTCTTCTCTCACTCAGTCCCTGAGTGATCTTTACTGTGTGAACCTGTCAGTCAGTGAGTCCGTAATCTTTATTGGCTGCCTGTGCCGGACTGCTGTGGGACAGATATGGAAGTGAAGGCGCAGAGTGGCAGGTTTGGAGCCACAGCTGGACATTGTGTCTCCGGATCAGAGATTCAGACCCGTCAGTTCCCGAGGAAACCATGAAAATCTAACTCTATGGCAGTGAACGCTCTGTTCAAGGACCACCGTTTCCTTTGTATGTTATTACAGCAGCCGGTCTGTTCTGTACCCATGGTTACGGCTCTGTGACACATTGTGTTAGATCCTTGATCATATTCATTAGTGCTCTTCCTGCAGTATCTCCAACTCCCTGTTATCCCAGCCAATACGTCAGATGTGCTCTTTAATTTTTTAGAAATGTGTTGCTTGGGGAACAATTTCCAAATCACTTCACACTTGATGAGGGAGCAATGACATTATAATATAATTTCTGAGTATTTAAGATTTTTTGTGAGTTAGATTGAAAGGTTGAGGCTGGTGTGATGTAGTGGGTAACACCCCTACCCTCAGAGCAGCAGACTGGGCTTTGCTCTTTTGCATACATTATGAATATGTAAATGTAAACACATTACTGCCAAAACCCTTAATGTTTTAGCACTGCTAAGTTGATATAGGTTTATGAGCCATTGGAGCAACCACGAGCCGAGAGATTAAATGATTCTAGACTACAGTCTCTTTGGAACCAGTCTTTTTGGAACCTCATGTTAAACATTGATAGCTGATGGGATATGATTTTTTTTTAGGGGTAGAAAATAATTAAATGGACACATTCTGAAAACACACTCTGAACACCACGCTGTGCCTTTTGTTAACTATACTACTCCTACAGTAGTGCCACAATAGTCTCTTACATGGGATTTTCCAGTTTAAAGACATCTTCAGATGATTTATCTTGGAGGTGCTATAAGACACGTGAGTGCCAGATGTTTGATTTTTTGTAGTTGTTGTTATTGATGGGCTAATGCAGGTGTTTCTCTATCCTTTTACCTATAACTGCTGGAACAAAACTCTTCATTTTATAAGACATTTGCTTTGTACTTTAGTTCAAGAGTGTATTTATATCACATTTAAATTCTAATTACAGCACCCTCAAGTGACTTAATATCCATCCATATTTATGACCAAACACTGCACAGTATTTCTCCTCCAGAAATGGCCAGTTATTAGTTTTCCTGTACACCACAGACGTATGTAGCCTTAGGCCACATGCCAATAAATTCTCAAGTGCTTCAAATGTAAACAGTACTCAAGTTTATGGGCATAGATAAGCACATAATACACTTGAAATATATGCACTCTAAACATTAGACCTTCAAGTTAATCAAGCCAGTCTACAAAGGCGTAAGCTCTTTAAATGCAAATGGCTCTATTGTACAGAATGTCAGTTTGCTCTGTGGGAGAGAGTCTCTATGAAAATATGGGTTCTTTCTCGTTGAGTAATGCTGCTCTCCTGTTTCATTCGACTGAATGGGTCTTTTTGAAAGGGGTCGAAAGGTCTTATCAGTGTTTATCTTTGACTGTTTACCTATTGTCCCTTGTTGTGAGTCTTGAGGTTGACTTGTTTAAATTTTAGACATTTGAGGTACCGGGCATTATGAGGAAATTCCTTCACTCTTCTTCTCATTTTTACAGGCTCTCCAGATGAGAGATTTAAAGGTGTAATTTCATAGAGGTACTGTAGCAGAGCAGCTCCACCCATTGGCTTGTTAGGCTGTAAATTAAAAGGTTTTAAGAGAGAAGAGATTGGCAACATTGCGTTACAGAGAGAAAGGTGGATAATGTGCTTGAGTCTCTACAGGCCCATTTTAGATGCATTAAAACCAGCCTTGTAAAAACCCTAGTGTAACTCCAGTAAGAGTGACGCCATGCCCTTGGTTGACTACGCCAACTGGAAACAAAGGACTTTAGTTCTTTTATATGACTTCATCATATACAGAACGCAACCATAAATCCATGGTTTATCTGCCTAGCCTGCTAGCTTGTTGATGCAGCAAAAAAGTTCCAGTTTAGTTGGAGTTGATTACAGATAGTTTTGCTTTCACTCTGCATGGCAAACTGATAAAAATTAATTGCGCAGCCACTCAAGCTCATCAAGCTGCTCAGCTGGAGTTAAATCGAAGTTTCCACAAGTTTGTTTCTACACACATCCTGACTTTAATTTATTTGCTTACTGCTGGAACTCATAGACCTGTTCTCAGGTGGCTCGTCACTGAGGACCTCCATATCAATCTAGAATGGGAAAGCAAAAAGGAGACAGCTGCTTGTTGATGACACTGCATGTTTAGCATCAGCAAACAGAACTGCATATGTAGCGGGAAAGAATTTTTGGGTTCACGTTTAAACTATTTTCTTTCCTATAATTTCCGGTCAATAACACTCATAGGTTCGTTTTTGGCTATAAAAAGGCTGGCTCGGCTGGCTATAAAAAGGGGCTAGAGTAAGACACCTACGTCATGGGGGTCCTACCTGGGCAGTTTCGTCATCAGTGCCTCGGTGTGTAGCGGCTTCTCCCTTTGGTCCGGCGTGTGATGCGCTGTGTTCCATTTGTGGAAAGTTTGGTGTCCTTGGAGCGATTATTTATGCGCTCTCGATTGTGGACATATGCGTTGGGCAGTGGGGTTGCACGTGACTTGCAGTTACGACTGGTGCTGATGTTTAGCTCTGTGTGGCCACTCGTGCTTATTTATCCGGTTGGCTTATGGTACTAAAAACAACTTGGTGAGCCTGTGATACGACTGCTGTTTTGCCTTATTAAGTTCTTTATACAACTTTGGTGTGCCCCTCGGTCGCCATCGGGGGAAGCTTTCGACGTCCAGCACCAGTGTGGAAGCTGTTGGAGCCACGTGGCTGAATCGGCGAGCTGAGATCTGCCCTCAATCACGTTGGCCATCTTGGCTTTGCACTTTGGGAACTGTGGTTTCAGGCCTGATTTAGAGTTGAACTGACCCTTTTGAAATAACCATTTTGAATTTGTTTTTAGTCTCTCAATGTGTAAGGAGGGGTTTAAAGCTTCTTTGTTGTTTTCTTTCTCTCTTTATTTTTGCTTCAGGCAAGCTCTTGATCATGCCTATTCTAGTTTGTGATGAGTGTGGTATGTAAAATGTGTGGTTAGGTGCTTTCTGTGGGGAGTACCTGCCTCCATTGTGTGTAATTTTCCAATTCATATGTTTATATACCATTTTTGTGCTGGAAATGATAGGATAGGTATGATGTGAGCTTTCCTTATCTCTGAGGGGTAACTACTGCTAGGTTAGGCTGTTTCTTTCTGTGGTTGCTTTATTTATGTATTTTTGTGTATTACAGGAGTGGAGCTTGTCAGACCATAGTAGCGAGCGGTGGTGGTGTTTTCCATTCACTGGTTGCAGTGTTGTGGTGTGGGGATCCCTCTGGGTGAGCACAGGTGTATGTGTGTGGGTGTATGTGTGTGTGAATGTATAGAGTAATGGGGAACTTTGAGGTTTCTTTGAGGTTTATATTTACTTTTAAAACAGCCAACCCATAGTTTCCCTCTTGATGATGTGAGTCCTGGCATGATTTTAGTATTGTTTTATTCTAACTTCTTATAATAAAGTATTTGTGATTTGAAACATGTCTCAAGCTCCTTCTTAGAGTAGACGAACCTGTGTGCCTTTTGAATTAGTGAAAGTAATATTTCCTGGGGTGAAATTCCCCAGGTGGCATAGTCGGATATTCCTACTTTCTTGATCACTTTGCTGCCAGTTGGCTTAGTGACTTATTTTATAGCCAGTTTTTCACATAAATTAGCATAGTTGTATAACCATCACTTCAATTTTCTCCCCTGACCGCCCTGCCACAAACAAACACACAGAGTCTATCTTCTTAAGTAGAAGCCCCTACCATGTAGGTCATGCTAGGTGCACAGTTAGAGATTGCAGCCCTTCTGTTGATGCACAGCAGCCTGAACCATGAAGGAGTTTGAACTTTTGACCCTCTGCTTTTCACCGGGGTGACAGCTCACCACTTTTTGATTGAGTTCAGGACGCCTATGATAAATCCTCACTCTTCCTAAACCACAGATTGCTGACCTATAGACACAAACAAAAATGAAGCTCACCTTCTGCTGGAGGTGAGCCATTCCCCAAACAGCAAGACCTTTATGAGTTTATGTTCAGTTGTTATTGCACAGTGTGAACCTTACTAACTGCAAGCTTCAATAACCTATTTACTACTACTATCTAAGACATTCATGTTTCAGAAAACATTTAAATGAATGGTCATAACTGGCAATAGTAAAAAGTCCTAATTCCATTATAGTGCAGAATTCTACAAATTCTAATAATAGTCTGTAATTGTTGTTGTGCCACAGAAAAAAGAGACTGGACTGGAGATTTTTTTCAGTCAGGAAATACGTTTATTCAGGTGTGCACAGCAGGAGAATGTCAGGTTGACATAACAAAGCCAAATGTCTATTCTGACACAATTTCAGTCTGACCTGAAGTATTCTACCAGTATTCTAACAAGAGAGGACGTTAATAACATGATCTGAATGTGGGCCCCCCCGTGTCAACTGAGAAATAGAGAAAACACTCAAGTCAGAAAAACAATATCTCTAATAATTATGCTTATTTGAGTGAATAATGAAATAAAGCACTGGTTAAACAATGGTAAAATAATCAGAATAAATTGAAAAGTCCCCAAGTTGCCTTTCCAATTAGATGAACGATGTGTCTGTTGGTCTGTTGTGCAAACATAAAAGCCTTGTTTTTTGGGTTGTCCTGGCGTTTTGAGTTGTTCTGGCATTACCCATAACCCCATAACACATGTTGTATGTAGTGCTGAAGGTTTTTCCTCCGATTGTTACTTCATTGCCCTGCTGTCTCTTGTCTGTCAGAAAACTTGATCTTTTTTGTCCCAATTTATTTTGGTCCCAATAAATTGGTCCTGGAGGCCCACTGCCTAAACACATTTTTGTGCTTTCTCTGCTTTAACACATCCACTTCAACACGGCAAGAAGCTCTTAGTGAGCTGATTTGTTAGATAAGATGTGATGGAAGCTGGGAAATCAACAAAATGTGCAGAGCAGGAGGCCCCCAGGAACTAGCCCTTCATTGGTGGTCAGTTTCTGACCACAAAGGCACTCTTGGCTGGATATGTTTATGCGGTGAACTGTTCTTGACCTAGCAGTAACACTGCTGCAGCTCCAGCTGTGTCTGATATGCTCATACTAACGTCACACACACAACTATACCACGACTGATTCAATGTCATTGCTGTGCTAAGGATGATCCAACACTCAAATAATACAACAGAGGCCCTGAGCTCAGATACTGATCAGTGATGGAGATAGAGTAGCTGTGCCTAAGCCCAATATAAGGTAGGTGTGTCTAATAAAGTGGCAGTAGAGTGTATACACACAAACACACATTCTCCTCCCTCTGTCTTTTGGTTTTATTGTCAAGGTTATGCCAAGGTATTTAAAAACTTGCAGCAGCAGATGAGATTGTTTTTTTTTGCTTGACCCGGTAATCAGCTTTTTCCCCTCTTCGCCAAAATAATGACAGCATGACTCATCCCCTAAAAGATGATAACATGGAAATTAAATAAGAGAGACAGCAAGGGCTGGGGGAGGGTGAAAAAAGAAGAAGAAAGATCAAAGAGAATCCTGCTCCACTCTCTCTCTCTCTCTCGGCTCAAGTGATCAATACTTTAATGGGCCTGATTCTCCATGCCTGCTGGAGCCTTTTCCTCTTATCGCTTCTCTTTAATATGCAAACCTAATGACAGAGAAAGGAAAAAACACCCACCTTTACTTTCAATTAGCCACAGCCTCGTCTAATGTGAGGGAGCGTGGGGTACAGGGGGACAGGGAAGAGGTCGTGTTTGAAGAGAGAACTATTGACCCAGATAGAGTGCTGTGTTTACACATCGCTGACACAAAAATTCACACACCTAAGAGCAGATATCATATAGAATCATATATAAAAAAATGATAACTTTTCAAAAGAACAGAAAATATTTATAGTTAATGTAAGTTATTGTAACAAAATTACAAGTAATTCATTTTGGATCACATCTTTCATTCCATTTGCAACAAATGGTTTTGATCTGGTCTGGTCTTTTCTTTTTAGTGTCAAGATTACGCCAAGGTATTTAAAAACTTGCAGCAGCAGACAGGCATATGTCTCGCCGTGGTTCCAGGAAATGTAGTTTTTCATAGATGCCATAAGGTCTTCTCAATAAGAGTACAGTCGTGGCCAAAAGTTGTGAGAATTACATAAATATGGGAAATTGGAAAAGTTGCTGCTTAAGTTTTTATAATAGCAATTTGCATTTACTCCAGAATGTTA
>JBBPDC010000129.1:17270742-17282395 GCA_037974485.1 Hemigrammopetersius urotaenia
CCAGGGAGACTGTCCCCTGTAGTTAGGGAATGGAAGTCGCTTTGGATAAAAGCGTCTGATAAATGCCATAAATGTAAGATTGTTCTTTTTGGGTCTAGTGGCCACAGACAGTTTGTCAGATGACACCCAAACACTGAATTCAAGCCACAGTACAATGTGAAGCCTGGTGGCACAAGCATCTTGATATGGGCATGTTTCTCATACTATGATGTCGAGCCTATTTATCACAAACCAGGGATCATGGATCAGTTTGAATACCTCAGAATTCTTGAAGAGGTCACGTTGCCTCATGCCAAAGAGGAAAATCCCTTGAAATGGGTGTTTCACCAAAAACGTCTTGGTTCCAGACCAACAAGATTGACGTTATGGAGTGACCAGCCCAATCCCCGGACCTTAATCCAATAGGAAACTGGTGGGGTGACATCAAAAAAGCAGTTTCTGAGCCAAAACCAAGAAATGCAGAAGAATTGTGGAGTGTAGTCCAATCATCCTGGGCTGGAATATCGTTCACAGGGGCCAGAAAGCAGTTTACATTTACATTTACGGCATTTAGCTGATGCTCTTATCCAGAGCGACGTACATCAGTGCTTAAGAATTCCACAACTGTTTCTTACCTGTAAAACAGCTTAAATCTGAGTCAACTATTCAACCAAGATACTGCAGTAAGAGCATCTATACAACAACTGTCCAAATAATAACTAGCCAACGCCTATCCCAACAATACATAAGCCCTAGAGAAAAACATAAGTCAAGGAATTTTTTTTTTTTTTTTGAATAAGAAATAAGTAAGCAACTAAATATTAGTTCAGTGATTCAAAAGAAAGCAAAATCCTAAAACATTTTTCAGTTTATATGGGGAATGTTTGAATTTGTAAAGAAGAATGTGGACACTGCTATTTTTTTTAACAGTCTAAGATTCACTTTACCTCACTTCATGTAAAGGAATAAAACAAATTTGATAAACTTCTATAGAATGTGTAGGGTTCCCAATGCATTTTTGTGTATGGAAATAAAAGCTATAATAAGGATTTTGAGCTTTATTCACTTTTTTAAACACACTGTTATTATTTTGCACATAACTGTATATATATGTTTTTGAAAAGGTATTATTATCTTAGCTGAACAGCTTTGGTTTCTGACTTCTCAATGCACTACCATCACTACATGGATGTGTTAAACTTCCTCAGCAGCAGCTGATTTAACTTAATGAAAGATTGATTAGCTGAAGCAGTTAGTTGTTGGTTGAATTAAACATTGGTTTCAGTTAAACTATGAGTGAGTACACAGTATTGTATTAGTCAGGCATCTGCATTATCACAGGGTTTATTAGCAAAGATCTTTTGTCTGGCAGGGTGCACTCTTTGTGGTTGTCCCAGAGCCAAATGTCTAATAAACTAATAAAGAATTTCAAATTTTTTTAAATGTAATTTTAAAATGTAACATTTTGAAAATGTAATTTCATAACATCATTTAAACTACGGGTTTCAAGAATAGACTCAATTTTGATGCTTCACCTCGCTTTTACACTAGTAAGAACCACTAGTCAGGTCTGGCAAATACAAATGGTTCTGTAAAGCCTCTGCCTGGTCAATGCCTTACTGTTTCGTCATTATGAATACTTAATCAGAGACCTACAGGCAGCAGAAATGTGTACGGCTCAAAGGATGCCTGCCGTTCACATCTAATTGAAGAGCTGCCCTCTGAGCCTGGCACCAACAGGGGTCACTGTCCAGATTGTTTGCTTTGTCCCACTTCCTTTATTTTAAACAACATAGTTAAAAACACTTCTATTCTTGTTCCCTCAAATCACAAATGCAAAATGGACTTGTAATGGAGACTATCTGTGGCCACAATTGCACAACGGTATGAAACATAACCCCAAAATCAGACACGTCATTCATTTCACATCCCAGGCTTTTCTTTCAAGAGTACGGAGTAACGCTTGAACACATTCACACTCACAGTCATGCACAAACCTCCATAGACACACACACACAGTAACAAATAAACAAATTTGTTTCTTTTTGTGTGGTTAATGTAATTTTTTTCATGAGGCAGCTGTGTGAGAGAGGAATCAACTGAGGACATAATGTTTCTCTTTGTCCTAGAAAATGTTGTTTGTTTGAGCAGCTCCAGATTAAAATATAACAGGAATGCAGACTGCCTCTCTTATTTCGTAGCAGAGCACACACACACACTCTCTCACACAAACACACACACACACACACACACCCCTAGGTCCCTAGGTGCTGCAGAGGACTGTCAAAACACACCCTTAGTCCGCACTGTCCCCAAATGAACCGCACACAAAATGTTTGTTTAAACTGCTTGAGTGAGGTCACATCAGCCACATTTTCAGTATTGGAACTAAACAGCCTGGAACCAAAGGTTATAGTCCTCAAACTCACTATTGTATTATGCCTCCCAACTGCTCAAGGCCTTAGGCTAAACTCAAGATTTCCGTGCACTTTCTGTCTAGGTTAGACCCACATGGTGCTTAGTTCTGACAGCAGAGTTGTGTGTATTAAGAAACAGAGTGATCGGTTGGATGATGATGACCTGACCTTTCAGAGTTGTCTGTTTAACACTTATCAACATTTTGCTGTTCCATTCAAATGTAATTAGGCAGTTGAATGATTAACCAATTTAAATGGCAGGTTTCATAATCAGATAATATAATAAGATGATACTTTTATTTTGTAACTACCAGGAATTCACAAGTGACGAATTATTCAGTATGGATAATCAATTCTTCAGTAACTGCCATGAGTCATTAAAGATCTATTGAAGTACTCAGTATCCCCTATATGTTTTTTTTCTAAGAATTATTCAATAACTACTATGAATAATATAGTGTTTTGTGTTTTAAGTGTAAATGAGCAGGGCGAAAACTGCGGGGTGGGACAAACTTATTTATAACTGCAAAGTTAGGAGCAGAGTATTTTAATGAGTTTAATTATCTATGAAATACAATGTTGCATTCAAATGAAACAGTTATATGCAGAATTACATTCACACTATACAATAATCACAAACATGACATTGTCAAAGTGTAGAATCTGTGTTTCTAATGGAATTTCCACAGCTAGAAGTGATAATATATAGATAGTATAGTGTTCATGTTATTTCTTTCAATAACTTATTTTCGCATTTGTTAAGTTGTTTGAGTAGGCAGTCATTGAGGGGTAGACATACACACAGCCTGCCAACATGTCCACAAACTCCCAGCACAACTTTGGGGTTCTAGGAAAACGCAAAGTCACTCTTATTGACTTTTCCTCTTCTTGCGGCTCCTGAACAGGCCCAGAACTCTTGTCTGGAACTGCTGAGGTGTGCTCTCCAATCAAACACATCGCCACAGGCACAAGTGTGAAATCTCTGAAGGCAGAGCGGGAGGGGGACAGGGATGAGTGGAGAGAATGAGGGAAAGTGCACGAATCGATCCGGATACACACGCCAGAACAGCCGGAATCCTCACCCGTGAAATGTGTGACTGTCCCATGAGTCTGCGGCACTTTACTGCAAGCCCAGCTGGGCTCCACACTGCCACAACTTTCAGGAGCTTTGGCAAAAGTGGAATGCATTTAGTATTCCCAAAGACAGAACTGAAGTTTTATAGATATCTAAAAGTTTAATTTATGGCATCATGCTCTTGCTGAGTGTTAGAGTTTGAACTAACTAGAATTAGCCTTAATTATAGATCATTTTGTGCCCCCTGTAAATTGACTAGTTTGTTGGGTGACAGTCTAAAGTTTAGGCTAAAAGCACCCTATGCTATTAGCACAAATATAACTAATAGCAGGCTCCCAAATCAGATATGCATCCTTTGGCATACCAATTATGAACCCTCTTACAGAAATGGCATTGTGGTCTTTTGAATGGTAGTATGAAAGTGAAAGTGACAATCTGGTCATACGTGAGCACATGGTGTGAACAGCACGAAATACTTCCTCTGTATTTAACCCATTCACCAAGTGAAGCAGGGGGCAGCTACGAACACAGCGCCCGGGGAGCAGTGTGTGGGGACGGTACCTTGCTCAGGGTACCTCAGAGGTGCCTAGTGGTCTCGGGAATCCCGAACCCGTGATTTCCTGATCACAGGGCGAAAGCTTGGTATATGATTATATATGTTATAATATAATTCAAAGTGAATACTTGTTTTCTTTAACTGGTTAACTAAGTAGCAGTTGCCTTTTGGCTAAAGTAGAAGGAAGCCTGTAGAAGGGGGCTGTTTTTTTGATGGAACACCGCATTGGCCCACAATGACCAGCACTGTGTACAGTCCACTGTACAGCCAAACACACCCATACAGTAAAGTCATGCTGCATGTTGAGAAACTCAAAGGAAGTTTTGTTCATATATTATATAAATGAAGTCTTACAGGCAGCTTTAATCTATACATCTCCTGCGGTATTGACCTTAACGCTGCAGGAATATTTTAGTATGACACAGATGCCCTTGAGGAAGGGAAAATTATGCCTTAAAAGAACAGGTAATCTTCTAGCAGCATGCGCTCTGTGAATGAATCATCCCGGTGCTGCTAAAGCTAATAATTGATGTCTCAATGGTGCCTGTGTGGTTATTGCTATGCCACAGCCATCTCAATGCCAACTGTAATAAGGTAATGTGAAAGCTGGGGTGTTGAGTATCGGTTCAGCATAGGTCTCGGTGTCACGTGGTGCTGATAGATATTGACAGGAATATTTGATTAGATCTCAGATTGCAAAGACCCTCTGTTGGATCCTCTTCTGCTTCTCTTAAATTTCATTCATTCCTTCTTCCTCGTCCCTCCGTTCTCAAAGGTCAATGTTCTGGACATTTTATTTTCAATCAATTAAGGTGATTTATTGTTAATGTAAGGAACTGCTGAAGGAGAAGGCTCCTTTGGCCTGGGCTTCATAAATATATTTATTCTTGGAGCTGTCAGTGCTTTCCTTACAGTCAACTCATAGTTATTCATGTCATTGTGTTATAGAAATTACAGTGGCAAATGGTTGAATGATTCTGTGGTGTGCTTTTCATTAAAATAAATCCATCAGAAAGTGAAAAGGAGAGAGAGGGAGCAGAAAATAAGGGTGGGGGATCAGGCAGCGGGGGAGAGAATGAGAGGGAGAGTGAATGAGTGAAGGACAGAGAGGTGAAATCGTCTGCTCTGTCATAAGAAGGCCTCATAAATATTGTAATTGTCCAGTTGTAGAAAAAGCAGAGACTCGCTGAAGGTGACTGGAATCAGGCTCTTTCTGAGTGAAAGAACATGAATTCCTGCAAGGAAAAGGTCTTTGACTATGACATCTTAGTTCTTTATGGTATATTTCTGGAAAATGCAAGTGCATATAAGACCCAGCTTTTACTCTTTTTTTTTTATCTGCTTCATTCTGCTTATTATTTGTATTAGTAGTAAAATTGATTTTTGCTTAATTTGATGAACAGTCTATTTCAGACTACCATTTCAGTTACATTAACCTTTTGACCCTAAGTCAAAATGTTCTTCAGTGCTATTGTCACATTTATTTTGTAACAGACTTTGGTTTCTTTTTTGAGCAAACACATGCCTGCATGCATACAGAAATTCCTGGGTTCCGTTGGTAAAGCTATGCCACCAACATGAGCCTTTCATAACTGAAATAAACCTAAATAAAGATTCTCTCTTGTGTCAAATGTCATAAAGGCTCAGTTCCTTCTTTTTTATGTAATTTTAACCTAACTAATGGCTATATAAGTTGATGTCAGTGCTTATGAAAGGCTTATGTAGATTAGATGTCCTGTAGCCTAAAGAATGCTGCCCTTCAAGTGTTGCCAAATGTACAGTACCATGCAAATGCTTTGAGTACCATTCTTCACATTGTATATATTTTGTTGTTGCTCTGATGTAAAAATCAAGAATAACTTTGCAACCCAATGATCACTGCACATTGAGCAATAAAGGCACCATTGCACATATTTTAGTAGTAGTTGTAGCAGTGAAAAATTGGTATGACACAGATCTGAATGAATTAAATTCAAAATGTATACTACATTCAACTTTAAAGATAGTTTTTCTTTAAACATTAAAAAATTCAAATCATTAAGCTTTTATCATGACAGTGATTCACTTCATAATGTCATCAGTGACTCCATGTACTGTACCTTTTTTTACATTCCTTATCTGTGCTATTCTAGACTTCTCTATACTCAGAAGTTGAATTTTATATTTTTGAGTGCAATAAACTACTCCCATCAGTGCTAACATGCTCCCTATATACTGTAGACTCATACTTGAGCAAGGTTTCCTTTAGCCACTGGTTCTCATTTACGTGCAACAGTGTAGCAGACCTGGCTGCAGAGAAGGGGGAGTAGGGGGTCAGCTGCGCTCCCCTTAGGCCTCGATCTTAATTGGAATGACGATTGGAGCGTTGGGCACTGGATGGCTGGAGCGCTGCAGGCTTGAATAAGCCAGTGACAGAGAGTTTAATCTCAGCCGTGGGAGCCTGCAGGAACATGACCCCGCTCTGCTGCTGAAAATGACTGGCACTTCAGCATACTCACAGCCAGCATCCAAATGTAACTTTCTTCACTTTGAAAATGCATCCATTTGAAACGGATTTTTCCCTCTGCCTCCCCTGCTACCTCAAGCAGAAGGTTTTATTGTGTTTCATTTCTTTGTTTTTATTGGTAGCCCTCCATGAAGAAAAAAAACACGTCTTTGGGGCTGGTCAATAAAAATGGGGCTATTTCAAGAATATAGCTCCTTTTATTTAACATTTTGCCCTCTCTTCTCAACAAGGTGGTCACATCAAAAACAACAAATGTCACGCCCTTCCAAATAGAGGAACAGAGACCAAAATCCTGTCAGCAGACAACACTAGAGCTAAAAGCTAATTAGAAAAGATTTAGTGAGGAGAGTGATTCTCTTGCACAGAGTTTCTTCATGGGCGGCCTGACTGGACAACACCAAACGTGACAGAATGATCTCTACAAATTGACTTTCAAAGCTATTAAAATTGCTGTTTAATATTCACTCTATAGTCTGCGATTTTCTTTTAGCTTGCTGCTCATTGGACTCCTTTTGCTTTAAAATTAGCAATTCTCATTCTAGTGGACCCTTTTAAGCCATTCGAGCTGATGCACAATCCTTGCTCATAGCTCTGTGCTGACGAAAGCCAATTACCAATGAAATCAACAAAAAAGGGATGAATATTTAAATTGCAGGATTTTGTAGTTCTCATGTTTTTGTCTTTGAGAATGTAGTGGTTTGATTGCTGGGGAGTTGGTGAGATTAGCATGGCATGACTTTGATAGCGAAGAACTGAGATTTTTACATATTTAATGGCATGCTGGCTCAAGCATGATCCAGTTAAAACATGTAGCTGGGAGTTTCTCCACTGCTCTGTCAGCCTGCAGCTCACAGGCCTTCATCTGCCTATCTCATTAATCCTTCACATCAGGGCTCACACAACGTGAAAACGGCTCACGGGGAAATTCCCATAATGCCCTGCTGCCATTACTGATGTTTACATTGTGGCCTGTGAATTAAGGATCCACTCTGTTCCCCAGTTGTGGTTATTATTGCAATTTTTTGTGGCTGCTGGTGGAAGAGAGAGGGCCTGTGACAGCCTTGCAGCATGATAATTAGGCAAACGGCTGGGGAAGAGCGATACCAGGGTAAAACGGAGGAGTGGTGGAGCTTCTTCAGAATTGCACTTGGCCTTGATTTACTCTTTACTCTAGGACTATGGCCTCTGGACCAATCCGCAGCAACAGTGTCACTTTAATCACTAAGTACTGGAAAATTCAACTTATATTACAGGGAACTGTATGGTTTCATTATTCATATACATTCAGCATGTGGGGATGGTAAGCAGTCAGTCAGCAATCTTAGCATTTGTATAGTTTACTTAGTCACTTCTACCACTAAAGCCAGTGTTCTGGTTTGTGGTCAGGACAATGTACTAGTGAAGGCCCTCAAATTTACCACTTATCACTTGTTGAGTATTGACCTCTACTGCTGGATTTTAACCTAATTGACCACTGCAGGGCTTCTACTAGAAAGCATGTGGGGCATCAGTAGAGTTTTTTAAGCTGTTTACTGTTCAGCGATGTGTTCAAGTACAGTGCAGTTTCTGAAATATATAAAAGGAAATAAACTGATGTATCATTGTGTAACTGTAACTCAAACACTGTAAATAAACCATTCCCAGTGAATTACACTTACATCAGTGTGAATCACATAATATTCATGAATACTACTTTAAACTTTAATTACATAGCACACACATGTAAACAGTAGATAACATGAAGGCTGACAGTCATAGAAACACTAGTCTCGCGTAGCCAGACCTTCAGACTGACGGAATTCATAGCAGCTTTCTTTGGCCAAGGCCCACCCATAAGGCCGTTTGACCGACATGTCAAACAACCAATCACAGTTCTTTTCGTTCAGCGTCACGTTTCGGGGCGTGGAAATGTCCCCACAACAACAGACCGGCGATAAAATGTAACCAATCAGATGACGACTTCGACATTCCTGAAGTGTTTCCAGTTAAGTGTACCATGTGCATCAGACGTTTAGCCAACGTTCCGTGGGCGTGACGTCTGAGGCTGAGACTATAGAAACACTAGCTCAAACTCAGATAGCTTAAAAATGCTAACTCGGGATAATGCTAACAAGTGAAAACTGACATTTCAAGGAGTGTATATATACACCAGGGATGACACAACGCTATCAGAAAGTGTGGGTCATGTGTACACATTCGTTCACATCACTTTCCTATGAACACTACTTACATTATCAGTGACTGCCGTACCACTCTAAACAACTTATCAATCAGTGAACGTAAGGCAGGAAGAGGCACTGTCTAAAACTGTCATCAAAATAGAACCCCCCTTTCAAAATAAAAGCAGGGATAATTAACATTTCTAATGTGAAGAATTCTTAACACCCCTGACTCAATCTCACATTGTCTATGTAACTCTAAATACAAGTGCTGGCCTATTTTTTTTTGCCTAACAAAGAAGTTCAATTTGTCTGATAATTGTAGCCTTTAGCCAAAACCACATTCAGCATCTAGTACAACTGCTAATAATACATTCTGCACAAATCTTTAACAGTCAGTGCTCTACAAGTCAAGAAGTGGAAAGACATTACAAGAATAACAAATGAGAAAACTTCACCATTGCACCATCTTGCTGTGCTAAATTACTAGAAATGTATGTCAAACTTTGGTCGTACGATGCGATACACACCCCCTAAACAATATGGACTGCATCACAGCTAGCATGTCAAAAGTATTTTTGTGCTTCTAATTTGATTTGCCTGGTTCAGTTGTTCAAAAGAAAAAATGAATGTTCGTTGATCCAACATCACAACTAAAGATGACGACAGCCCTCTGTTGAGATGAAGTTAATTTGGAAAAGCTTGGTCTTTCTCTAGGCCAGGCAGCAGCTTTGTGATGTTAGTATCTCATTCAGTAATATAGAAAAAGAGTGGTATTGAATTTACTGGAGACCATGTAGCTCAGCTCTTAAAGCATCTCTTTTCTCCTTCAGTTCTGACAGCTGTATTACACTGTTGCAATGGCCAAAGTTGACTGAATTAAATTGGTTAGAAATTCAGAACTACTCATCAGTGAACAAAGAAACCCTGGGGGCACCCAGAGTTGCTGTCAGTAGAGAATGGACATAGAACTGCACTTGGGCAGCACTTGTTCTGAAGACTCACTTACTCTTTCTGGAGATCTCAATGAGTTTGACAAGAAGTAATCTAATTGCCTCAAGTCAGTTTGAGGCGCAGTATGGGAGTCAGAGTGTGAAATGTGTATGTGTGTGAGGTGGGGGTAGTGGGGGGGAAGTTCATCTCTCATTCCCACTGCTGTACAGTGTGTGGATCGGATGAATTTGGTATGGCATGGGTTTGTGAGTCAAAGATCAAAGACATTTGGTAACTACTGAAAGCATGGTTAACAAGCACACATTTTTGCTGCTTAGGTTTAGAACTTGAATAGACTTTCTTCTGAGAAATATCATTGATTGTTCTGTTTGAGAGAGACAAATAATGGGTGTTTCTGTCTTTAAGAATTTTTCATGTTGCATGTAGTAACTGTATTCTTTAGATATGTTGGATTGATTTCACATGGTGCAATCTTAATATTTGGTGTAGTTGGAAGCCTACTGGTTAGGGAGCTGCCCCTGCAATCAGAAGGTTGTGGGTTTGAATCCCAACACTGCTAGTGTCCCCCACACTACCCACGGGGTGCCCCTCATGGCTTGCAGTCCCCTACTTCATTTGATGAATGGGTTAAATGGAGAGAAGGAATTTCACATTGCTCACACTGTATGCTGTAGTATATTCACAGACGACTGTTTTTCAGTTATTCCCTGGCTTGTGCTTCCTTTTGGATTTCCTGTCTTAGTTGTTTCCAAAAATGTTTGCATTTGTATACCTGCTATTGCGTATTAGTTTAAGAATTGCTGCAGTGGTTTTCAAAGTAATTAACATTTTGACAAAATTACTGAAATAACATCTGTTTTATATTGCAGAAGTACTTACAGTGAGGTAATGGGTACAACTCATCTAACCTTCTTTTAACATATCTTAACTAATCTTATATTAACATATTAACTAATCTGCTAACTAACGTTTAACACAATTAAACATTAGTAGGCACTAATTCCTTAATTCATTTATTTATTTTCAGTAACTGCTTAATCCTTGTTTGGGTCACAGGTACCTAGAACCTATTCTGAGGCCAACACCCCCAGGGCAGGAACTCATACTGGGTGGGATGTACTTCTAAATAGGGTTGTCTCTGTAGAAATAAAAAATGCACATTTAAGTGCCATTAAGTGCTGTTGGATCTATTATCAGGAAGAAGAACACACAGGCCCTTACTATAAAAGGCAGTACCTCAAAACAAGCATCAGAGCAATATCTCCACTGATGAGAGAGGCTTCTAAAAATCCAACTGCCACTCTTGGGTGTCTGCAATGCTTCTGTGTGTGTGGTGTAACACTAACACTACTCATGAATCAAGCAACACCACACCTATGGGTGAGATATGGTGGTGGCATCATGCTGTGGGGATTGTTTATTCTCTGCTGGGAATAGGAATCTTTATGGACACCAATACAAAAGAAAATTGCAGAGGAACATGTTCTATCTGTTATTAACCTTTGGCTCAAGAAGAGAAGATTCAACATGACCACAAGCATAAGGCCAAAGGTACACTAGAATGGCTCAGGCTCTTAACCTTACTGATAATCCGTGGGACTACACTCTTGTCCAGAGGTTCCATCCTACCAAACTGGAGGATCAATTATTCATTTTGCTGAGATTAAATGGGATAAATTACTTCTGAAAATAGTGCAAAACCTGATACATGCTTACCCAAATAGAATTATGGCTGTTATTTCTGCAAAAGCTTTCTCTGTTTTAATTTTGTATTTTGTATTACTTTGCAGGGGTTGAATACTTGAGTTTTTCTTTTTGGTTAAATATCTGCAAGAAATGGCTTTAGTAATATGTACCATAAGGGTTCACATTAAAAAATGGAATGGAATAAATATGTGTACAAATATGTGTGGGGTGGCACGGTGGCGCTGGGGTTAGCGCTGTTGCCTCACAGCGAGAAGGTCCTGGGTTCGAGTCCCGGGTTGGGTGCAGGGTCTTTCTGTGTGG
>JBBPDC010000129.1:17282495-17296498 GCA_037974485.1 Hemigrammopetersius urotaenia
TTGAAGCTCATCGAGAGAATGCCAAGAGTGTGCAAAGCAGTAATCAGAGCAAAGGGTGGCTATTTTGAAGAAACTAGGATATAAAACATGTTTTCAGTTATTTCTACAGCTATCATTTTGATTTTCTGCAGTGAACCAGGTCAGTGTCACTGTCCTGAATCCACCATCCAAATGTGGTAAGAAACTAATCAATGATGAATGCTGTAGAGAAAAGCTGTCAAATTATGCATGACAACAGATGGGCTATAGAGTATAATTCTTCACTGATTTATGTCTGCATGGTTAATGGACACTCCACAATATCCTCAGTTCCACTGAACGCTGTTTAAACTGTAAATGCTTCGAGCCAGAGTCAGTCAGCTCTGACCTGTCTGTTGTTGATGCTTATGCTGGACACACACACACACACACACGTTAAATTAATCTGTAACTGTCAAGGGTCATTCTTCCTGCCAAAGAGACTCTCAAATCGGATCACGGCGTCCAGCGACAAAAGCCCTTGAAGGAACTTCACATTGCCTCAACCTTCCTCTGGCTGTTTCTCTGTCCTCTCAGCCCCCAAAGAGTGCACTGCCAAACTCCATTTGTCTTCTCAGAGTAATGTGACATTAGCATGAGAGCCTGCATTTCTCTCGCCATTTCTCACTAAGGGGCTAAAGTGCTTTCTTTTTCTCAGGCTCTTTTGCTTGCAGTACCTCACAGCTTTCCTCAAATGGACTGAGAGCCGTGAGTCCCCACCCCTCAGGCCTACTATCCTCTTTCAGCTGGAGGAGTGAAGGAAAAAGTCTCACAGAGTGGCCCTGACATTAGCTTAGAGCACCATGGTTATGCAATAGGCCTTGCCTGTCTATTATTATTATTTATTTTTACAAACTAGTGATTCTGTGCCCAGACACACACATGAACAGATTCACACCTACGCCAGAGCATGTACAAACGCTCTTGTTCAAATGAATGTGAATAGAATACTAAAAGCTAGGCTGTCCTTCAAAAAATGCTAAAAACAATCAATTGAAATGTGTCTTTTCTGTAAATCTGAAGTGATAAAGTATATTTCATATTCTGTTACTTTTTTCTCTTGACATAAGTATTTCTTTGTCTCATAATGTTTATAAAAGTTAAAAAATCTATATTGTCTTCAAAGTATTGCAAACCTATTATATAGCAGTGCATAGTCAACTGATGTTGAGTCAACCAGATCAAAGCAAGAATTTAGCTCACGATACCCAGCCAATCTTCTGCGGTTTTCTGTTTTGTTTTAAAAAGGTGACCGTTGACACAGTGGTAGCAGATTCAAATATAATTAGTACATTTTAACATGGATAAACAAGATAAGAAAAATATTTATTCAAAATCTGTCTTGAAATACCACAAATGCTTTTTGACGCCCATAATGAAAAGAATAATAATAAAATTAATGGACCCTGATAGCGTAATAATCCAGCAGCTCTAATTTAATATGCATTTACTAGTGTGAGGGACATTTTTCTTTGTAGACTACAAAGCCTTCGTACGTTGCTCTGGATAAGAGCTCCTGCCAAACACTGTAAATGGAGACACTTGAGTAATGTCTGGAGTGTGATGTTACCTTGTGTGATGTACAACTAGGTAGCTGTAAATATCGCTAGCAAGAGCACAAAAGAAAAACATTAGCTGGTGCAGTTGGGTGGTCTAGTGGTTAAGGCATCCGCCCTGCAACCAGAAAGTCCGGGTTCGATTCCCAAGACCGCTAGGCACCGCTGAGGTACCCTGAGCAAGGTACCGTCCCCCACACACTGCTCCCCCGGCGCCGTGTTCCTGGCTGCCCACTGCTTCACTTGGTGAAATGCAGAGGAAGGATTTTGTGCTGTTCACACTGTGTGCAGTGGTGTGTTCACGTATGACAAATGGTCACTTTCACTTGTGGTTAGGGAGTTGCCCTTATGATTAGAAGGCAGTGCGTTTGAATCCCAGGACTGATAGTGGCACCACTCATGTTCCTCTGAGCAAGGTACCATCCCCAGGCGCCCCTCATTGGTGGCAACCCTCTGTCTCACTTGGTGAATGGGTTAAATGCAGAGAAAGAATTTCACATTGTTCACACTGTGTGCTGTGCAGTGGTGTGTTCATGTATGACTATAAGGGGCCACTTAACTTTACCCACTGACAGCACAGAGAAACAAGGTTAAACACCTGAACATGTAGACTCTTTCAGTTTACATTCATGTTACATGATTATGATCATGATTGTGTGTATTATGTTGTGGTGGATAATTTCTATTGGCGCACACTTCAATTTGATTGCTTTGCTCAACTGTATCGTATTTTTACAAAATTATATATTATAATAACAGTAACCCCCACATATACACGGATCAACAGTTGCAATTTCAGTCTCACATACATTTTTTTCTGAGAACCAAACTGATCATTTTTCGCTGAACCCCCTGCTTATTTAACTGCTAATACCAATGAAAATGACAGCACGTACCAAAGAAAACGCATGTGCATGAATTACAGTACAGTCTATACAGGAATAACATCAGTATTTACATTCTAGCACTGCTGGAGTTGAACTGTACAGTACAAATACATATTTATCTTTACATTTTCTTTAAGGTTAATGAGTTTAAAATGAAATTTAAGTTTTTTGGATCACATTCGTGGGAATATTTAGGGTTTACACTAGGGCATTAATGATTCCAGATTTTTTCAAATCGACTAGTCAGTCAGCAAAGTCGAGGTCGAGTCTACTAGTCGTTTGATGACGTCATCACACACGCAGCAGAGTGAAGTATTTGATGTGTGTCTGTGTTCTCTGCTGCATGTCTCTGATCTTGTTGTGATCTTGTGTTTAGATTTCCCTCGCGCCAACGGTACCACCTCTTTCATGAAGGGACTATAATAATTGGTTAAACCAGGGAGTGCCTGTAAGCGTAAGCCAATCAGAGGCAGAGATTACATTGTGTTCACAAGCAAGGGCAGAGAGAGAGGAAAAAACCACACAACTAGACTTCTCCCAGTGGGCATCGACTTGTGCCTCTTTTGTGTTAATGCCCTAGTCTCTTCTTCTTTCTCTTTCAGCTTCTCCCTTCAGGGGTCGCCACAGCGAGTCACCCATTCTGTCCTGTCTTCTGCATCCTCTACCCTCACACCAACTAACTACATGTCCTTTTTCACTGCATCCATAAATTTCCTCTTTTGGCTTCCTCTCAGCCTCCTGCCTGGTATATCCAACCCCTGCATCCTTCTACCTCTATAATCATTGTCTCTCCTCTGCACATGTCCAAACCATCTCAGTCTGGCCTCTCTAACTTTATCTCCAAAGCATCTAACTTGAGCCGTCCCTCTGATGTACTCATTCCTGATCCAATCCACCCTCGTCACTCCAAAAGAGAACCTCAACATCTTGAGCTCTGCAACCTCCAGTCTTTTCCTCATCTGCCTCCTGTCTTTTCCTCATCTCCAAACCATGCATCACTGGTCTCACTGGTCTGTACACCTTTCCTTTCATTCTTGCAGAAACACCTCTATCACACATCACACCTGACACATTTCTCCACCCATTCCAACTTGACTGCACACGCTTCTCACCTCTTTTCCAATCTCTCCGTTGCTTTGGACCGTAGACCATAAGTACCTAAAGTCCTCTACCTTCTTTACTTCTACTCCCTGCAACATCTCTGGTCTACTTGTGCCTTCTCATTTACACACATGTATTCTGTCTTGCTTCAACCTGCACCACTCTAACATACTTCTCTGCCACTACAGACCTCCTCATGCAATACCACAGCTCCTTTCTTGGCACCCTGTCATATGCTTTCTCTAAATTTACAAAGATACAATGCAGTTCCCTCTGACCTTCTCTGTACCTCTCCACCAGTAGTATGTAAGTACCATCTGTAGTACTCTTTCTTGGCATGAAACCGTACTGCTGCTCACAAATGCTGGGGGGGTAGCACTTAGTATAAAAGGTGCTGGGTTACCTGACGCACGTGTCTTGTACTTTGAGCTGGTGACCGCTTACTTCAGGTTGGTGCCTTTCGGGTTTGGGGTGTCCCAGATGCAGGTAAGGCCTGTGTGGCTCTATTGACTGCGTGGTACTCCGATTAGGGCTTTGTGGCCATTGTTTAACTTTTCCTCACTTGATTATAGTGACCGGTGTGGCGTGCCTGTATTGGGGCACTTGGAAGCGCCCCGTGTGTGTGTTCGGGGTTGAGTGAAGCTTCTGGTGCTGTTGCGTGTGTGTGGCACACGCTGCGCCTCCCCTCCCTCCTCTTTCTCTCTCGTGGGTTATCAATCCCACAGCGATCGGTATGTATGTCTGCTGCCTTTTATGCCTTCATCTGCAGCACCTTTCTGTACTAACAAAATGCTCTGGTTTTTCATTTTAGAGTAGAGTGATAACCGCTGCTGCTTTGCTTTCAGAAGGACCCAGGCTTTGCCTTGCCGCGAGTCTGCTTTGTCTTCTCTTTTGTGAAGAGCCTTTTGCCCTTAAGAGGTTTGGGCGTTACCCCTTTAAGAGGGATCTGCGCGTTGCGGGTGCACTGACTGCGATTCGGGTGGAGCCTTGGGGAGTCGGTTCATTGGCTCGGCTCTTTGAACTGCCAGCGCATGGTATTGGCGTTGGATAGAGTGCAGGTTTTCCCTTTTTGTTTGTGTTTTTAGTGATTGAGAGCTGTAGTCCGTCAATTTATGATTTTTGTTTATTTTATGTATTTGTTCTTTTTTTACTGTTTTGGTTCATTTTCCTTTCTTTGTTTTACAGTGCTGAGCCATGGCGGCGGTGTCCTTCCTTTTGGGTGTGTGGGATTTACTTCTGTTGTATTTTTTTGGGTTTCTTTTAGGACCCACTGCCCCACTGGCCAGCCTGTGCTACTAAGTGACGGAACCAGCCTCATGTTTGAGTTTTATCTTTTTTTGTTAAATGTTTTTAAATAAAGATTTGTAGCCCTGGTGTGTGGGGTGGCGTTGTCGTGCAACATTGAACGTAACTTATAATAAAACATGTCCCTGCCTTGGTGTAGGAGAGCCTTTTTGGAACTCCGCCCTATAGCTCGCGCCGCAACACTAGCACCAGTCAGTACATTTCCATCCCTATCCTTAATCACCCTAACCTGCAGCATGTCCTTTCCATCTCTCTGCCTCCCTGTACAAATCCTCCTGGCCACCTACAGCCTTTCTCAACTCCTCCCTGAAAGTCCCGCAACACTTCTTTTTTTCAGTTTCCACCACAAGGTTCTCTGCTCCATATTTGTTCTCTTCATCTTTCTTACCACCAGTTTCATCCTACAGACCACCATCCTATGCTGTCTTGCTACACTCTCACCGACCACTACCTTACAGTCACTTATCTCCTTCAAATTACAACATCTACATAAGATGTAGTCCACCTGAGTGCTCCTCCCTCCACTCTTATATTCATTCATGTCCTGGATACCAAACCTGGCCATCACTTCCTCATCACCTCTGTTCCCATCACCAACATGTCCATTAAACTCTGCACCAATTACCACTCTCTCAAATCTGGGGAAACGCTGCATCAAGTCATCTAGCTCACTCCAGAAATTCTGCTTCTCCTCTAGCTCACATCCTACCTGTGGGGCATAACCACTAACAACATTGATCACTATTCCTTCAACTTTAAGCTTCAGACTCATCAGCCTATCTCTTTTCACTTCCACAACATTCCTAACAAACTCCTCTTCAGGATAACTCCCACTCCATTTCCCTTCCTATCTCCACCATGGTAGAACAACTTAAACACTTCTCCTAAGCTTCTAGCCTTGCTACCTTTCCACCTTCCTTCTGTGCCTCATGTCCACCAGCTCTAGCTTTACCTGTCATAGTTCTAACATTCAAAGTCCCTATTCTCAGTTCCACACTCTTGACTTTCCTCTTCTCTCTCTGTCTACGTACACGCCTTGTTCCTCTCCTCCATCAACCAACAGTGGATCAGTTTCCACCGGCACCCTGCAGGTCAACAGCACCAGTGACGGTCGTTGTTAACCCGGGCCACGACCGATGCGGTATAAAATCTCTGTGTCTTGCATGTTTGATTTGGCTTAGATTTCACGTTGCATCCTGCCACAACCCTCTGCATTTATTCGGACTTGGGACCGGCACAAGGAATCACTGGCTTGTGACCTCTTTTGGTTGCATTGTTAATGCCCCAGTATACACTATGAAAATGTTTAGGCATTTTTACGCATGTTTTTACGACAACCCAACAGCGTGGTTTTTTACTATATGTGGGTGCTCTTGGAATGTAACCCCCATGAAAGCGGGGGTTACTGTATAGTGATATATCATTTAGTGAATATTTTGATACTTTCATTGTAGCATTGCCTTTGTTTTTATAATTTACATTAATTTTATAATCTTATGTGTCAAACATTTTTAAGTCCTTCTTGGCCAATAAAATAATTCTGATTCTGATGTTCATTGTTTGGTAGATGATTTGATTGCTAACAAATAGATGTGTTTTACTATTACGACCTAAGTTTCTTGCTCCTTTGATCTATAAATACAAAAAAAAACAATCCATAAGCAGTTCAACCCCCCCCCACACACATTCCACAGAGCAAAGAAAACAGTATTTTCATGTAACAGTGGTGTCATCATTTTTAATAGAGAATTAGAAACAATTATGAACTAATAAAGTAAAATGAAACACAATTTATACTCCATCTTCCAGTCTTTGCTTTGCTGCCCGTGAAAGGTCTTAGGTTAATAGCACTTAGGTTAATAACAATGTTGGCACTGATATAATATTACACCACAGTAATAATATTATACCAGTGAGGATCTTCAGCAGTATTACAACCATGAGGATCATCACCTGTTCTTCTGAAAGACTTTGCCCTTAATTAGGATGAATATTTGATTGCTGGTTCCTCACAGCTCTCAGGGTAGGTGCTCCCTGTACTATTCATTATTATAATGGCTGTTGAGAGATTCATGATGGGCTGGAGTGTCTGTCTGTATGGGGTGGAGGTGAAATTGACTGAAGGCCTGTGTTATTGTCATCTCTCCACAGAAAGTGAAAACATTCAGTTCATTAGTGTTCATAGATTCATATTTCATATAAGTTTTGGTTTCAATCTGGTATGAACGTAAATATCAAAAGAATGGTAATTAGCTACCCATGTGATATTTTACTGGAAAATGCAAATTGTCACTCGACGTCTTTTTTTTCCTTGCGAGAAATTTATCAAAGTAGGTCATCTCGCTTCTTCTCATCAAAGGAGAACTCTGTACACAGTGTCACACTCTGTACGTGAATGTTCAAAATTCTAATAGAGCACAATTCAACTGAAGACAGAAGGCTGCAGAGTCTGCTTTCAGTAATTATATTTTCTTCTTTGTTGAGGGAAGCAGGGACACAGGGGGCACATCCTAACGCAGGCTACGATGTAGAACAGACTTTTATGTAGTTAAACAGGTTTGAATAGGACACACTTCTTGTATTCCCATAGCAACGGCGTCTGCTAATTTTCACATATTTCTCAAGATTTACCCAGATGTTTTTTTTTTCTTTTTGGTTTGAACCCAACTTTTTTCATTATATAAATGTTTTTACATATAATTACTGGGTCATGGATTTCACACCTAAACTACTAATCAAAAGTTTGGACAACTTTGGAACACACCAAAGCAATAAAATAACAAATGTGGACTCATGCAGTGCCCAAAAATCAGATCTATCCATGCTCCTTCATACTAGTCTATCCTGTGCAGGGCTGAGGAGCTTGTTCAGGACTACATATACCTGGTGTACACATTGACAATAAGCTGGACTGGCCTAAGAACTCTCTGGCCACTTACAAGAGGGGTGAAATTAGGCTGTGCTTCCTACATAGACTCCGGTCTTTTAGAGTCTGCAACACCATGTTGCGGATGTTCTACAAGTCTGTTGTGGCCAGTGCCATTTTCTACGCTGTGGTGTGCTAGGTAACAGTGGTAGACAGGAAGAGACTTAACACACTGATCAGGAAAGCTGTGTGTGGGGACGGTACCTTGCTCAGGATAGCTCAGAGGTGCCTAGTAGTCTTGGGAATCGAACCCAGACTTTCTGATCACAGGGCGAATGCCTTAACCACTAAACCACCAGCTGCACCTCTTATTTTAGTTAGATTTTTATTAGATTCTATTTAGACTTACATTCTACTTATTTATTTACTTATGATTGTCAATCTCCATTCCCAAAAGTGTTGGTTCTTCCCCAAACTGTGTTGGAAGTTGGAAACTTGGTGTTGTCCAAAATGTCTTGGTATGCTGAACATTGATTGCCCTTCACTGGAAGTAAGGTATTGAATTCTATGATTAGGAGGTGTGTGTCTCAATGTATGATCCATATAGTGTATGTTTTAGTTTCTTCTGATAATTCTGCTTTTCTGCTAAATTAATCATAAATAATTGATTGACACACTCTTTTTTCAGTAGTGCAAACAAAATTAGGTAGTTATAAAGCAAGAGCTGGATAGATAAGTAAGTTAAACCCTGTTGCTCTTATGAAAAAAGTTATGAAAGGAGGTGCATTAGTACACAATCTAAGTAACTCTGTACTCCACTGTTTTTGAATTCTACAATGGTTGTTTTTGTGAGTCAATGGCTGTACTTCATTTAAAATGGTCTAATCTGTACCATACCCAGTGCTTTTTGGAGTGATTAACTCTAACAAGGCTTTTCACTGGCTCAATAGGGTTCAGGCCCAGAGCTATCACTGATAATCAAATCCCCATTCTTGCCTCTCGACATTTGATTGCTGTTTTGATAGTACGAGCAGCTTTGACTTAAGGCTAGAGACAGTTAAAAACCTCTTTATTTGGGCAGTAGTGAGATGCTCATTAAAGAAAACACCTTATGTTCAAAGTGACTGGTTTAGGGTTAAAAAAAAAAGGATAGATTTAGAAAACATTATTGAGACGGGCAAGTTTGACAAAAAATAGTTACAGCAGATACAACATGTCACACTCAAGGAGACAGTAGCTTCAGATGTAATTTAATCATTTAAATTATGATTTACTGTGTAATAGGGTCGAGGACAGGGTGAATTTTTTTGGCCGATGGCCAATTTTTGCCTGATTGTTTTAGCAGTTTCAAGCTATAGCTGACATTGTGTGTGTGTGTGTGTATTTTGATAACATTAATGAAATAAAATGCACATAGAATGTATTAGGCAACAGATTATTTACTACATTGATGCATAATGATGCTACCTCATTCTGTCTGGTACTGGTGTGTTCCAATGCACATGTATTTACTTGCATCATGTTATTTTCATCATTAAATTACAAAACAGATCAGCAAAAATTTAAATAATAAACTGTGTTGCTGCCTGTGTGTTTTCAGCTGATATATCATTAATGATATTAAAACGCAAAAGATTTATTGTTATTTGTTAAAGTTATACAGATAAAGCAACAGTAAATTCATACTTGACAGACTGGTAGGGTCATAGTGAACCTGTCTGAGTATTTTGATGAGGGTGTGAGGTGTGGTTGGGTGTGTGTTGATATTGGTCTCTCTCTTTAATAACATGCCATCAGCAGACAGCCCCGGCGAAAATGGTTTATGTCTCGGACGCAGCAGCACCCTGCGTCTGCAGGCAGGAGAAACCTGATCCTCATTAAAAAGATCAGTGCTCTGGGGAAACACACATGTCGGCACACAGAGTGCGAATTATCCAGACTGACTCCACATACAAAGGCCTGCACTAATGCCAGAGCCACAGACGATCCCTTATGTAAACCTGGCATGGGTGGCTTCATGTATTCCATTTTATGCTGCATAAAACGGACATTAGCATTATGATTGTGTGTACATAGAATAGACGATTAATCCTGCAATAATCTCCTGCTGAGAGAGAATAGGACAAGCAAGAAAAGATGTGCAGTGCTGTCGCTTGTATTGTGAATGAACGACATGAGCACTGTAATGGGTTTTTTAGCAGCATTGAGTGAACTAAGAGTAATAGTTCAGGTACACAATTCAATAATAAATAAATGCAATTTGTCAGAATGGTTACAGCCAATTGCATTTTCATGAGAGATACTGATGCTCTCTGTCATTTGAAATTACATCTAAAAAGGATGTAGATATGTGAATGCAAGCATGAGTGTGCATGTCATTGTATGACACACATTCTGACAAAGCATATTGTCTGGAATGATCTTGTTTAATCTTATTTATTTCCCAAGGCCAGAGGTCCTGAGCATGGATCAAGTTTGTGGTCCTGTGTTTCGTAATTGCCCATAGTTAATCACCATACAAATGTCACTAATTACCTACTAAATGTGATATCATACCTACAAGTGATTACAAAATTCAGACACAGACATTGGATTCAAAGCCAGAGCTGAAGACCTCTCATTAAAACCTAATCTTCCTAAATCCTTATTAAGCGTATATCTATGATCATTTGCATGTATTGTTCCGAAGGTGCCTACTGCAAACAAACATGAATCATGCTCAATTATTTGTGAATGTTGTATGCACATACTTCTAAATGATTTCCAGTGTTTAGAACAGGTGTGTCAAGCTAATATCCTTCCAGGCCACAGCTCTGCAGAGCGTAGCACATTGGTACATTAAACATATTCAGTTCATTTCATTGGCTAATTAACAAGGCCTTCATTAGTTGAAATAAAAGTGTTAAACAGGGAGTCTAATGTAATCGTTTAGATGGTATTAGATACACCTGGAATTGCACTCACTTGACATTTTATCAGAAACACCTACCAGATTAAATATAGTGGGGCAAACTTATTCGCACATTATGACACACTTTGTCCCTGAAGTTGTCACTACATGCATGGTAGTGTAAAGTGCAGAGACAAAATACACTTCATGGACAGCTCTTGACATTTTGGGCAACTCCAGTCTTCCAACTTTGAGCACACAGTTTGGGGAAGAGCATTTTCTATTCCAGCATGACTGTGCCCCAGTGCACAAAGCAAGCTCCATAAAGACATGGTTGGATGAGTTCGGTGTGGAAGAACTTGACTCGTCCGCACAGAGCGCTGACCTCAACCCCATCCAACAACTTTGGAATGAACTGGAAAACAGATGTGTGTCAGTCCTTTTCGTCCAACATCAGTGCCTGACCTCATAAATGCTCTGTATGGGCACAAATTCCCACAGAAACTCCAAAATCTTGTGGAAAGTCTTCCATGAAGAGTGGAAGCTGTTATAGCTGCAAAGCTGGGACAAACTTGATATTAAAATCTATGTTTTTGAATGTAATGTCATTAAAGTCCCTGTTTGTGCAATGGTCTGATGTCCCAATACTATTGGCCATATAGTGTATATTAATGAGTAGTTATTTTAAATTTTTTGTGTATTTTTATGGCATATGATACTAAATCCAGTGAATTAACAAAGTAATAGTTATAGCTAATTCATCATTTAGAGAAGATTTAGATTTAGTGGGGTTTAGGGCAGTCTGAGCAGCAACCAACACATTTCTAAGCCTATATACATCTACTCTACTTATTTTGTCACCCTTTCTCAAGTGCCACTCTCGGTGATTGCCTAGCAGGGCTGGACTGGCAGCAACCCCCCCACGATATTAAGAATGGCGCAGAATCCCACCAACACCAAGCCCCCCCACCCTGGTCAAGCCCTATTGACTAGCTCACCTACATGTATGCATGGCCCTGCTCACTGAAGAGCGTGACCTACAGCTGTATTCTTAAGAGACAGTCAGCTGTGTTCCTGTGGAAAATCTTTTCCACTGATGGATGGGATCATGGGTTGCTGATAAACTGTGCAATAACAGATCTGCTGCAATCAGTCTGAAAGTGTACCTATGGGAAATGTATCTAATAAAATATCAGATGACGTACAAATTAGGTCTATCTTACATACCGGGCACATACTGTATTTTGTACACCTTGTGCTTGATAAATGAAAAAAGCTTTGTGATTGTATCACTGAGGGCTGACCAAGTGTTTCCATTCTTCTCCTGCGCTTGCACTGTTTGACCCTAAGAACTGCTAATGAGCTGTAATCGCTTCTCTCACATTATCAGGAGAGAAGAATTTCCCTGTCTCTTGGCTGCAGGTGCTGCTGTCTACTTTTGGCTCGTGTTTCGTCTCTCTCTGCTCTTAAGCAGCGTGGGTGTTTGCTCAAGCGGAGGCTTTGAGGGACTGTGAGGCACACCTGTTTAATCTCATCCCTTCATAGCCTATACTATACATGTGATTTAGCTTAACATGCTTTCAGATAAATCTCAGCAAAGGAGAGCAGATCCACCGTCTGTGCTCATCTCCCTTCGCCTTCTGTCTCTTTGCTTTAGTCTTTAGTCTCTACTTTTGTTTTTTAATCCCTTCATTTGCTCGCTCAGCTCATCGCCATCCCCCCCCCCCCCCCCCTCACTTGGTCTGTTTTAAGGAGGCATATTTACACAATTAATATTCATCTAACTGAAGATAAGACACAGAAGGACAGAGAGAGATAGAGAGTGAGATGGAGAGAGGCAGAGAGAAAGAGGAGGGGGAGAATATCTTCTACAGGGTTGTGGGTGTCAATATTGCTCCTGAATGCATCTATTCCACAGTAGCCTGGTGTAATTAAAAAGCCACAGGAACAAGAGCAATCCTTGAACCTTCTGTATCATGGTCCTCTTGTTGCCATGGCAGTCCAAGCAAGCAGAAATGAGTGTACAGCGCATTGCAGAGGGAGGAAGAGAAAAAAAACCTCAGACAGTTATTGCTTTTAGTCCACTTCAATCAAAGCGAGGGTGCTCTGGCTGCCAATAATGGCATGTGACATCTTTCTTGGCATTTCAAGTTTGTTAAGTTGTTCTTTCAAGTTCACACATTCTCTCAAATGCCAGAGACTTTCTGAAACCGCTATTCTGTGTTTGGGCATGAAGCATTGCCTTTTCCCCATTTTGTGTAAAAAGCCAGGGTAGAGAAGTCGTGCTTGGACATATTCGAGCTCTTGAGCCACTGGGGTACTGTCAGTGATATGTCCTCAGTATCTTTCCTTTGGGAACATTTACAATTTTTAAATGTAAGGTTATGATAAGAACCCTTTCTTCTGCACAATTGGACCTTGAAGACCGTGTTGTACCTTTGAGGGTGATTAAACTGAGGGTAATTTACATTCCTTTCACTTTGATGAACAAAAATGGACTTAGTCACTACATTTCTTTCTGACTCATATGGTGTAGCAAGTATGTTTGCCACAAGTCACCAAGAAGATTCAGCAGCTGATATATGCTGAGCCAAATGAAGAAATTCAGTTCAGTTCAGTATCATTTTATTAATATAACACTTTTTGCATTAGATGTTACAAAACAATTGTGTAGAAATACAAACCCTAATGAGAACTATAACCTGAACCATATCCTGAGAGATTCAGGGTGCAGGAAAAACATCTATGTGCATGAATCCACTGTTGTCTGCTCAACACCACATAGTGGAGGTTTGCAAGAAGATCAAGTTGAAGTGAGACAGAAGTAGCTCCTCCAATTTAATATAGCTAGAGCTAAGATTTCTTAAAAGGTTTAAAAATACATTCTTAGATGACATATGTTAGAGAATGTGAAATGACTGACATCACTTTGTCATTAGTTAAAATAAAAAATACCCAATATATTCATTCAGTGTCTTATGCACTTAACTGTCACATGAGCAAACATGTGCAGAGTATGGCTGGTGTGCATGAAACACAAAATGCATTTTAGGGAGGGTTGTGTAAAATCGGAGAGAATAACCAAATTAAATTTGGAGATGTTACATTGATTACATATTCTGAAGTTGAAGTGTATTGTCATGTGTACAGAGTACAGTGTACAGAGTACAATGAAATTCTTACTTGAACACACTCTTCACAGATAGAACATAAAGACATAAAAGGCATGAAAGACAACACAGTGCAGCAACAGTAGTCTTGAGTAAAGTGACAGTGCCATGTAAAGTGACAGTGCAGTGTAGATGTAAAGTGTTGTGTGCTATAGTATTACACATAGTATGAAGAACAGATGTGTTGTGCAACAGAGAGGACCACAGTTA
>JBBPDC010000129.1:17315398-17332777 GCA_037974485.1 Hemigrammopetersius urotaenia
GAGAGGGAGAGAGAGAGAGAGAGAGAGAGAGAGAGAGAGAGAGAGAGAGAGAGAGAGAGAGAGAGAGAAGGGTTGGAGGGTTAGTAATATTCACTCCAGTGAGGTGGGAAATGTGCTTGTTTTAGGGTCTTTTGTGGGTTTTTCATCCCTAAACATGTTTGTATTTCTGAGTGGAGGGGGAAGTCTAGACACTAGTCTTCATTTGTCAGCCTGTTTGTTTGATTTGCTGGTGCCAAAAGCAGAGAAATATTGCGGATGAACACAAGCTAATAAATCGATGACCGTAGACTGCCAGGTGATGTGTGTTTGTGTGTGTTTGTCAGGAAGCCTGATTACCGCCTGCAGGAGGACAGGATCCTGCCTGTATGTCTGTCTGTCGCCTTCAGTTCAGTATTGCTTACACATACACACATACACACACACAGGTCAATTGATCCACTCCCACTCTGACATATCTGTAAACAGAACAACAAGGGAACAAACCTAAGCTCTAAAACTGCAGGAAACAAAGCAAATCTCTCTCTCTATCTCTCTCCCCTCCCTCCCTCCCTCCCTTCCTCCCTTCCTCCCTCCCTTCATCCCTCCCTTCATCCCTCCCTCTCTCCCTTCCTCCCTTATGATGCAGTGAGTGAGGCAGTTGTAGACTTACTATAAGGTGAACATAAAGCATATTTTTCCAAAGTATATTGCCAGATTGTGTTAAGAGTAATTTGTATATCTGTAAGTTTTTTTAACAGTTTTCTTTAACCGTAAGTGGTCCCACACTTCCATTCCTCATGCTTGTAAGGACATACTTTATAGTTTAGTTTCATAGTGCTTACCAGATTACTTACAGTACTATGCAAAAGTCTGAAACTATCCTTTTATCTATTAGATTTTAAGTCATATTTAACAGAAAATATACAAAAGATTCAACAACTAAAGATAATATGAGACTGATCAGTGTATAATGTGTCCATTATTTTTACATTCACAACAGCTTCAGTTCTTTTCAGGAGAGCTGCTTTCAGTTTCAGGATATTTATTGAGGACTGTTGTAAACACCTCCAAAGTTAAACCTATGATGTTGGGTGCATTTTCTGCTTCTTGCCATCAAAGCACTTTGAAACACATTCAGTGATGCAGTGGTGTGGGCCTGGAGTGGCTCATCCACTGTTCTGAGAACACCAACAGATTCTTTGTTTAATTTGTACATGCTGTACATGTCCCTCTCTCAGTAATAGCTTCTTAACAGCTGCACATCCTTTCACACCCATAATACAGAGCTGTCACTGCTGAGAAACACCTGTAGAATTTGTTTCATATCTGAAGCAAGAGTGGAGCTTGAATTTCTCCTCTCTTTCAAGGATGAACGCTTTAAGTGCTGTTTATCTAATGGGGCCACTTTTGTAAATGACCTTAATGCTTTTAGTGTAAACACTGTAAGCCAACTTTAAAGGGGACTCAATTCTCTTTAGCACTGATGAGATCCCAGAACCGCTTTAAAACTCTGACCCAAACCGGATGAAGATGAATTGTGGGTAGTGATCAAGTTTATTGAGTAAGACATGGATAAGGTATTCCAATTGAGAAAAGTAATGTAAACCATTGATTTGCTAGTGTTGTCAATTAAATAATATGTTATCTAAATGATTTCTTTATCTGTATTAATTATTCTACAGCCTTTTATGTCTGTGTTACAGCCAGCTCAGCACTGTGTTGCGTATATGTGTAGTATTATTTTATCACAAGTAAGACCATATGGGTTATTACGGCTTATGACTTTAATCTGATAGCACACAAACACATGGGCAGTCTATCCATAGTAGTTTGCTTTACTCATAGATAAATATGCATAAACCTACAATTTTATTACTAAGCACTGTGGGAGGTGGTTTAGTTTGTGTCTGTTTACAGGGGTCCGAGTTTGTCAGCACAGAAAAACATGACTCAGTGGTCTGAGACAGCTTGAAACACTGAAACGGTCCAAGTTTGAAAATGCCCTCAGTGTATGCCATTGTTAGCTTGGCACTAACATGACATAACAAATGTCACAGTGCTTGAAATACTGCACTGGCTTGAACCCAGGATATTATTAGAAATGGCAGAAATTCTTCACAGCGTATCAGTGTATCATTTTTAAAAGTTTTGAGAATTATTTTCTTCTAATGTATTTTCCATTGATTTTCCTTTGACTTTCCACTTCCTTAAAAAATTACTTCTTCCTTGTCTTCTTGGAAGTATCTCCTTTTGTCAACATAGAACACCATGGGCTACCATGGCATCAGACATGTTCTTTTATTTTATTTTCAACAGTAGTATAAACTAAATCTATTCCCTTTTTTGGCAACATGAACAGCACAACATTTCATTCTTCTTCAATAACACGTTTTAGCCCCACTGTCATCATCTGGTGCTCTGGTGCCAACCACAACTGTTCATTCCACTCTGCTCTTTGAAGGTGCACAAACCCCAGGTGTTTCCTGTAAAGCACAGGGTATCACCTATGCCAGCTGGTCCCAAGAGAGGAAGAGCTTGGAAGTGGTGATGTCTCTGTTGACACTTCTGGCTGTTCTCTGAGGCCCACAGCAGCTTGATGTCTCTCCCTGGCTTCTTTCCATGCCCATGGTCAGCGTTCTTTGGGACTTTTAAGTCTCAACAGTTATGGAGCTGGATACGGGATACACAATGGCAGAGTGGAGCATTTCCTTTTCTTGTCCAATTAAATCTCATCTGAAGATTAAACATTAAAACATTAACTAACATCTTTGAAATAGTGCTGTTACTTGTCAACTATGCGAATAAAATTCTTAAACAACAACAGCAGTAAAATGCACAGGTTTGTAGTAGTAGTCACCAACGTTGGAGTCACTGAACGCTTTGAAAATCTCTTTGAACATGGTCAGTGAGAGCTCTGGGAAGCACTGTAGTTTTGAAGACACAGCTGCAAGTGCCTTGGTTTAAGTATGAAAAGTGCAGGAGTGGAAGAATGTGCACAAAAAAAATGAATGAACTATTTACATATTAATAGATTTAATATTATTTTTGCTTTTTAAATGCTTCTGTGTAATTAAGCTTCTGTACAGTTTTACATAAATATGAAAAGAAAGAAAAGCACAGTACAGTGTAATATTTACCACGAGTGGCTAATGTTGTGTTCGATAGGGGGTTTTGGAGGCAGTGGAAAGTGGTACATAACTACTGACAGTACACCATGCTAATTAACTAATATCTGATAAAAAAAAATCTAGACTGTTGGTACCCCTGTAAAAAGCATGTATTCTTCTATTTACATTAATATCAAACTGAAAACGATAATAATAATAATAATAATAATAATAATAATAATAATAATGTAGAATTATTCTCTAAGTGAAAAAGTCTTAGTCAAAACAGAAATCTGGCTGCTGCCCAGACTTTGTCAGAAGAATGGCTGACTTGTATTTGTTATTGAGCTCAAACCACAGGAGAAGTAGAGGAAAATAAGCATTTGCTTCTTTTATTTGCCGTTCTCTTCTATGTACTGACAATATTAGAAACAACTCACAATCGGCTTTCTTCAAAAGCACATACCACATAGAGAGAGAGTGGGAGAGAAAGACAGGGGGAGAAAAATAGAGTGAGAGAGATAGATGAGGGTCCAGGCAGGGAGAGATATGCCCGTGCTGTTGTTGTAGAGAGTAGTCCCGCTGGTACTGCTCTTTCAGGCAGCGCACTGGGGACTCTGATTGGCTGCTAATGCCCAGCATGTCTGCCCGCTGTCCTTCAAGCGGAAGGTTCTTTTGTTGCGCTAGAAAGCGAAGCGTGGAGACAGAGGTAGAATTATATTCTGATTCACACTCGGAGCACAGTCACAGGAGCATGTCTGAATGCATCATTAGGTTTCACTTGAGTCAGAGAAAGAAAGAAAAAAGGGCAAGAGGGAGAGAGATGGAGAATTTCAGTACTTGCTTGTGTTTTGTTTGAACCTACTTGTAAAATGTCCGGTATATTCAGTGATGCCCCACAGCCCCCTGCTGCACATCATCACCAGTGTAATGTGGTTGCTGTGGCAACAGTGGCCATGGTGCCATGTTGACTAGCGTGGGAGTGCAGCCCGATTTGACCTCAGTCCAGAGAGTTCTGTTTTGTGTGAAACTACAGTACTGGGTAAAAGATTTAAACTAATTTAAAACTATCTGGGAAGTAAAACTTGCAAATATAAATGAGCATTAGTTGCCACATCCCACTATTAATCTAGGCCTCTCTCTTTCACTCTTAGACAACGTTATTGGACAGCCCAATGTACTTAGAGCAGAGCACTATATATTTAGTTCTGTTATGTGAGCTAAAGATGAACTACAACCACAGCGAATTATGGAACTAGACCATCTGTTCTAAACAGAATGGAGGAATCTAAACAAAAGAGAGAGCGGAAACATTCAGAGAGTGGAAACATTCAGAGAGCTTCTTTACAGAGGGCTAGAGAGAGCAGCATACAGGATGACAGGAAAAGAGGGAGAGTGGCACTGAATGACATAGAAAGAGTTAGAGTGGCATACAGAATGGCAGAGGAAGAGAGAGAGCTGTACTGAATGACACAGAAAGAGGGAGAGGGAGAGTGGCATTGGATGACAGAGGAGGAGGGAGAGTGGCACACTAAATGATAGAGAAAAAAGAGGAGGAGTACAGTGCAGGAGTAGAAGGGCAGGGACAGTTATGTCATCTTAACTGGCTAGTGGTTACAGATGCCATCTCTGGGATTCAGCTTCCAGTGATGGTGTGAAACATAATACAGTGACATTGCTTGGGAGCCATGAATTCTACAAATTTTTGACCAAGTGGGGAAGTTCCACTTACCCTCAGTCCATATTCTGCTGTCACTTGGGTTTGTTACAACCACTACCAGAATTACATAAACTTAAAGAATGACTTAATGAAGAATTTAATTAACCCCTTAAATGAGCCTGTTGATGGGACCAGACATCCCCCGTTGTTATAACTGCATAACTTATATATTCATTTCATAGCAGCTACTGAAAAGACTTTAATAATGTAGTAGTTTCTGCATATTAAGTCTTAGGATAGTAAGGATTAGCATAGTAATCCCTAAACCCCATTTTCAAAGGATTAAGAAAACACAATGACAGACATAAAACGACACATTATTGTATTAATATATTTAGATCATAAGGTTTGCATTTATTCTGATGTCATGTTCTAAGTCTGATGCCCAGTTAAAAGGTTTTAAACACAAAATTATCCATTGCAGTACATGAGACAGGATGTAGGGTACGATGAGCTCAGCAGGCTTTTACCAATGCCCCAGCAACCTTGGCAATGCTGAAGCAGGAAGATCTCCCAGGATGTGGGAAAATGCAGCCCCAGCATGGGTCTCAGGGGGCAAAGAGAAGGAGTGAGAAGAGGAGGGAGTGCTTCTTCCTCTCCATCACATCTCGCTAATGCTCCTGGGGCCCTTGTGTGTCATGTCCTGTGGAGTGGCCAGTGTCAGACCACTACGCTTTGACATTTGCAGACAGAAGAGATCAGCTCAAAGCCTGTGAAGTGGCTACTTCAACTCACCTTCTCTCTGTCTCTTTCCTTCTCTGTCTCTGTCTCTCTCTCCCTCTCTCTCTCTCTCTCTGGTTCCTTATATTGAAAGTATATACCCTCACTCATTCATTTATTTTCTGCAACAACTTAATCCATTCTAGGGTCATGGATATTCAGAGCCTCTCTCGGGCGAATGGGTGCGAGGTAGGGCAGTGTATACCTTTTTCTAAAAAAAAAAAAAAACAATAGGAAACAATATCCTACAGCTTGTGGTGAAAAATCAGATTTCAGCACAGTCAGTGCAAAACTTTTGGCACCCTTGGTCATGCTTCTGCATAATTACTGTTTATTTCCTGCACTTGACATGAAAGAAAATGCAACAAAAATGTGGCCTGTGTAATGGCATATTTTATGTTTTACTTCCAGTGGTAAACAATCTATAGTGGATGTGTATATTGTGTAATATTTTTAATGTACTTGAAAGTAAACAATTAAGTAAACCTGCAGGTTATGACCACAGCTCAGATGGCCCCATTTTTAAGCTTCCATTGCTTGTTCTTTTCAGACAAGGCCATAAGGATAGAACACAGATTTGGCCAAAATCAAACTATGCCAAAGACAAGAGGAGATACTGGCAGAGCTGAGAAGAATTAGAGTGTTATCTGTTTCTTGTCGGGGTCTTTTGCTGTGGGAGTGAAATATAAACAGAAACCCAAGACTAGCAAACAGAACAGTGTTCATTGACCCAATAACATTACAAAGTGATTACAGCCCTGAACACATTGTCTGCTGCTTCATAAGCTAAATCCATTTCAGTTGTCTGTATCAGGTTCTTATAGAAAAACTGCCTCACTGAAGACCTCCAGAATTATTGGCACCCATGTAAAGAAGACTTTTGTGCCATTTATTGGCTCAGGAACACTTCAATTAATAACATACTGGAGGTTTATTAAGGTTTTGTTCTTTGATCAACAAAGCATAAAACTTCTACATGGCTTATTTGCCATGGTTTAACCATTATTCTTTACGACTTGTATTATCACTGTCACATCAGTGCCACCTCTGCTGTGCCCCCAGCGATCAAACTCACTGGAGTTCTGAGCTGGGATTCCCTTTTGCATCACCCTCTTCTCTATGACATGGTATGTTCTCGCATGCAAGGTATGTGCGTTGCTGGGAAATACGCCTGCCTCCTGTCAGCCCTCATGTGTCAGCTCACAATTACCTGATCTGTTTCCAGGTGTCTCATGATATTATCTCAAGTGATTGATCCACATGTTCATGTTAAAGGTCCCAGCAGATCCAGAAGCCGGCCTGTGGTCACCGACATAATATCGGTGCTCTCTTGTGTTCGGTCATGCTTGTGGCATAGAGCAGGCTTCTCATCAGTAGAATTCCCTTCATGATGGTTTGTTAGAGGTTTGACTTGGCTGTGTGTGTGTATGACACACCAGATTTACCAGTAGAGGCTCCACCTCGAAGTAGGGCCTCTTACCTCTAGTGTTCTTATGGCCCAGATCCTTGTAGTGGAACCGTGTCAGCGACACAAAGGATCCGTGCTGCACTTAATGGGTCCCTATTGTGTGACTCTGAGAGTGTGAGTCTTCTTGTGTTTTGTTCCACCAAGCTCTGCATGCTGTAGTGACCATTTGCTTGTTGGTTTCTCATTAAAGTCTGTATATATGTCCTGCTAACTCCTGTGTTTGTGTCCTCCTGCTACGAGCCAAAATGACAATCACATAACTGAAGATCTGTATTTGCTGTAATAATATAACACTATAATTATGGTTAAAACCTTCATATGCAAATAGTTGTCTGAGGATTATCATCTAAGCTCACTTTTCATCACTGTAAACTGGAAACATTTAAATCCCATTGGTTGTAGTATCTTATTAGTGATGACTATAACTGCAACTACATCAATACAGCTACTCACAACCTATAAGAATTAAATGCCATCAATTTTGCACAAATAAGATGTGAATCTGGATTCAGTACATGCCAAATTTGCATAATATGGTTTGATAAGCTTAATTCCTCAGTAAAAAAAATTTCACCAGAGCTAAGCCTAATAATTCTGAACACTTTACTAGGGTTTTCCCCAGTGCTGAAAAATATCTGTTTAACCTGAGCGCCTTGTGTATTTAAATACAAACCAAATGAAGGTAAACAAACAAACAGTGTTTTCCTTTTTCTTCCAAGGGGAGAGACACTGGTGGTGTGGCAACAGCTCTGAGGGAAGCAGCAGGCGGCTTTGATGTAATGTGGAGATTAATCTGCGGCTCGTATCGGCTCGTTAATGCTAAATTGCATCGGAGCAGCTGATTAGGGGATCACCCTGGAGGGGCTGAAAGCCATGTGGAGGAAAGCAAACAAAAATGCTCCTGTCCCCTCTGTCAGGTCACATGTTCTTTTACTGGTAAAGTGATCAAAAAATCAGATTTCCAGATTTCATAAGTCCGATGACATGTTTGGAATGCTAGGTTTTTTCTTTAGTGTTGCATTGGTGCTGCAAAGCAATTTTATGCGTGTATCCTTTGTAATGAACAAAAGCACATAACATGGCTAAAATGTATTTCATTTTATGGTAAGGCTTTTATTTCGTCTATTTTCATAGAGAGCAGAATGTCAGCGTTTCAGAAACTAAGTCTATTAGTAAGACCTTACAACCTGACATGCTTTGAGGCAAGGATGCAATTATATGGGCTTTTACTTTATACAGTGCAAAACTTAAGAACCCCAAGCTGCACTGTGTTGCCCCATTGTCTTTAATCTGGAACTGGCATATGATGGTGCTCGGCATTTGGCCATTACAGCTGTAAATTAAACCCAGCCTGGGACTGAGACGGCACAGTATAGACACCAAATATGTCTTGGTGGAATGATTACATTTGGAGTTAGGGGATATTTCCTCAAGCTGAGCTATTGCTTTAATGAAGGCGTATGATGAAGGGCATGAAAAGACGAGGATGGAGCTACCGCTGGGACACATATAGCTTTAACACACACAAATACATCAGTGGCGTCAGGGGGGACACCTCACATTTTCACAGCCAATACAGAAGCGTGTCTAGAATTGTTTTGACCTTGCCATTAACATCAGGAAAAGACATTTAGAACAAAGCTCTGTCTATTTTTTTTTTTTTACAGTTTATTCATGTAGTACCCTTATATGGTGCTTCTACATTCACAAGAACCTTGTAATATTGCAGATCCTGCACGGATCTGGGTTGCATACTGTTAAAATTAAGCAGGCATATCTGTTTTAAAATTAAACAGGCCTATCTGGAGTAGTTTTGAATTTCAAGTGTCATCCTGTTTGTTGAAGTCGTATTCTGACTGCGTTGTTGCTTCAATGCGTTATCATCCACAATTATCAAAGTGAGTTCGGTGAGTGATAACAGCACCTCCTCACAGCCTTATTGATACGCAAGCTCCCTATAGTCCTGAACAAGTCTTTGTGGCTGAGTACATCAGTGTATGTGTGTGCGCACGTGTTTGTGTGTGTTTGGTACAAAGTCTGGTATCGCTCGTCTCATCCGTTACAGCCCGCTTCTATTCAATCAAAGCGCTGAGTCTCGGCGGAGCACAGATAACGCTCTCATTATCTAAGCAACTGAATTTAAATGGCTGGCGTGGGCATTCAGGGGCCAAGACTTCAGAGCCTTGCTGCACTCCCGCTGCCTCATTTGGCCTCTCTGATTCCAACCTTACATGCACACACCATTTCTCTGCTTTTACACAGTGACCAACCTTGGCACACTGAGAAACTTGTACTGAAGATAAAGTTGCTCGATTTAACTATGTACATCATTTCCATCAACATACATAACCGAACAGCATACAGCCTTTTGAAAATCTACAGAAAGCATAATGGAATAATTCCCTCAGTGTTGCTAAAGATGAGCTAAGAAGGCAATAAAAAACTTTTTAGTTATAAATCTAACATTCAGCAGCCATGTTTCCATTGCTTTGATGCCCACATTGCACATGCTAAAATCAAATTCAGTAATACAAATGTTAGTGAGTTTTGCTGCTGTTTCCATCTATCTCTATAGGTATTGTTAAAATGTAATCATGTTATTTCCTACAAACCTCCATTACATCATATACATTTAATGAATATACAGCTCTGTTTTATCTTTGATAGGTGCAAGTACCGAACTGAACAACTTTGCCCTAGTTTTTAAGAACTGATGACAAATAGTTCTTCTAATTTCCAAATAAAAATATTGTTCTGTAAAGCATAATTATAAACGAAATGACAAAACATCAATATAAGAGAAATGATGCTGTCACGGACGATGGGGGGAACCCGCGTCCGTGATTTACCTCGGGGGCAGCGGGGACAGACAGACTGTCAGGTTTCCATGAATTCAGGTTGCTTTACATGAACGTGAAAAACAGGAAAACACAAACCTGGCTCAAGGGCCGATACCACACACAACAGAAACAGTAATACAGGGAGAAATGAGGCAATGGAACGATGTCTTTGGGACACGAGACAGAACTTAAATACATGACATAATCAAGAAACAAACACAAAACAGGTGAAAACGGGAAACAAGGAGCAAAACAGAACAGAATGTCAAAATAAAAGTCCCAAAACCCATAACAAAATAGAACCAAAAACCGTGACCCCTAACGGCCACTGGCCGAGCCATGACAGATGCAGTGTTTACAGAACTCAACAAATCTCTTGTTTGCTCAATCAAAATGGCAATAATTACTTTTGATGTACTTCTTGTAGTCCAACTGGTCACATTGCAAGAGGAAAGTGTTGATTACAGCTGTGTTTTTATACTTTTCCTCATTAAATAAATTTCAGGTGATTATTAATTAGTACCTATAAAGCAGAAGGAGGTGCTTGTGTAGGAATGCACATTTATCTGCTTATGTATTTTTCCTTATTTTGTTGCCTGAATAGTACATGCCGCACATCTCTCATGTCATATTGAAAAAAATGACTATATTTCACTCTAAAAGAGATGCTTCCAATCTTGCAAAAGGCAGAAGCTATTACTTTTAGTGAATAAAGCTGTTACCACAGATGGGCACACCCTGCACACCATCAAGTTTGCCATTGCTTTTGAAGTACTTGAACCTTACGTTTGCAACAATTGCACTATACAAGTGTCATCAGGAATAATCTGGTTCTTTGCCCAACTGTAGCGTGGAGGAAGAGCCCAAAAGCGGACAAAGCGAGACAGCCGGTAAGCCACGCAATTTAATCTAAGAACGCTCCTTAACGGAGTAAGATCTCGCACCAAACGAGTCCGCGTTCTCACACACACACACAGGTAGAGAGAGATGAAGCTCCTGAGAGCAAGAGTAGCCTACTCACAGTACCGGAGACCTAGGGTTGAATTGACACGTAGGGCATGAAGGTAGGACTTCAGTGACTGTGTGATGTGTGGTTACCTGCTTCCTGTTTATATACTCTCGTGAGTCATGAGACCTGGTGTGCGTGACAACAAATTCTTGAACACTGTGCTTCATCTGAGAGCACAATTGTTTCTGACATTAAATACTCGCTGACTCACTCTCTGAATTGAAAGCAAAATTTGACAATCTCAAAGGAAGACTGAGAAGAGATAATCCACATGTTTCTGAAGGCCCAGAGGGACAACATCCAAAAGACCACTAAGTAGGTGAGATTGAGCACATCGCTCAATTCAAGTCAAGCTAAAGGAAGGAAACCTCTGTGAAGGTTAGTGATAAAGGTACATTATTTTCATGTCAGAGACATAAAATCTTATTCGTAAATCGTATTACATTTTCCACAGAAGTACTGCTTTGGTAAATAGGTTTTCTAGTTTATATGTGTATAGATCTTTAATGAAACTGCTGGGTTTTTTTTAATGAATCTACTACCTTTTTCTTTTATTGCATTAGTTTCTAAGGGAAAACTTTGTACGTCCTTACAACCATTCATGAGCAACCTTGATGCAGACGCATAAATTCACATTTGTTTGGGGGACATATGCTAAAATGCACTAGTTGAAATATCAAGGAGCTGAACCTGCCTAATGGAGTTAAAATACTTCACCTTCCCTAGAGCCACGGGACACATACAACTTTCTCAGCAGTCTATGGTGAAGAACATAAAAACAATAATGCTAGATAATGCTAGAAAAAAGAAAATCCATGAAGAAATTTTAAATGGGCCTGCTGCCAAGAAACATCATGAAACTCCATAACAACCACCTATATTAGCATTAGCATTATTGTTAGCATTAGCGTTAACATTCACAGTAGCATTAGCACTAGTGTTAGCTTTAGCATTAGCATTAATGTTAGCATTAGCATTATATTAGCATTAGCAATCTAAGAAGCTGCCGAAAAGCAGAAGCGAGCGAAAATTGTGTTTCTGCTCATGCGTAGTCAAAATCGGGTTTCTTGTCTAAATCGGGTAGTGACACCATTGTTAGCATTAGTGTTAGCATAACCATTAATGTTAGCATTAGCATTAGCTGTGTCATTGTGTGAGTGTGTGTATGTGAGTGTGTGTGGTGAGTCCTAATACTTATGTACATATTGCTCACTTTAAACAGGCATGTCTGTGGGGCATTGCCTGAGGTCTCATATGAATTTTCATGTGGTTTGGTCACTGTACAGGACAAGAGCACACAGCACAGAGCAGGAGATATGAAGTGCAGTGAACAAACCCTTAATAGACACCATGGAAAAATATTTAACAGGGATGAAAAGAAAGACGGAGAGAGCCTCCCAAAAGCTAAAACAAGGAAATGTGACGAAGTGTATATAGCGCTTGGCTTCACTGTGACTACAGTGGAAGACGAGGAAAGACCGGTATGTTTACTGTGTCTAAAAATGTTGGCAGCAGACCAAATAAATTAAGGTGTCACTTAAAGACATTACAGCCCAATCACACCGACAAGCCACTTGAGTTTTTTCAGCAAAAACATGCCGAATATTTTCAATATTGGAATATTGTTTTTTAGTCTGTAGTAGAAAAGACTTAAAGTGCATCAATTTGCCCAATTGTTTTTTTAATCAATCTTTATTTAAACTGTAAATTTTTTTTGACCATTTGATGCTGAAAAATAAAATTACATATAATCAATAAATCACTTATTATTCAATAATGAATAATAAATTCAAATTGATCAGCAACATTTTAACCCAGGAGCATAATAATAATAATAATAATAATAATAATTTTATTTATATAGCACTTTATATTTTACAAACAAATCTCAAACTGCATACAAACAGAACAACAGGATGTCCATGGCAAGAATCGTATGTGCAGTTAGTTTAAGCCGCTTTCCTCAGATACAGTGGGCCAGCTGAATATCTTTAGGCATGATGGTGACTCTCTTGTTGCACAGATTCGTGTCCTCGAACAGACCCACCAAGTGGCCAACTACTTCCTGGGAGCCTTTCCACCAGAGGATTTGCGGGCAGTTTGCTTTGTTCTTGCCACGGTAGCCACAAGATAATGTAGTGAAAATAATAGTAAAATATATAGACTAAACAATACTATGTATTGATCAGATGAACATTTACATTAAATCAAAAAAATGTAAAAATCCCAAATAAAAACATGCCAGACCTAGCCAGCGTCCCCGTAGCCTAGCAACTTTTTGAAGTTCAAAGTGTTTTATATACTGTGCTCCTGAGTTAACGTTGCTGATCAATTTGAATTTATTATTATTTATTGATTATTTTCAATTTTATTTTTCAGTATCAAATGGTCAAAAATGTTTACAGTTTAAATAAGGATTGAATTTGTTTATAAATTCAATGTTAATAAAGTTATTCTTTGTTGTAAGAGCTATATTTATTTTCTTTTTTGAAAATATTTATTTTCTTTTTTGTTTTTGTTAATAAGGATACAGTGTTATGCAGAGGTGTACTTATAACAATTTTATAGACAAATTTTATGTACTTATAACAATTTTATCTATAGTCTTGGCAGAGAGTTGGCGGGGCACAAAATGTTTACTTCTTCCTAGCGGGGGAATAAAACAAAAAATTGAGAGTTTCTTCACCTGAAACTGCATTCATTTCAATGGGTTTAAAAATTAATGCAAGTGAATTGGGGGGAAAGAAATGAGCGAAAGACAAGGAAAAGACAAGTTGGCCGGAAGTATCACCTGAAGTTGGTAGGTTTCGGACGAGGTGTGTCCGAGCAGGATGACCCGAAAGTTGTGGCCTATTCATTCTCTATTCATTCATTTGGCAATATTTGTTGGCAAGTAGCATCACCATGGTAATGTGAAACGCCAATAATAGTAATAGCACACCTTGCGCTGACGAGTTTAATGTTTTGATATATAAGTTGTCTGGGTGCACACCACGATTCGGGCCGCATTAAGTGCGACAGAAGAATACGAAAAATAAAGAAACCAAGGGGAAGAACAATATGGGGCTGCCATTTTAATAGCCCAAAAGTATCACACAGTTACACCCTAAATGTACATATGTTTATGTACATATGTCAATCTAGACTACTCCCTTCTGCAGCCTTGTTATAGTTACCAAGGACCTCAGGTGCCCTTTAATAGCTGGTTTCTGATAATGCTCTTTTTCTTTTATTTCAGGCAGTCAAATTGATACTTTTATCATAACTGATTAGGAAAAACAATTTTACATACATGTTAAATAATAAGGGATTATAGATAAGGGATTAAAACTTTCACAACCTGATAATATCTATACCTCTTCTCTCTTCAAAAACATAATTAAAGATATGGTTTGTGTATCACAAACTGAAATTGTTATGCTGTCCACAACTTAAGATGAGGATTTTTTATGTAAATAAGAATTTTCAATATGATCAAGACGGTGAGGCAAGAAGACTGTTAGCTCATCAGATATGTCAAAGATCCTTGGTATTTCAGATCTTTTCTTTTGAATTTTAATAATGTATGTTCAGACCCTACATGCAGCTAAAAGTTGATAAATGATCATTTTAAAGATTACTATAGATTTTTTTGCATAATCTGAGTAAAGCCGTCTTTGGACATTTTTGAATGACCTTGCCATCCTAGAGGTAAACATAGCTTCAGCTTCAAAACCAGAAAACAGTGGAGGCAATAGGAAAGGCTGCTTGTGTGTGTGGTGTGTGGTGTGTGGTGCTCCTGCGCCCACAGCAGCGTTAATCACCCTCCACTTCCAGTGACAAAACGGCTTATATTTAGACACACATACAAGGGCATAGAAAATACAAAACATTTATCTTGATTTATTGTTTAAAATGTGTTTGTGGTTTTTTTTAGGTTACTAGAAACTTTTTTGTGTTATACATTTGTTTCTGTATGTCTTGTTTGTGCTTCATATATTATTATTATTATTATTATTATTATTATTATTATTATTATTATTATTATTAAAAGGGAAAAAAAGGAAAGGCCTAAAAAAAGGAAAGGTTGCTTGCAGTGTGGCAAATAAGCAAATTCATGTAGAGAGATTGGATTAATGTGTAGAGAGAGAGAGAGAGAGAGAGAGAGAGAGAGAGAGAGAGAGAGAGAAAAATATGACACTCACTCCCAGTCCCACTCCCACTCGTCTTACACTATTAGTCTTGTTCTTACAGACTATGTGGGCGAACTAGTTTGGTTCCGCACAGCAGAAGGATATGCACTGACACAGCGCTTGAATGAGGGAGCTTTTCTGTAGCTTAGTTGTGTTTTTGTGATTTTACAGCTGTGATAGTTTAGGTAAGTGACTTAGGCTAGGGTGTGTTTGGACTAACACCAAAATTCAGGTTACATCACTGTCGTGCGTAATAACTCGAGAACCCTCAATATATACTGTATATACAGTGGGGGAAGTAATTATTTGATCCCCTGTTAAATTTGCAAATCAAAAATGCAAATCAATATATAACTTTTATGTAACATGTTTTTTTCTTTATTTTGGTTGATATTCTATCTCTCTCCATAAAAATGAATTAGAGACTCTTCATTTTTTCAAACTTACGAATTCAGCAGGGGATCAAATAATTATTTCCCCTACTGTATAAAGATGTTTTTAGTCCAGATATCTGCTTAGGTAGCTCATCCTTAGGTAAATAATGTTTTTCAGAGATGCAATAAATGAATAGTGTTTTTTGTAACAATATTGACGCTGTTTAGTGGCTAGTAGCAAACGTGTTTTGGGAAACTGGCTGTAAGCAGGTGCTTTTAGATAATCAGCATTAAAGTCTCACTTCTATCGCCACCAAAAGAGTTGGCTGCTCATCTAAAGGATCACAAAGGCAAGGGATGTCTTGCAAACTGCCCAGTAAGAGGCAAGTCTTTGTTCACTGAAAACAGACATTGTTCTATAAATGCAATTTGTTGGTCATTCAAAGATACATTTTCTGAATGTGCTTCTACAAGTGATCATAGCATTACTCACTTGAGAACAGAACAGAAAGATTTGCCCATTAGTGGTTTGAAATGGTACATTTTAGCTTTATATGTTCAAGTCAGATTTTGCGCTGCAAACAAGTTTCTTTTATTAGAATTTTCATTTGCAGTCCCTGATTTTTGTGTTTTGTGAAGTAAAAAAGTATATTTTACAGTGTAGGTGCCTTTTTAAAAATAAATTATTGTGAAAATAGTGCAGGCAGTGTTTATTCTTATCATTAAAGAAATGAGTTGGAATTTTGGCTGTATTTTTAAAATAAAAACTAAAACTAACAGATTTTCATTCTCAGTATTGTTTCCCTTCCAATATGCCAGGCCAAACATGAATTTCTTTAAAAATAAGAATACAGTGACATAAAACATGATGTTGCAGTCCACACAATTTCCCCCTGCCTCACCAGCTACAGGAAAGCAACACCTTGGAAACACATTAACAGCTTACTTATATACTTACAGACACATTTTTGACAATGGTCTATTCAGAACATTGGACTATGATTCTGTTTAAGCACATTTTAACCCAAACTATCACCTTCAGCTGAGCTATCTACAGCTAATTCCATTTCATTACTCTTAACCATCAAGTTGATGTGTGATACTAAGGACTAATGTACTTTTTAAAAGAAGCTTTCATTTTCACGATCTTTTTATTGTATGATACTGTTATATAACCAAACATCATTGAAGCATGCCTAACTTAGTTTGATTAACAATGAGAACCTTTTTTATTCAAAAGTATTAGTAATGAAATCATTCTATAGACTGTTTTATTCCACAATAAAACACAGCCACATTTTATGGCACTACCCTGACTGTTTTATTTCATTTATACACTATTTATGGTATTGTCACATTAATTATATGGCAAAACTTTTTCCTATAGTAAAAACTTTTTTAATGGTAATACTTGGTATTAAAATGTATCATTTACTATAAAATTAACACTACTAGTATCTCTTTACCATGTTAGTAGATAAGGTTCTTCCATATTATTTATGGTAAATGTCTTGTTACTCCAGCAAGTAAAAACTTTTTTTGTTTCTTAAAGACAGTAAAGACACAGAGTTTAATAGGTTAATGGTTAATAGGTTAATTAAGCTGTATTACACACCTGTTAGTAGATAAAGGTATTGTTGACCCCCCCCCCAAAGAGATAAAAATAGCAGTTTGTGGGGGTTCTTATGAAGGCAGTACCCCCCAATTATGGAGGAGTATAATAATTGACTACACCGGTCACTGACCCACCTGGACAAGAAAAACTCTTATGTAGTAATGCTGTTCATCCAATTCAGCTCAACAATCATTCTACAGAGACTGTCCACTGAGCTGAGCGGGCTGAGCACCACAGGACTGTGTCCCATGCCTGTGAGCAAATTCTCATATCCAGAGCGACCTACATCAGCACTTTTTTTGGGGCAGTTGGGTGGCCTAGTGGTTAAGGCATCCGCCCTGTGACCAGAAAGTCCGGGTTCGATCCCCAAGACCG
>JBBPDC010000129.1:17339218-17350612 GCA_037974485.1 Hemigrammopetersius urotaenia
ACTCATAACTTAACTTATACCTTTATCCTGCACTTGCTGCTTATTGCACTTCTGGTTAGACCTAAACTGCATTTCGTCGCCTTGTACTTGTACATGTGTAATGACAATAAAGTTGAATCTAATCTAACCTAATCTAATTTAGGACCCCCCCTCATTCAGAATCTTGTAGCCTATGAGGTTACAAGATGCCAAGTCCAATAAGGATGCAGTGAGATTTCTTGTCCAAGAAGAGGACATTAAGAGGCTTAAAAGTGAGCTCTTTATTCATCATGTTGAAAACCTTCAGTGATACAGACAGAGATATGTCAGCAAATAAACCCACCAGATGTCCAGGTGGTAAATTTAAATGTACTCCTATAGTGCCTGTAACAGACACTGTGTAAAAGGCTGGCCCTATAATCCTGAACAGGTCTCTTGTATGGTGCCCCCAGGTACCCCTAGAGGGTCCAGACTTTTGCTCCACCCCAATAGGAAAAAACAGCCTGGCGGATCCTTACCAAGGCCATAGTCCTACAATTCCGATATTCCTAAACAAAATGTATTGTCTATCTGTGAGCATTTGTACTAAAGTAAATAAGCATGTGGGTGTATATAAGTGTGTGTGTGTGCAGCCCAGAGGCTGCACAGTGATATACCAGTAGAGGATTGTGACTCCATTAAGTCTGTAAAATTGTAAAATTGGCCCTGTGTAAATGTAGGTCATTGGAGAAAGCTCAGTATGCCGGCCATACGCCACAGCCTACAGCATATGTTCCTCTCTGCGGCTACGCATGGCCCAGCCAACGAAACAAGGCCAATACATAATGCACAATCACATGCATACATGAGACCAAGAACTCGTGTCAAAAGATGATCACTGAAACTATCATCACAAAAATATATATCATTAACCCATTAGTCCTCTCATTTTCTCTTTCCTTCTAATCAAGATATATATACACATATACATACATACATATATGTATATATTATTATATGTAATCTTTATATTTGGTAAAATGCCAGTAATGTCTCTGGACTTCTAAGGGTTATTCTCTACAGAGGAAGAGCTGACTGTACAGCCTGGTTCACAAGCTGAGAAGGTGTAAAACCCCAGGGCATCACGGTTGGTAGGCCTCTGTCTCTGTTCAAAGTGCTTTACCTCTGCCTTTTTCTAATTAGGATCTTCATTGTGGGAGAACGGGGTGCAGCAGAGAAGAAGAGTGGCAGGGTATCGTTAGTAGTAAGTACAAAAGAAGCAGAAGATAATTGTGTGCCCCTACAATTTACAAAGACAGCATTCAGGGGAAGAAAAGGAATTAAATTCTTTCTGTTCACTGGCACACACCAATTTAGAAACCATAGTTTTTAATTAGATGAGTCACTACACAGCCCAGCTCACTAAGAGCCCAAGGAAAGGGTGTGCATATGTGTGTGTGTGCGTTCGTGCATGTGTGTGTGTGCTTGTGTGTGTGTGTGCGTTTGTATATGTGTGTGCGTGTGTGTGTATATATTCTCATATCATCCATGTCCAATTTTATGCGCTAAAGATTTTACTTCACAAAGCAGTATCAACGCTTCTCATAGACAGCAGCACTTCTCCAGTGGATCAATAGGTCAATAATGGGTCACAACACACTCACATATAGCTCCTAACTGAATTAATGAAAATGTCATATCCCATTTACACATATAGGCACCTCTGGAATTATTGGCACTCGTTGTTAGGACAATATATGTTGTAATATAATTTAATATTTTCACTGTAAGATGAAAATGAGAAACAGCACAGACATTCTGAAGGCCACTGTATGTTTGCCTTTTAAACTGCAGCCCAGAAAGTATGATGACAAATTCCACAAAGATGTTCAATAGTGTTGAGGTCTAAGGAAAAAAAATATCGAAACAAGTCTTTCAAACCGCTGTGATGATTTGTCTGAGAGACACATCAGCTGTTAATGTTAAAACTGAGCAAAACTTTGTATATATTTTTGCTGTATGGGGAAAAAGACAAAAACTTGCTGTACATTTAGTCAATTACTGTTTATTGTTTGCTGCATACAGCACTTAACATAATGAAATATTAAAAAATAAAAACATTTAAAAAAATAAACAAAACAAAAAAGGTAGCTTATGGAAAAGCAATGGTACAAATAATCCCCCATCCCACCCCACACACACACCAACCTGAATTGGGAGGAGTCTATTCAGAAGTAAAAAGCAATGACCTGACCAGAAGAAGAGGTAAGTTGTTTATCATATTTCAGGCATGTTTGAAAATGTGACTTTTCCTAATAGACTAGACAAGCAGACTGGAATTCAGAGACAATGCCATTTTTTCTTTCACGCCTTCACTGGGCTGCCTAATACTTGGATAAAAGAAACATTCTGGGCATAGAACTTACAGGATGTTGAGTTCCAAAACTCACCTGATGTGTCTTTTCTGCTTAGAACTACTAAGGCAAGACTGCAGGCACAAAATAAAACAGCACATTGCATTTAATCCTGAATTACAGAGCATGTCTGATTGTTGTAATACAGCATGTCTGTCTGCTTTTGACTCTTGACATTTGCCTGGCGTGAGGCAAAAGTAATTTAATGTACTTTAATAGCAATTTGTGGTGCAGGGTTATAGAGGAACGGGTTTCAATCAGAGTCAGTGTGCGCCCCCAAAAGCTCCACCAAGAACAAATAACAGCACAATGGCAGAAAACCTGCTAACTTGTGGCTTACAGTATTTGTTGGGACCTGATCCTTTACCAGTTTGTTTCTGTGGTGACTGACAACCTACACATGCTACCCAATGCACATGGTCAAGAGAGACCAAAAAAGACAGGAGTTAGTCTCCTAGGACAGATGACTAATTCATCAGGGAAAGCTTTTCACTTAATTATTGCTAACTTGTAGCTTAAAATGAGCACTGTTCATGCAGCACATTCTGGTCTAAGTACATGATGATTGTCTGTCAGCCTGTCAATTTGTTTGTTTTCACACATCCAAACAGGCATACATGTTCTGTATGTGTTGTCTGGCTGCACTTACTGCAGTAAAGACAGAACACATAGACAGAGTAGGGCCTACAACACCACTTGCAAATTTAGAGCGCATTTCAGTCAACTCATGTTAAGATCAGCATAAACATCTGGGACTGCTGGACAGAGGGAAGTCAATCAGAATATTAGGATAATGCCAGCAGTGTTTACCCTGTGCTTCGGCATATTTATTATTTATTGTTTCTTTATTCAAACTTTTCTGGCTTGTTAAAACACCCAATTTTAGTATCTGTTAAACATTTACAATATTTTATGCTTCATGTCTAAAATCTTTTATACAATACTATGATCTTTATTTAAAGTTCAGGAACGAGCAACATTTCTGAAGAAAGAGATTCTAACCTTGCAAATCTTTATTGCATTTGTTTGTGTATCAACAAAAAATGCAGATTCAAATCTGTGGATACAGAATGAAAAACAAATGCAAATGTAATTTTTTGTGTGACTCACTGTGTAATTAAATATGTAGATGTGGTTGGTGTAGCGTACTGGGTAATACCACTGCTCTCCAAGCAGGGGACTTGGGCAAGTACCAGTCAGAGCATCTGCAAGATGCATACATGTAAATGTAAATATAAATGTGCTATTACATCTGAATAGTGTACTATAGTACATTTTAGTGGGTCATTGTTGTTTGAAGGCCATTGTTGCTGCAGCATCAAAAACTCACCTGCTAGGTTTAGCGCTACCTGACTGGCCCTATGTAAAGAAGATTATTCTGTTTTTAAGCGGATTCTTTAGACTTTGTGTGAGGCATAGCAAAATGCCTGGGGCTGTACTGTCTGAATTTCATGCTTTTGCAGTGACTGCACAATATAATGTGCTAAGATACAATAAGCCATGGCCAAAGGCGCTGTAAAACTGTATTACTACATAAATAACACGAGCATGCAGAAACCACAGAGGCATGGAAAGTATCAATAAAGTACAGGAGGGGTGAAATGTGTTAGAGGAAACTGGTGAAACTTTTTATAATATTCAGATCATGACCTCTAGTAAAGAGGTCCCACTCTTCTTTGAGCATTCACTGTAAGTAAAAATTTGTGGCTCTCGGCTGCAGGTAGAAGCAATGACATAGACAAAATAATGAGGTACAGGGCAGTGTCATGAGGTACAGGTAAAGATGACCAGTGATGAAAGAAAAACTAAAGATAAAGTAACAAGGGAGGGTGCAATTTCAGAATTCTGGAGACCAGGAAGGGGGACAAGGGCACTCTGGCATGTCAATAGAGAGGCATTTGATTGACCTCATGCTTGAGCCTTCCATACTAAATATACTCCACTGTATGAAACCAGGGATACCTAGGGAAACCCTAGGGATTTCAGTGTGCACTTGATCACATGGGCACAGCGAGGGTTGCACTCTAACTTGGAGTGGAAGGCTTTCTGCAGTGTAGAGACAAACTGTGGGCCATTGTTGGACAGTATGAGGTATCTGGGATGCTGTAGCTATGGAAAAAGAAACTAGAAGAGAGCCTTGACCACATGCAGGGCAAAAGGAAAAGATCTAAAGGTAATAAAATGACACTCTCTAGAAAACGGTTAACAACTACTAGGACACACAAGGCATGTGTCATCTCAACATTGGCTGATCCACAAAAAAGTCCACAGCAATGTGAGACCACAGTCCTTTAGGTATCAGGGGATGCATTCATTTACTGGTGGGCAGATTAAGCAGGGTTTCAGTGGTCCTGTAAAATTGTTGGCCCACTAATATTTATGTTTACCTATTTCTAATGTGTGGATAATTGGAGTTGAGTAAGAAATCAGGCAACGGCTGCCCCCTACCTTCCTGGGTTATTTCTTCATCAATGCTCCATGTGACCATGTGAAACTGCTGCATTTCCTTAACCACCTGGGGCTCTGAGCACGCTGAAACTACAGACACCTTGACCCCATACATACTGACTCCCACCAGCCCAATGTTATTACTGAGAAACAAGATATCCCACCAGTGGAAATCACATTTCTCTGTCTTAACATACAAACTGTGCTTGAGCAAGCAAGAGAGATCCTGCCTTACATAGATGCTTTGCTCCACAGGGGTTTTGGAGTAAACCAAAATGTCACTGACATAATCTATTACAAATTGATTACGCAAAGCATGGAATTGATTAAGCAAAGTGCAATCCCAATATCACAAGCAGGGGATGGGGGGGGGGGGGGCTCACCCTGGATGCAATAAATACACTAAAAGTTGGGAAGGTAGGCTTTCAAAGGAGGTGGAATGTAACCTAGTGGGTAAAACAGTCGCCTTTTAACCTGATGACCACAAAGTTGCAGGTTCAAACTACTACTTTCCCTACTTTCTGCCATTGTGTCTTTGAACAAGACACTGGACACTTAGCTGCCTCAGGGGGACTGTCCCTGTAACTAATGATAGCAAGTTGCTCTGGATAACGGCATCTGTCAAATGCCTGAATCTAGCATGAATTTTCATACTGGGAGAACCATAATGTAATTAAGCCCAAATTCCAGTCTATGGTTGCACAATGTGCTCAGCCATAGCAAACCTAAGACAATGGGATGTTGTAGTTGTGTAAGAGTCCGGAATTGTGCGTGTTGTTGAGTGGCTTACCATACAGGGCCATCCAGAGGTTTTTTTTTGCATTTTTGAAAAATGTGCATAAAAGAAGATGGATTTGTCATTTGCTTATTTTGGTATGCATAGAAAAATGATAGAAACTTCTACAGGAAAAATCAAAGTACAGTGCCTGTGTGTGTGTGTGTGTGTGTGTGTGTGTGTGTGTGTGTTTGTGTGTGTATGCGCTTAGGAGGTGACCTTCACTATTATGCATTCCACTCCCAACACATGTCAACAGAAGAAACGGACATGTATGTGTATATTCAAGCACAGTCTTTTCATAAGTATGTGAAGGCATAATTAAAAGAACAGAAGGACTCTCATTACCCATGGACAAATGGGTTCAGAGCATTTAGAAACCCAAGTAGCATTGACCATTGTTGAATGGCAGGAGAATACGGATGACAGGATGGTATTGCTGTCATCTGAAATTACTTTTTTGTTTATTAGTCAAATATATGAATATATTTGGATTTTAAAACAAATTAATGAAGATATCATTACTATAGCAAACACATTTTTATTACAGTGTTCTATGTTGTAAGTGGACACTCTACCAAGCATGACCAAAAGCCCACAGTGTTAAAAAACTATGGTTCTCAGTGTGGAGAAGTGAAATGTCTATCTGAAAAGGTGCTTATTTAAAATCCTTGGCATCCCACACCAATGAAACGTCAAGAGGCTGAGTGGATTAGTGCATGCAAACACTGAGTTAAGGTAAGGAACGTCTATAATTAGTGCGGATGGCTGTAGTGTATAGCACTACAGCGCTGAAATATTTAACTTGGTGCAATACATTATATATGTATAAAGCTCAAGTGATTATTAGCTTACTATGCTAAAAGCTCCTGCATTTGGAGCTGTGGCTTATGAGAAAACATCTGTAGAGAAAAGCAAAGAATGTATCTCTGCTAGTTAAGAATACATTTTGCTTTGTTGAGAATGTACTAGGTCCTATCCATTTAAACACCTAATCAAAGCCAAAAATTCTGTGCATTAAATAGCCACTGTGGGTGACAAACTCTACTGATGTGCTAAAAGGTTTAAACGTTTAAACATTTACCACATTTGAGTAATTATAAGTTCCAGTGCACACTGGTATGTGTGTGTCTCATTGTAAATTATTCCTGAAAAGAATCTTGTTCTCAGAAGCTGATAGGGTCCAGTGGGTATAGCAGAATATGAACAGAGCAAATGGAAATTGGAGCTCCCCTGTACAGCCCTTGAAACTGTGAAGGACTAAAGAATATTGGGCCTATCCTGAGTGAAAACTAAACAGAAACAGAACTGCAGGAACCGACAGCTGAAAACATGCCAGGTAAATTTTCATGGGTATGTTTACAGCTGTACCATAGTATAAAGTCATGATCTTGCCAAGCTACATTTGATCATTCAGTGTTTAAAGGTGAGTTTTAACAAAAGGGGGGTCCACACATGAGCAATGACCGACACATTCCTCAGGTAATCAGTGCATTCACAGAAACTGTGCCTTAGATTATGAGCTCACAGAGAGTTTGGTGCGCTTATTTTTTCTCTGTATAACTCTTTGATTCTATGGGGTGCCGTTTGTAAAAACAGCTTCACAAATTTAGAGGTGCAATTATTTCATCATTTAGCAAAATGTTCACACAATTTAAAATGTGTTAAATGTGTTAAAAAGTAAATATTGCTCTCTAAATCTAAATGTTTCACTTTTACAACCGGAGACTCTAAATGTGGGATTTTTATGTACCACTTTTACAAACGGCAAGATATGCTAATTGGCCACGCCCTGTGATTACAATTGGCTGTTACTTAGCAGGGGTCTGGACTTAGCAGGGTGCTGTAATATGCCCTCACCAACATGGAGGATTTGCCTTAAATGTGGGATTTTAATGTACCAGTACAATTTTGGCACTTATGTGGAATCAAAGAGTTATACAGAGAAACATTTTGTATTCAGAGAAACACTTCTGTACATTTTGCCACTTACTGAAGTGTCACTCATAGTTCACTCGTATAGGCTCAGTGGCCTTGTTTAACATCACTATCACAAAAGACACACATGTTAATGAGGTTGAATGCCATTATTCAATCTTACTTGCTCTGATAGTATCCACAGTGACAGGCTTGTTCATTTCTTAAAAATGGCATATTGATCTGTGAGGCTGGTATTTTGCCAATGAGTTTATTGTGGCAAGCTCCATCTCTGTGGCTCCTGGTCCAGAGAAAAGCAAGGAACTCAACTGCTATCTGAAATTATAATTCAGGAACGCGTCGTGTCTGTTCCTCTGGTGAGAACAAATCTAAATATTGCTCATTCCTGATGTGGTTCCTGTGTTGAAAGTGTGTCCCATGTGTGAGACTGCTATGAGCACAAGCAAATGAGGAGCTAGGTAAGCAGCAGCATGCTGAGAAACAGCAGGAACGATAGTGGCATGCATAGCTGACTTTGAGTGCTACTTTAGATCCTATTGATTTTGTCACCTCTCCAGTAGTCGAGTTGCTGCTCAGATTACATCCTTGTCTTCACAAAGTAATCATGTTTATCTGCTGCCCCTCACAGCAAGACATTTAGCACAGCAAGGGTTACACTAACCTGTCTTTGTTTCCTTCTGATCCCCCACTGCTCTAGTGTTGCTCCATCTCACTGCTCTCACCACAGCTTCTCTGTCTCATTCGGCTTATTGCTTGGATTATGCTGTGATCATTAAATTTAGGCTGTCACTACCAATTATATTAGTAATTGAGTAATCTTAAGATTATTTTGCTGATTGATTCAGTAATGAATTCATTGTGATCTCAAGATTGGTTATTTGATGATGTGAGTGTTTTGGCTTTTTCCAGACCTTTCCTCAATGGTAAATAATAATATTTAGTATTTACAGTAATTAACCAGTACCTGATTTAGTTAGTCATTCTTATTGAGAAATCTATGTAAACTTAGAAAGTCAATTTGGGTTCTTCTAGCTGTGTTCTTCCAGTCAGCACAATTTGTTAACAGTGTGTTATGAAACTGAATGAGAGTTGACATTAGATCAGTGTTCATTTGATTAATATGGGCCAATATGTGCCAAAAATGAACACAAGTAGGTATGTCCCATTTTGCAACACCAATCAAACTTATTTTGTTGCCTTACGTTGGCAGAAACATTCACTGCAGCTGGACACATTAATAAATCTTAATTTATGCAACCTGCTTGAATAACAGAACACACCATAGGGGAGCCATGCCTCAGCAAATCTAAGATTGTTTGTCTTTTTTTTGTGCTTGTGCTTGTTCTTGTCAGATGTTTAATCATAAATGAACACTCATTGCGTTTCCGAATAGATGGACACACTTTACACTGAAAAAAAAGTTTATAATGACCAATTTTGATGGTTCGGATGAGTACATTGTAAAAAACAGAGAGAGTGAGAGACAACGGAAAATAGTGTGGATTTTAATTAACCAGTTCCCACAGGAGAGCGCACAGGGAAAACAATGGTGACTAATGTGAATAGCATCCAAGCATCCATGAGATTCTCATTCATGGGAGAAAAAAAAGCAACTGGGTTTAGAAACCCTTGCAGTTATGCAAGGATGTAAGAAGGCATTTATCCTTTGGAGAGATGATACCTCAAAGAAATTTAATGAAAATAGGAGAAAATATCCATAGGCAAGTCTTATTTGATGTTTCACACCACACATATGCAGAATCGTTTTCCCCAGGTACAAGTCCTCAGGCCTGTAGCTTCATGGGTGTACATTGTGTAAACCAGAGCTGACAGACGGGTGTGTACAAAGTGCAAGCTGTGTAACCTTGACTTTCTGAAGTGGCCTTGGCTCGTTTCAAGCAGACAGATAATGTGCAGTGAGAGCAATTAGAGTCCCTTATGATAATTTAGGAACCCTGAGCAAACTTGTACTCCCTCATCCCCCACGTTATTATAATTGTGATGTTATCCCCAGCATCGCAACTAGCTAGCTAACAAAAGAACAAAGCACTGAGTCTGCTGTTCACATTACAATATTCCTCTGATATGAACACTAGTCCAGTACAAAAACCTGAACATGTTTAAGTTCTTAAAGTCCAAGGGAAAAATATATTTCACTGTTCAACCTACATCAATCAGACATAACTATAAAATCGTTGACAGGTGAAGTGAGTAACACTGATAATCTAATTACAATGGCACCCGTCATGGAGTGGGATTTATTAGGCTGCAAGTGAACAGCCATTTCTTATAGCTGATCAGTCAGAAGCAGGAAAAATGTAAGGATCTGAACGACTTTGAAAAGATCAAATGATGATAGCTAAAAAAGCATCTCTAAAAGGTCTTGTGGGGTGTTCCTGGTATGCAGTGGTTGGTACCAAGCAAAAGGTGTACTAAGAATCAGTGATCCAAAAACATTGGAGAACCGGACCTAAAAGTAATAGAGGAAGGTGGCCGACTTGATGAATTACATTATCTTTTACATTTGGATATGAATGACCAGGTGTATATATGTGTGTGTGCGTGTGTGTGCAGGCATGTGTGTGTGTGTGTGTGTGTGTGTGCACCTGTGTGTGTTACTTACCTGGGAAACTGAATGGCAACAGTTTTGCCTAATGGCAGTGATCTTTGTCAGAAGGATAATGTGTCGTGCCACACTGTTTTATTCAGGAATAATTTAAGAATTATATCAAAGACTTCAGTGTGTTGATTTGACCTCCAATTTCCCCAGAACTCTGATCAATCTTCTGTGGGATGTGATGCAGCTGTTTTGGCAGTTCAAGAGAGACCTACACAATATGAGGCACGTGGTTTTAATAGTATGGCTAATTTGTATAACATTTCACGTAGTCTCTGACAATCATTAGGCTGCTGGTTCCAAAGATGGTGAAAATTAGGTGCTAGTTGGTAAATGAATGCAAATGTCTCTTGTCTAACATACTAGATGTCCACTTCAATGTAAAAAAACAGTATCTTGCGCAAACAGTGAATGACAGGACATGTTTGAGGAACTTTATAACAACAGCAGCAACATATTTTATTGTCGCTTTGGTATTTTATGCCACTCTAAACTGGCTAAGCTATCTTGCTAGTTATCTCAGCCTGTTAACACTGAACATATAAATGATGAAACATTCACATGTTTAAACTTTGTGACCATTTGAGATTTACATGCCATATGTGGTATTGTGTGTCACTTTTTCTTCTTAACCTCCAGAACTTCAGAAGGCATTTTTTCCTTGTAAGATTTTTTTTTGTTATTGTTGTTGCTGTCATTGCTTGGGAGTCAGTCAAAGGAATAAATATGCCATCTGGCAGTTCTAGTCAAAGCAGGGATTTTAGCTTCAGAGACTATCCCACACAGCTGTGGTTTCATTTTGAAAAAAAAAATTACTGCAGACATAGCAGTAGTGGAATCAAATGTGAATTCCAGCAAAACTTTTAAAAAACTCAAAACTTTTGACATCAGACTTTAGAAAGGAAAATTTGTTAAACACGATTGTCTCCAGTAATAAAAAGGCTGGACACTCTCCATAAAAGATAGGAGTGTGATGTGGCCCAAAAGAGCTATATAGCAGTATGCCACTTCTAAGAAACAAAAACTATATAAATTGGTTCTGTACGTTTTGTTGTCTGCTTTTGAGTTGTATCTTTTTATGTTCTGCGATACAAATAATAAAGTATAAATCAGTTGATAATAGTGTCATTTGTCAATAAATTCATTTCTCTTAAGAGTGTGAATTGACTGTCTGGTCTTTTCCCTCCAAGGCGGTGGACACGGTGGAAGGGGATGTTGCTGACTGTGTCCGCTGGGAGTTTTAG
>JBBPDC010000129.1:17357721-17368370 GCA_037974485.1 Hemigrammopetersius urotaenia
CTAATGTTTTTTTTAAGCAATAAAGTTTTCTGATTACAATTATTTACTCTCTTTAGTATTTATTATTCATTCATTTTGTGAGAACAGCGATACAAATAATCGCTGTAATCGCTGTAAGTACAGTAATCGGCCAGTTTTACATGGATTGGGATTTTGTTTACGCGGAGATCCCTACAATAACGTGGAAACCGCAAATATCCTTGGCTTTTTTTTTGGAGAACCGAACTGTATTACCACAACCAGCCCAGCGGTGGCAGTAATACAAAGAAATACTCCACCATAAAAAGAAAACAAAGAAGAAGGCCTCTGCAGCATACCTGGTCTACCTTGTCCTCCTATTTTAGTGTTTTAACACCCCCCTAAATTTTCAAATTATCTCAGTTTATTGAGTATTAGTAAGCTGTGCCCTGTCTAAACATAGAGTAGAGAGGGTTATTTCAATGTTTCTTTTGTGCACGAATCTTTGCATTCTGTTAATGCTAACCTCTAATGCTAACAGTGTTTCTCTTGCTCACACACACACACACACACACAAATAAACCAATTTTTCCTACCCTGTCCCTGACTTAACTGAGCATCAGCACAGATAGCTGTCTTGTTCTTTTGTGTACAAGTCTTTGCACGCTGTTAATGCTAACCACTAATGCTAATGTTTTTTTTAAGCAATAAAGTTTTCTGATTACAATTATTTACTCTCTTTAGTATTTATTATTCATTCATTTTCTTTATAGGAAATCTGGGAGCAGATTTGTGGGCATATTTAGGGTTTACACTATAAAATAATAGGCATTTTTAAGTATTTTTTTTAACCAAAACACAACAACGCAATATACATGGGTGCTCTATGAACGTAACCCCCGTGAAACGTAGGGGAATACTGTATATCATCATCACATTAAAACATACTTTACCCTAAAACAAGACTAAAGTAAATGCTTACAAATCTGAGAGCTTATGCCACGTTTATAACCTTTGTGTAACAGTTTAGAGAAAATTAAAACTTTCCTGTCATTGAGGAAGCACCATAAGAAAATGAGATTTGAAACTTAGAATACTTTAATTAATGTTAATAAGAAACGGAGCTCAGCTGTTCATAACAAAACAGGAGAATTACTGCACAAATTAATGTGACAATTCTCTCATTTTACTTTGTAAGATACAACCATATATCTCTTTGGATCGCCACATGGCGACCAGTGATTGGTAGTGGGGCTGGGATGAAGCAGAGCACATCATCATAGAGGTACCAGATTACATCATCATGAATAGGTCAATAAAATTTATTTGGACCTCCACTGTGCATACATTTGACATGGATGTCACACATTTGCTTTTCTGCTGCACTTAATGGCATACCAAATGTATAAATATAAACAATTTAATCAAAACATTAGATCACGTTTAGCTAGCAAATATTAGAGGCATATCATCAATGCTCATAAGCACCCACACTGTATAATATGGGTATCAGCTCAATGATACACACAAGATAACTTTTAGAAATGTTAGCAATATAGCCAAATAAAGTTTTAAAACTGTGACTACAGTAAAACCTAATCAATGTCACTCCTGTTACTTAGATGTCAAACCTGTTACTGTGGAAAAGTAACAGGACTGACAGTAACAGGGTTGATGATTTCAAGCTAATTTGTCCCTAGTTAACTAATGTTCAAGGTTACAAGAGCAGATGTCATACAGTTTGAAAGGATATTACTTATAGATATGGTAAATATCAAGATTTAAAAATGTTATTTTAATTAATATGTTAAAAATTGGTAACAGTAATGATGCGGTATGATGTTCCCACCCCCAACATGAAACAACAAAATTCTACATTGTAGAAGAGAGACACTTACTTGTGTTTTAAATGTTGGAAAGCCTCTTCCTGTAAATTATGTATTTTCCTGTAAATGATGTCACTGCTGGAATGTATCATTATTTTACAGTTTTTTTTGTGTCAGTAACAGGGTTGACTTGAAATCAGGGGACACTGATAAAATGGTTTAAATTTTATAGAGAAGACATGTGTTCATGCTGAAAACATTGCTTAATAAAGAGATTAGTTTTAGAACAATATACAAATGTAAAAATATTATAATTATCCCAACAATTACTATTAAGAAGACCTGCTGAAAAATAACTTTAATAGTGAGGGACCGGCCAAAATCCTTCCCTTATCAACATAAAGGCTAATTTAACCATGTATTTGATAAAAATAATAATTGAACATGTGTCTGGTATTATAGTGATTTTTTGACAGATTATTTCTCTAGGATGCACAATGTACCAATTCCATGGAATGAACGTTTATCTTCACCTGGATTAAAGAGTTTGTTGAATCATCATTGGTTTTACCTGTTTTCAGGTACCATTAGCTCTTGTTGAGCAAATATCAAAAACCATAAAATTAAAACATTTAGTACCTGACAGTACTTTTCCTCCAAACTTAAAAAAAACATTCAAGCATTCAGCTTGTAAAAGTTTGCTTCAAACCTGAGTTTTTAGCCTAATATTCCTCTTCTGCCTCTTTCTTTTCCATTTCTCAGCTCCAGGCCTCGGTTGCATCAACAGGGCATAGGTCTGGTTAAAAGTCAGTTGTAATTTTTGGGCTGTAACTTTTGGTTTCAAAACGTGTCATGGATGATCAGATCACAATAGCACAGTGATACGTACAAGTGTAAACAACCACCAAGTTATCACGTGACAGCATGCCAAATTGGAGAGAAAAATTGGAGAGCTGTGTAAAAAGATTTTTGCATTGTTGGTGTCTAACAGAAGTGACATAGACAGTAACAATGTCTGAACAGTGGGCCAGCTGGACACCTTGGAGACACAGAACAGACACAGGTGCAAATGACAGTGTGCCTCAAATATCCACACGTGATTTAATCGCCCAAGATGCATTTTCAAAGCTAATGTGAACATGGCCATTAAGGCTGTTGTACCAGCTGGTCGGAAGTCTAATTTTCTGGGTGTGACTTTTACATCTACCCAAGAGAAGGTAAAATCATATCCTAGATATAAAGCACCATGAAAGATCATAGAAGCATAGCTAGAAGTGTATCGTGTATGTACAACAGAAGCAAACTGCAGAACTATTCTTCCAGAGCTGAAGTCCACTTTCCCTAAATGGAGAAATGGCTGGCTACAAAGCACAAAATACGTATTTAAGAAATAATGTTGTGCTGCTGAACATTTTATTTTTAAGTTGAAATATTTATCCATCAGTGCCCACTCATGATATCAATTTGTGAGTTTCACTGTTGGTAAAGTTACTTTTGCTTATTTTTACTGTGGTGGCATCATCTGGCAAGCAGCCATTAGCAGGTATTGACATAGCAATTTGGCTGAGAAATGCAGGTTGCTTAGCAACTGTCATTGCTACATATCTTTTCAAACGAACACACTCCACTAAGATTGACCATAGCTGAGCCCACTTTTGTGGTTTGTGCAATGGGCGTAAAGTCTACTCTCAAAAAATGTCTTGGCCACAATCAACTTAGCAGTTAATGAAACCATCACCAGACTGTTAGTGAAACCATGACCAGATGGATTAACACTTCATGATATTCTCTTGACTCTTGACAAACTATCTGGCATTTTTTAACTATGAACTTATTGTTCTATTTGCCATATTATTGCCACATGTTAAAAAAAAGTATTAACTTATGTGCTGTAACAGTCCAGAAGGCAGTTATTCTAGTGGTTTACGTAGATCTGTTCAATGTCATACCGTAGCATGTGTAATTGGTGTGACTAGATGATTACACAACCCAGTCCCATTAATGAAGTTCTTGCATTTCTTGCCTCTTCTTTGACAGACATGGGTGGTTCACAATGAGTTTCAGGTGATAGTCATCCCATTTTGCATAATTAAACCACCTATTAAATGAATCACAATTAAATGTAGTATGAAAAAGCATAAAAGCTTATTAGAGCATCTGCTAATATGACACTGAAAAAGTGACTGAATGAAGTAGAGAAATACGTGTAGATAAGGGGGTGTTCTTGCTATAGTAACAGACTTTATGTTTCTGGGACAACATTGCACCAGATATTTGAGCATTACTGTGAAGCTTTGAACACCATCACGAACATTTGTGAGATTTTATAAACACAAGATTTGACAAATATGCATATTTTAAACTTTAATTTAGCTAAGATAAATAGGCTGAACTCTAAGGTTATTCAAATAATTTGTGACTTCATCAGACTTTTTATAAGACTTTTAATGTTTCACAACAGTGTCAGACCTCATAGACATATTAACTGTTTAGTAAACAGAACAGAATAAAAACTATTGGATTAGAAATTATTCCTAAGGGCAACAGATCTGTTGCCTTTGGTTGAACAGGTCTAAATCTGTGATCATATGTAATTATATGTTGGCATATTACACTACAGAGATGCAGCAAACAACAGCCCAAATGCCAGGCCAAGATAAACACTGTTTATAGAAAAAAAATAATTATGTATCAATCTGTATTCACCATACATTTAGTTTGGTGCTTCCTCAGAGATGCAAAATAGAGTTTCACTCATCAGTGCCTTTTTAACATTTCAGAAAAACACATCAGTTTTCAGCATCAGACAAATGACTGCAAATGCTAATCTTTATTTGAAACCTAACCTCCATGAGAAATATCTCTCCCCGGTGTTTTATGCCTATCTGAGTGCGTTCAGCTAGCTATCTGCGATCAGTGTCTGCAATCTAAAAGAGATCAATTTTAATACCAGACATAATACTTGTACCATGTAACCTCAGATGTCTTCTGGGAAATATTGTACGGATGTTTTAAAAGTGGGGGGAATCTGTAGATGAGTTAATCAAAGTGACCTATGAAGCTTCCAGAAATACAAAATATTCTCTGTTAAAATATGAGATTAAGAAAGCAGCTGCTAAGGGCAAGATGCTGTTTGTACTCTAGTGATTTCACATTCCTCTCAAGTCCCAAGTTCTAAAGAGAAGAGTCATAAACGGGCTGGTTTCACTTTTGCCCTTTCAAAAGTTGTTAGAACTTGGAATTATCTTTTGCATCTTATGTACAAATCTAAATCCTGTCACTGCAGAAGCTACAGTAATTCATTTGCAGACAGACTGAACTAAAAATAAAAGCATCAGGACAATAAAGTGGGATTATGAGCAATGCTCTCTGTGCTGCCACAGAAACACCTACAAAACTTCTACAAAGCAGCAACTTCTCAGGAAACGTCTTGGCCTCGCATATTGTTGAGGACTTTCAGGGTGTTAAGATTCTCAGGGGTTAAAAAAGAAGATAGAAGAACCGAAATGGAATCAGGCGTTAAAACTTTAAATGAAGAACTTGCATGAATGCATTAAAAATAGTAGAGGAAAATACACATGATCAAGCCTAAAATAGGGTTGCAACAGTGCATCAAAATATTGCTATGCAAAATTGTGACAATGCATCATGGAAAATAAGGATTCTGTTGATTATGATATTTAATGTTACTGTTTATAGTGTTAAACCAGTATCAATCAGCAACCTACTCCTGCACATTCATATCATATATACCCCCACACCTTCCAGTAAATTGTGCCAGATTTGAATATGGTCATAATTTTCTTCATTCTGAGTTAATTCTAAGTATTGTGAGAATACCGAATTGTTTTCAGTCTTTGTTGACCATACTGTGAGAGTTATGCACCACGATGTCTATCAAATTGTATTGACTGTATTATTAGTCCCTTAGCCTCAATGAGCTGTTCTTGGCCTGAGTTTGTAGTGAAATGCAAATTGCACTCCACTCTCATTTAAAACATTGGATGATTATGCAAAAAAGTGGGTGAAGATCTCACTCGTGTGACTGCTTAAGTGATTAAGTGTTTTCCTAATATTTCTTTGGCCTCAGTTATTTCACTGTCATTTAAACCCTCAGGAATAACTTAACAGGGTTATGTGTAGTTTGCATGACTGCTTTCTTTTAAAATACAGTAATCCCACAGTTTTACGTGGATCGGGAGTTGCAGATTTTTTAAATCCCCACAATAATGAGAAAACTGCAAATATTCTCAGTTTGTTTTTTTTTTTGTTGCTTTTTTGTGGCAGTAAATATATTTTTTCTAGTTGTTTACACATCTCACCGCTGTGTCCCAATACTTTTGTTCCGCGACCTTCCTAGTTGCATATCTTGACGGAGAAAGCTCTCAGACACTTCAAACTACACAGTTCGGTAGATCTCCAGGAGACCTTTCCAATGGGCCCTCATTTTAGCCCAAGTAGATCAGGTTTATTCACCGAAAACCATTCACCTCACTGCGGTGTCCCAATACTTTTGTCCCGCATCTGTTTCAGCAAGGCCATTTGAAGATTGCAAACACATATATGAAGTTAAGCTGGAACTAGCTCTTGAACTGACAGAAGTATATGTTTGCTTTTGTTTTCAGAAATGTGAATTGCCAATGCTCAGCCCATGCTCTCCCCATGGCATCGTCTGGAAAACACGCATAGATGAGTGCTTTTTCCTAAAGGCCTTTTTGGTATAGATCCAGCAGAGATAAACACGCATCCGCCAAAAATAGAGAACGGGTATAAACAGAAAATTGACTACAGCAATGCAGGAGAGTATTTGGTGGTTTAAAATCACTTCCTGAGCCCATTTCCAATGCAGCCTTGCATGACTCCATCCCACAAATCAGCGAGGCTTTCTGCCCGTAGAAATAGGCAGAGAAACTTGTGTTTACGCCGTAAACCCAAACTGCCTTTTTTTGCAGCCTCCATGGGCTCCGGCTGGTACTTATCCGCAGGCGGCGGTGGTAATATCCTACTGGCTCGCTCGGCCCATCTCCCACACTCAGTCTCCCTAAATGAGGCAGTTACCGGCACAGCTGCGGCCTGCACCTAAAACCAGTTACCTGCAGGGGGAAGAAGCAGGACTCTCTGGCTCCTCATTGACCCTCTGCTGTCATTTAGATTGCCCAGCATCTCTATGTGGCTTCAAACCGGTCATCATCTGTCTCTTTACCCCTAACAGTCCTGTCATTACCACTGCATTAGGCTCTTCCTCCTGGAGAAAAGCTATGCCTCATGGGCTTTGTTTCCCATAAGCAATTCCATCATACTTCTTATTTACATACCCTTTAATCCAGGAGGCGGGGGCTACTACACTGGTACACATGTAGAGGTACTCTTAAGACCCCACTGTTGAATGCTCTGCAATTTATTGTAATTTACATAAAGAAAACACATTATTTGCAGTCATTTTTGACACAAATTCCACTTTAGATGTTAAATCACAGTTTTCATTTTCCAGCTGTTAACTTATAATACATTGTTATTCATATTTATACATTGATATTTATAACTGCAGTTAATCATGTATGTAAATATGTTTAACCCTTCACAACCTATATTAATCAGCTAAAATAAGTAGCCAGTTATTTATTTAATGTCCACTTTCTAGTCAGTCTCAATCTGACAGCGATAGAATAGAATAGAATAGAATAGAATAGAATAGAAATAGAAATCTTTATTGTCATTATGTTTACACATAACAAAATTTAGTTTGGTGCTCTCAGCATAATGAAACACACAAGACAAAAACAGCAACAAATACAAACTTTTTACCAGTGCTACTACTTTGTACTACTACTTGTTACTACTTTGGATCAATAAATACTGTGTGTGTTTCTATATGCATGTGTGTGTGTGTGAGAATGTGCAGGGGACTAATGGGTCCAAGTTTTTACATTCTTGTACTGTTTCCCAGAGGGGAGCAGTACAAACAGTCTGTTGCCTGGATGAGTGAAATCCATAGCAATACATTTGGCCTTCTTCTGCACTTGGCCCTCATATACTGAGCCCAGATCCGGAAGAGGGCAACCCACTATTCCTTGGGCTGTTCTTCTCACCCAGTCTAGGTCCTTTCTGTACTGTGCCGTGCAGCTGCCATACCACACTTTTGCACCAAGGCTAAGAGTACTCTCTATTGTGGCTCTGTAGAAGTTTGCAAGCAGACGTGAGGAAAGCCCAGCCCATTTAAACTTCCTGAGGAGATAAGAGGTGTTTAGCGATCAAGTGAGATTAGATGTAATGTGGATGCCCAGGAACTTGATGTTGTCCACACGCTCTACCACCTTTCCATATATGAGGAGATCCTGGAATCCTGGATCCTGGTCTTCCTGGTCCTCCTGAAATCCACAATAATCTCCTTGGTTTTGCTGGTATTCTGGATGAGGTTATGGGCAGAACACCATTGTGTCAGGTGCTGGATCTCCTCTCTGTAGTCTCATTATTGTCCGATATGAGACCCAACACAGTGGTGTCATCCGCGAACTTCACAATTGTATTTGTTGTGTGAATGGCAGAATAGTCATGGGTAAAGTGGGTAAAGAGGGCTGGGCTGAGCACGTAGCCCTGCGGTGTACCAGTGTTCAGAGCTATTGTGGATGAATTGCGGTCCCCTATTCTTACCACCTGAGGCCTGTTAGTGAGGAAGTCGTTAATCCATCGACACAGAGATACAGGTATCCCCAGGTTGTGGAGCTTTAATGTCAATTTGTCTGGCATCACAGTGTTAAAAGCCGAACTAAAATCAACAAATAGCATCCTCACATAAGTGTTAGGGTCACATAAGCGATACTGGCCAAACAAGTTATTGCCGATGTGCTTAATGTCCTTCAGCACTCACAACTAAAGCCAAGTGGAGCAGTGTACTGTACGGATAGACTCCAGCACCCTCTATAACCCTGCTTAAATAATAAGTGGCTTGGATAATAAACAAATGAATGAATGAGTAAACACTCATGGATCTTGCTTGGTGTAAAATCTTTGCTGACCAACCTGGTTGTCTGGTTTCTTGATCACTGATGGTTGTGTAAGAGGTAGTTCTAGTGTCATGTTTAAAATGTTTCAATTACTGAAGTACATTTGTCAGACTATAATTTGTTATAGGTGTATTTATTATAGGTGTATTTTGTATGTACCATGTCCTTTTTTCATTGCTCTACAACTAAGTGTGAGAGAAATTCTAATGAACTCTAAATCATTTGCATTGCCAAAAAGATGAATTACTTTTCTTCCTGGGATGCTACAGGGTGTGCTCTCAAGTTATGATTAGTTCACATCCATTTGCCTTTATCAGTCCGCACCCTCCCTCCCCACAGCGTTGTGCTCCAAGGCCCTGCTTTACTAACGGACCTCTCCACTCCACCGCCCCTACTGAATCCTGAGCTCCTCTCCACACCTGTAAGCAGGATGTGCCTAACCAGGCTCGTCCTGTCTGACAGTCATATCTCTCTCCTCTGAGGCCTCCATCTCTCTTCAGCTCCCCCCTCCTCCACTCCTCTTCATGCCTGGCTTGTTCCTGCTCTCGCTGGACCCCCTCAGCCAGCGCCCGAGGCTATTTGGCAGGAGCTGGTTCCACTGCCTGTGGTAAAGTGTGGAGATCAGAGAAGCTGGTCCTCTGTGGGCTGGAGAACATAATCAGTGCCTATATGGACCAAGCTGAAGAGGACAGCGTGCTGAGCAGTTGGAAAGGAAGGACAAAAAGTGTCAATTTACTGGACATGAACACAAATGAACACAAATTAATGTTCTTAAATGTTTCCTGTCCTTGAAGTATTCTAGGAAAAAACATTTCTAGGAAAAAAAAAAATCTATAATGGACCAAAAGCGGTTCTTCGAAAGCATTGCTGCACTCCCTTAAGGCAATGGTGAACTGATTATTAGTACTAGACCTTCAGTCCAAGCCAATGAACAACTATTATAAACATAGATATCTGAAGCATGTAAAATACATTTAATGATTTACAGTAATCTCCTGCTTTTCGCGGGGTTATGTTCCAAGAGCACCCGCGTATTGTTGTGTTTTGGTAAAACAAAAATGCCTGAAAATTTAAATATATATTATATGCCCCCATACATGCTCCCAAAACTTCAATATCATTTTAAACACATTAACCTTGAAGATATGCTGGAGAATAAACGCACATCCGTATTGTATAGTTTACACTGAACACCAACAGCACTAGAACGTAAATACCATGACGAGTGTGAGAGAGGAAGCAACAGCAAACAATTCTTCAAACAACAAATTCATTCTTAACTTTTACAGCTCTGAACAGACGTTTGTACACAGAGAGAACTGCGCCCCCAAATCGGAATGCCCCAGGACTGCGCCCATCTTACCCAGAGCTCTTGAGTGCCCTCACGATACACCAGCAGCTAACACTCTGGAGTGTGACTTGTGAGACGGGCTCAATCACAAAAATTACACACACAAACACTAATTATACTTGACAAACATCTACTCCCCCCTAACACTCACAAAACACATATAACCGGGCCAAGCGTGCAGCAAAGGCTCATCGGAGCCAGTCCTGCCGTGCCCCCTTGTCACCCTACTGTTATTTTTCTCTGGATTCACGTGAGTACTCACTTTTGGTGTATGAATGTGAACGTTTGTTTTGGTGGGAATCCTAACTCTGTCGTTGAGCATTTGCAGAGCAAAGTTAAGAAAAAAATAGAATAAAATACTAACTATTCTATAGAGATACAGAATCTGTGTTGTAGAATATTTACATAAATGTATTTGTAAACTATATGTGAACTAAATGTAGACTAAGTGATATGTCTGTACACATTGAATATATTTCTATATATATATATATATAGAGTGGATATATA
>JBBPDC010000129.1:17368470-17386479 GCA_037974485.1 Hemigrammopetersius urotaenia
ATCAGTAGGATCACACGTCTGTGATCACACGTCTGCGCTTTGTTTCCCGGCAGACCGAAAATAAACGCGACACTCGCGTCTCCCGGAAATCCGATAAAATTCAACCAATCAGATGACGACTTCAAGATTCCTGAAGTGATTCCAGTTAAGTGTACCATATGCATCAGACGTTTAGCCAACGTTCTGTGGGCGTGACGTCTGAGGCTGAGACTAGGTGAGGATTACCCCCATAATAATGTTTGAAAAAATATATACAAGTATGCAAGCAACTAACTTTTTCTATTGTGAGCTTTAAACTGTTAATTGTGTTCAATTCTCATTGTGATGAAAATGATCAGAGTGGTGTTTTATGTTTGTTTGTTTGTTTGTTTGTTTTTGTTTGTTTGTTTTTTGAATGAGTTTAGACAGTTGCGGCCTAGTTGTAATCGTCAGTGATTGTATATGATTTCTTTGCAATGAATAGGTGCAAACTCTGAAATCATGAAATAATCATTGAAAATCAACAATTAGGGAACAATTACTTTTAGACTCGTAGCTGTCAAGACATGAGATGATCCCTCTAAGAAACTACTGCACAACAGAGAATTAATAGGACAGGTTGAACAAGGCAAAGGTGGAGTTTATCACAAATTGCATGATTGCTCAGCAAATCCTTCCACACCCCTGCAGAGGACACTAAACCTCATCCTCACAAAAACAAGCTGGCCACCTGGTTTGGGGTAACTAAAACAGTGTTTATTTCTAAAAATTCACTAAAAGAAACTACATGTACTTGCATATAGAAATTACTCTTTGTGTGTGCTTTGAAGCACTGGAGTAACTGAGCAAAACTGCTATACATTTAAGGCAATTCATTTTACAGAATGCTATAGAATCCTCCTCATTGCAGGCAAGCAGAAATCCAGAAAAGCATAACAGAGCTAGGCTTTTTCAGTAATCACGAACCAAATTTTAATTATCACAGCAAAACGCACACCTTTTAAATGCATTTCATGGAAACTTGTGTGGGTAGCTTTTCCTGTGCAGCCAATTCATATGCAATTTTCTATTGTTTAAATTTCCACGTCCATTCACAAAATAACACAAAATAAAAGCTGTGCTCATAACTATATGTTCATCATTAGGACTGTTAAAAAAAATATATATAAAGTGTAAATTTCTCAAATTACATAGCATGTAATTTCTCAGCTGGTGGTTAAGGCATTCGCCCTGTGATCAGGAAGTCGCGGGTTCGATTCCCAAGACCACTAGGCACCTCTGAGGTACCCTGAGCAAGGTACCATCCCCACACACTGCTCCCCGGGCGCTGTGAATGGGTTAAATGCAGAGGAAGCATGTGGTGTGTTCACGTATGACCAGATTGTAACTTTCACTTTCAGAAAGGCTGGGACTAATGCTAGATGTTAATCTGAAATCATTATTAAAAGCATGCACGTCGACACTGATTGCATAAACCAAATATCACAAACCAGTCTCAAAAATCTACATAACTGATGTACTGAATAGAATATAGTGTATTCAGCATATTACTGTATAGAACAGGGCAGCTAGCTAGATGGAGACCATCATCTAGGCCTAGATACAGACACACAAAACAGAGATAATATTACAAGATATTAGCAACAAATCAAATTATAATTGTGTCCATAGACATAGCAAGCAGTAAACCTACCCTCCTCCATTCAAACAAGGCAGTGGCCAAATAGAGTGCTGTAAAAATGACAGTTGTCTGTCTCAAATGATAATGCACGATGTGTGACCAATAAAAACATCAACAAAATTCAGACACTAAGCTTAGACGATTACATTCATTTAGACAAATTATTATTTATGCAGAATTATCATTATAATCATGTATCAATATATTTTATAATCACAGCATATTAACAAAGCAGCACATGTGCTCATTATGGAACTTTATGCTATAGCTTTCGTTTTCGCTCATGGTAATATAGGAAAATGACCATATAATTAGCATCTTGGCTAGCTTCTAATGTCATTTAATGTATAAATGGCAGAATTTAGTTTAAATTAAGTTAATGAAAAAATATTTTATTCTAAGTCATTTTGGACCCTGTCCATTGTTCTGTTCTAGGTGTTTTTTTGTTTTTTTCAAATTATGCTAAAATCAAAAACAATCCAGATGGCAAGGTTTTGTTCTCACAGTGATGATGACCATAAAGTACATGAGGATTTTAGTATTCAGACCTGCACAATATCTAAATGAAGCTCGTTCAGTGTCTGGCATAAATTTTATGTTTTATGTTTTTCTTTATATATGCAGAAGGGTAAAAGGGCTTCTTGCTAGTTGATGAAGAGAGCTGTACAGAACTGTTCTTTCTGTATTAAGATGACTGAACTTAAAAAAGACATTTCAGTCTAAAACAAATGTGTTATGCTGTATTCTGTAGTGCAGCATTACATATAACATCTCTCAGCCTCTTCAGTTTGGCAGAAGACACTCTTTGGTATCATTTTCCTCGTGTCTTCAGAAGTCTCTCACTGAAGTACTAAGCATTATGTACAGCTGTTCTGTCATAAGTCTGAAAGTAACTTTTATGCATAGTTATGTTTCAGAAACTTAAGTGGCAAGATACACAATAGAACCCTTTATCACTGGATGGATTCTGTATAGAAAGAGATCCAGAAAGTCGAAGAACTGAGCTTTCTCACAGGTAGAGGGAAGTGTTATGTGAACCACATGAACCTGTGTACATACCAGGAAGGAGCAAAACTGTAAATTATTTTTGGAATTGGATTATCTGTCACACAGAGGATTTCATCTGTTTCATTGAACCACCCTGGAAGGGAATCATTCATGAACTGCAAAGACAGCCCCCAATCATGACACATAAGACATGGGGTTTGTAAAAGGAGACTGTCGTGTTCCATTTGTCATTACCTGATGATTCATTAACCAGTGTGCTTCCTTTTGGTATGGTCTGACTGTTGCACTGCTTTCTTCTGCATTCTGCTGTCAGCCCCCAGAAATCCCCAAAATAGCTGTAGTTCCTCTCAGTTCCAAGATACATTATCCTAGTCTTTAAACTAGGAAACCTCACGCAGCGAGTACAGTACTACCACTGCAGGATGCAACAGATGGGGTGATTGGCCAGACTCTTCCTCTAAGCAGTGAAAAATCTTCCTTAAAGAAATCTAGTTTTAATTGTTATTTGTATGTGTAGGTTAAGGTTAGAAGCAAAACATAGGTTTCTTTTGATAGCCAACATCCAACAGCCCAAAATCCAAGAAAATGCAATACTGTGGCAACTCACTAAAATCTGCTCTCGCTTTGTTGTTTGTGTTATATGTTACTTTTTTGCACAAAATGCATATTGATCAATGGTCTATGTTCAGCAGACTTTATTGGACATAATAACAAGTATGGAAGCTGGAAGCTTCCACCATGAATTAATGGCCACAGACAGTGCTTTCGGGAAGTAAGGTAAAGGAGGTGGTATCCTGGTGAGGCTACGACTGCATCCCACGCAGCCCCTGATTCCCAGCATCCTGCTGGCCACTGTCCAGTTCCTCTAAAACAAATTGGATGAACTCCACTGTCGAATCAGCTCTCCAAGGGCCATAAAGAACAATGCTGTATTCAGTTTCACAGAGACTTGCCTATGTCCTTATACACCTGATAGGATTCTACAATCACTGGACACCGCACAACGTATTCGACTGTGATTACTACTAAAGCAATATGCTTCTTTATTAACAGCTCATGGTGCACTGACATGGACATAATCCCTCAGTCCTGTGCATCAATGCTGGAACAACTAACAGTAAAGTACAGAAAGTACATAAAGTTAATTACATAACGTACCTTTTGACTCCCAAGGGAATTCCCCTGTGTGGGAGTCAATGCAGTGGTGGTGTTAGATGTTGACAGAGCTTCTAGCATGCAGGAGAATCTGCACCCTAAGGCCATTTCAACTGTGATGGAGGACTTGACCTGAAATCTGTGGTACCAAATAGACTGTTACTGTTACTCTACAATTGGCACAGTTTAGAGGGCTATCCCAAGCCTATACTTTTGGAAATGTCAGGGCTTTTGCTTGTGGCTGTGACCTGGGTATATGCTAAGTGTGCCGCATGCGATTACAGACTATAAATCTAAGCCCAGTGAGGCTACCAACACCTCTGACTCTGGATGAGCTTAACAACTTTTATACTAGTTTTGAAACTCACTAGGACCCAATGACAAAACCACAGTACCCACCAGCTGTAGTCCATCTACAGGTCATGGAGGCTGGCGTGAGTAACATTTAAAAGTGTTAAGGCTTGTATCTCTGCTGGCCCAGATGGCTTCCCTTACCGTGTCCTCAAGATATATTTACATTTACGGCATTTATCAGAAGCTTTTTTCCAAAGCGACTTCCATTCCCTAACTACAGGGGACAGTCTCCCTGGAGCAATTTGGGGTTAAGGGTCTCGCTCAGGGACCCAGTGGTAGGATTCGAACCCATGACCTCTTGGTCTGGCGGCAAGTATCCTACCCACTGAGCTACCTCCACCCCACACTGAGCTACCTCCACCCCATATACTACACCCAGGTTTATAATACAATGTTTAACCTGTTCTTTGTGCAAGGTTCCATTGTATTTTAAAGTAACTATTGTGTCTATACCAAAGATAATACCAATGTCTTGCCTTAATCATTACCACACTGACATTTGACCTTTATTATGAAGGGGATGGATCTATCATATTACATATCCTGCTGCCCTTGATTCATTATAATTGGCCTCATCTACTCCAGATGATCTAATTTGCTCTGCATACCTGTGAGAATTGTGACTGCTTTTAATACAGTTATCCCATCCAAGAAAATGTTTGATTTTCTGACTGGCATGTCCCAGATTGTGAGAACAGCAAAACTCATCTACATTAGTTTGTAGGACAGGAACACCCCACAGCTGCTGTCTCGGTCTGCTTACAGACGTCTGTTGACAAACATCACAACACCATAAAATTGTTGACTTCAGACCCATCGGTTGATTATCTGTTGAAATTATTTTTGGGTATACAGATCACACCCTCACAGTTTCTCAACACTACTTACATCCTCAAGAAAGCACAGCAGAGGCTGCACTTCTGAGGTGTCTCAAGAGACTTGGCATGAGCACCAAAGCTCTTGTGAACTTTTATCTCTGCACCATAGAGTGTACAGACAGACTATATGACTAGTTGGCAACCTGAAGGCTGCTACAAAGGTCTATAAAGACAGCAGAAGAAAATCATTGGCACAGATGTAGAGTAGTGGACAAAGGTAAGGTTAACCCACCTAGCAAGTTGTGGATTATTATAATATTCACGTTAATGTCCCCTTTGTTCCCAGGTTCTCCCATGAGCAGTGAACACAAGCAGTGCTTTAAACAGTGCACAGTGTATTCTGATAAACAGTTCTCACAATACTGGACTATTGGTTACATCCCTGGTCCCCAAGGTCTCTTCCTACTCAGTCCATGTGGAGCCACTACAAAGGCAGGTCACATACACCAAGCACTTCGAAACACAGCAGACAAGATATCACATGTACAAAAAGCCACTAAATAAGTGAGTAAATTCACAGCACTACTAATCCCCAGTCCTTAAGGAGAGAGAGAGCATGAGCTACAGTGGCAGAGGGCCATATTACCTGAAATAAAAACAGGACAATAATCCCCTTTTGGCCACTTATCAGCCACCATAAAAAAAGACATTAGGCACCAACATTACCAGCTCAACCCAGTCCACAGTCCCTCAGACAGAGGTCTACAATGTGCCTTCTATCACTGGCTGCTGGCTGGTAGTTGTGAGACATCCACAAGATGAAATCCTGGGCCCTCCTTAGCATACTCCAACCCCTTCTCCAATCTGGCCCAACACGTGGCTCCTTCGAGGCGGGGTAATGGAAGGAAAACAAACAAAAAATGTTTAGACCTCCTGTACCCAACTTGACCCAACATCAATTCTGCATTACCCAACCAGTTACACAAGTTTTCTTTGAGTCGCTCAAGTGGGTTCTATCTCCTTCCACCTGTCACCAACTGCCACTGCATCATCCTCCACTTACTGTGCCTCCTTGGCAGATTACCCCAGTGCAGGAACTAAACACATGGGGAGGCAAACAAAGGGCCAACACCCACAGGGTTGGTGGACACAAGTCCACAAGTCGGGGTTGTGGTGGCCTAGTGGCTAGAATACTTGCCTCTGGACCTAGAGGTCCTGAGTTTGAATCCTACTTTCAGTAAACGACCACTGAGGTCCTGAGCAAGACCCTTAAGCCCAAGTTGCTCCCCTGCAGTTAGGGAATGGAAGTCACTTTGAATAAAAGCGTCTGCTCAATGCTGTAAATGTCACCAAAAGCCAACTCACATCACTCCATTGTACAGCAGAGTTAGTACAAGGAAAATGTCCAAAACTCCTGATCATGCCTGATCTTCATGACTGATGTCCAACCCCACCTCAACAACCCCAAGCACAGGTAAAATAAAAGTTTGAGCATCTGTTTGGTCAAAATACAAGTTCTAGCTTGTATATCCCCAAACAACACAGAAAAAAGTACTCCCCCGACTTAGCAGGTCAATATGCAAGCACAACTTCCTAACATTTACACCACTCCATGCAAAAGGAAAGTTGAAAACATCAGCAAGGATCAGCCACTCCACTCATGTTGTCAAACAACAAATTAAAACACAATCAAATCAAATAAGAAACCAGCCATCTCAGTAACAGTTCCTTTCAGCAGGCAGTCGGGTTGCTGAACAGCTGAAAAAAGCACTATAGTATATGTTGTGTGTAAAAGAGCAATCCAAAGTTGATCCTTGGATGACGCGCTCATGCGTGTATTTTGTATTGATTAACAGCAGAGTTCACTGTTGTTTTGTTGTTGTTTTATTGATCCTAGTAAAATGACAATACATCTAGAAATTAATTGTTCTTATGGCACAATATAAAGGTGTATGAGTTGTTTAAAAAAACAATTCCAAGCCATCATGCTTGCTGCAGTCAAAAAAATGCATGGCTGTTCCTGACAAGAGATGCAAGATCAAGCTTCATTCAAAACAATTCCTAACAGCAGCTGGTGCTGCAGTAACCTTGCTGAAGAACTGGGCATGTGGTTGTGCACCACCGTATTGCTCAAATAAACCAAATGCTTAAAAAAATCACACTATTTATTCAGTGATGTATGCTTAAATTTAATGTATACCATGAATGCTAGTATTCGGCCACCAACAGTGTGTATAATGTGCATAATAATATTCTATGTAGGTCTGTACTGTCCTTTTTTCAATATATGTTGGGGTGCCTCTGTTATTGATGTGTTTTTGATTGTATATATGTAAGTATTTCATTGTATTCAACACATATTCTCTCATGACTTTCCAGTTAACAGTTGGTGTTTAAAGAACTGCCTACCAATTTCAAGAAATGAATTTTGTTATTATACTTCTAGGATTGCAACACAAAAAGACTAGCTTGTTGTAGAAATGCAAGAATAGATCAAATGGCCAAACTAAAACAAAAATGGCAGTAAATAAAAATAATTAATTAACAATTCATCGCAGGTTTCAGGTGTAGTCATAAAAATCTAAATGGATTTACTCTCAAATTGTTGAATGAATCTAGCAGAAGCCTATATTGTTGCAAGCAGGATATCCATTTTTGTCAGAATTTGGCATAATCTGAAAATGCCATCTGCTCTTGACATTGTTATACTTTTCCTCTAAAGTTATTTTTGGAGCTGTAAGGCTTTGTTCCAACAGTGAGAATATGCTTGTTACCAGCTAACATTCTATAAAATATGATATCTGGATGATCTCCCAGCACAATGGGCACACTGCTATCTGGACTTCACCTGTCTCTGTAGCAACCACTCAAGCGTTGGTACAGACTCTTTTGGCTCTGGCTGGGCTCAGTAACTACCTTCTAATAAACATAACTGTGTGCAGTCCTCATTACAAGCTGTACAACCTGAAGGCTTTTTGGACTGTGCCTCTATCAGTTTCTGCTCATTGGCAGATAATCAAAAAGATAAGCTAATCAAAAGGTAAAGGAAATAGGACAGGATCAAATATAAACAAAATATTCTTCAAACTAATGGCAACATACAAGAACATAAAAAAAACTCTCCAAAAATTAGTCATCTATGAGAAGTACTGAAGTATTGTGAAGACTTCAGAACATTTTCCAAAAGCCCTGTTTCAAAAGTGACCCTGTAAAACTGCATGCACCTCGATTTTATCCTCATTACAAGAAGGGTTATCTGTGCCCCGTCTGGACCAGAATGCTGTACCTTTATCCCTGAGTAATCTGATTCCCAACTTCACTAAATGTATCCACCAGGGAATCACTCCAAATCAATGATTCTCCTCCAGCTTTCATCTCCTTTAGTGGAATGAGGAATGCATCTGCAGTATGGCATGCAATATTCTGATGGATTTAATTCCTGGTTTGGTTATCCTTGCTGTGTGCACCTGTCTGCTATCTGCCTATAATAGACTACACACTGGCAGACGTGCCTGTTCAGTAACACCTGTTTGCAAAGTGGTCCAGGAAGCTACACTGCACATGCCCATATGTTTAGAAAAGCAGCAAAGGGGAGATGAAGTCCTGTCATTTGAACTTGTTGACCTAAAGATAATTAAAATTACAACAGCAGTCTGACTCTCTTCTATGCTGGCTTTGACTTACCTATGGTGTTCTCCCTTGTGCCTCCTCACCTGTGCACACCCAACAGACATACTTATCGAAACAAGTGTCTCTTGACCTCCCCCATCCCTGGGACACTAAGATAGGAGAAGCATCACATTTGCTGACATATATCTTATCTAGTGCTGAGAAAGATATTCCCTTTTGTGGTGTTGAAAAGAACATAATTTTTTATTCATGCTTTGTAGCAGCACAGACTCGCTAACAAGTGCTTCAGTAAGTTCTGTAGGCTTCAAAAGCACTTTTACTTCCACACTTTTTATACTAGCTTTTACATATTTGTAATTGTAAGACAGAATGAAATCATAATTCTTTCAGATGTGGTGAGTCTTACAAAATGTAGGAATTTTAAATGTAAGAATGTTAACATTGCTGTAGAGTAGGGACTATCTCTACATATTGTTCTGTCTTAGAATAACATAGACCATACATTAGATGTACCTACATGGATTCAAGTGTAAGTGACACAAGAGATGTACTATAGTGAAAACGCATGGTTGTTTGATTATTTTCTGATCCAAGCACATATTTAATACATGTATTAATGGTAGAGTGATCTAAAAAATGCTCCACAACACTCTTTCAAAATCACTGTTTTACATTTCTTGACCTATTGAGAACTCTAGACCAATTCTAATTTGTGCTTTATTGATGGGCCAGTATTTTTTACAGGTGCCCAGTTAATGTAAATCAGCCTAATCAGTCGTAAATTTGGGTTATATTTTTGCGTCTCAAGAAAGTATCAAATTGTCCTCTTCTGTATAAATTTACATTAAATGAGTCATGTATAACTCTTAAGAAATCATACTGTCTTATTGGTATTCCTTGTAAAGATTAGTCAAATGAGTTAACACATTTTATTAAAGTACCTTCATTACACAGTCAAACCTAACTGAAATAAATACATTTGGAGAAAACAAATCCTTATCAAGACATACTTATTTTCAATAAAAAAAACACATGTGACATAATCATAGGTACCTCTGCATATTATAAATTCCTTTCTCTAATAAAACTGTAATGAGTCTTCTCCTATTCCATTTTGTAATATTGGAGAATACAGATTGAGACATCTGAGAAAATTTCTTATTATATAATTACTTCAGATCATTCAAATTCATAAGCTTGGTTTTGTGGGCTCTCCTTTTCACATTACCCTACAGGTTTTCATTGGGGTTCTGGTCAGGGGAGTGAGGAAGCCATGGCAAAAACTTGATTCTGGGTTTACCATTTTTGTGATAGTTTGGACATAAGCTTTGGCACTGGTGTTGTATAACACAGCCTAACTGTATAATTCTTAGGTCAGTTATTGTGTTATTGCGCTGTCTTCTACTGGTAAGAATCTGCAAACAAACCTCAAAAACACATTTTTTGTTTTTCTTAAACCTGATGCCAAGAACAATGAATTCTTCTCTGCACTCATCATCCTTCTCTCCTACTCTCAACCTACTGACCACCCTCCACTTAAGATAAGAACAAACTTTATTTATGCTGGGGGAAATCTTGGTGCATTGAGCATTTTTTGTCCTAAACATGCTCAATGCACAAGAAATTTCCACAAATTATCCCATCACCCCACTTCTGTCCCTATCCTTGGAAACAGGCCACATTCCAACAAGCCTTAAAATTAGCTGTTGTCACACCAGTCCTAAAAAAGACCAAGCTCCACATCACTGATGTGAACAACTACAGACCAGTCTCTCAACTCTCCATAACCTATTTCTGTCCCAAACAGAAAGAGAATCAGAGGCTTCATGACCCAAACCAGTCTGGACTCAATGCAGCACATTATAAAGACACTGCACTTTTAGCAATAACTGAGGGCCTTCATGCAGCCAAAACAGCAACAGTTGTTCTTCTCCTAGACCTTTCTGCAGCTTTTAATACTATCAACCATCAGATCCTCCAGGCATCACTCATCAAGCGTGACATCACTGTTTCTGCTTGGCCATGATTTCCGTCCTGCTTTGAGGGTCACACCCTTACCGTAAATAGACCCTTGTCACAAAGACTGAAGATTCACCTCTTCACCAAGCACCTAGGATAACATCATAACTGCATGTTCATGTCATAAACTAACTTAACTAACACAAACTTTACCTGAGTCAGTGTGTGATCAGAAAGGTGTACTGAATACCGGAAAGAATCCAACTGCAGAGTACAAAAAATAGAAGTTTTATTTCACAAACAAAGTGGAAAAAGTGGAAAAAAGTCCAGAGCAAAAGTCAAAAAGCCAAGGCAAGCAAAGTGAGTCTGTCAATTAAAGGGAAAATCCAAGAAGCAGAAACAGGTCAATGACAAGAACACAAATCACTTATAAAGAAGGCTTGGTATCTAGGCAAGACCGTTGTGCACCGTTGTGTTGACTGAAAGGTATATATATTTCCCGTGCCTAGTATTCATGTGATCCTGATCTCGGCCTCAGGGGTCTCTGTGAAATCCTGGAGTTGTGATCTAGAGTGGGCTGTTCAGTAGTTCCTGATTGGGACTTCACTTCACATCCCATATCAGGCCTTACAATAGGATCCTGGTCAAGTACTTCCTAGGGTACCTCAAACCCAGAACTGTCTCATAGTAGGATGAACCCCCGAACCACTAGGCCACTGCCACATCTAGTTTTAGTGTGTTTTACTTGTAATGAGTAATGAGTGCAGGACCCCATTTGTACAAGAAGCAATAAATAATGAGTACAAGAAGCAGGAAGTAACATATGATGTAATTATTGAAATTATATACATTTTTGTGGTTATGATCTTGTAATAAGATAAGAGGTCCCTCAACGTCACATTTGGACACAGCACAGAACATCAGACAGTGCGAACAATGTGAAATTCTTTCTCTGCATTTCATTCACCAAGTGAAGCAGGGGGCTGCCATCAATGGGGGTGCCCAGGGGGATGTGTGTGGAGTACCTTGCTCAAGGATATCTCAGTGGTGTCACTAACAGTCCAGGGATTCAAACCCAAGACCCTCTGATCTCAGGGCGAATGCCACCAGCTGCCCCATTTTCCAATCAAAGTCCTGGAGAATTTAATATAATAACAGCTCAACCACCTCAATTACAACAAACCAAACTCAAAACCAAAAGCAACTGCCATTAGATTTGTATCAAGATCATTAGGCTGAATTACTGGATGTCAGAGCCAGTAACGTGTTTAATGGAAGAGTGTTTTATTTTTGCAACAATCTGTTGTTTAATGAAAAACAACTATGTATGTTATGGAAAAAAACAAAATTCATGAAAATGGTGTTTAATGCATTTTGCAGTCTAAGGTGGAGTGGATTGACTTTTGTCAATCAGACCTATCCACTGCGAATAAAGGCTCCAGCGAGTCCAAATACATTCTGCAGGCCACAGTATTAAGGTAAGAATGTCCTGCATTATGCATTCAACTGCGTCCTTTCATCTTCAAAATATAGCCTACTAAATTATATGCATATGGGGGTAACTCCAGCCAAGCAATCAGAATCCAGTGATTGGTATTCTCATGTGCAGCCTGGACTGTACATCAAAGCCAGCAGGCCTACTACAATAAGCTTTTTGATCTTGCTACATAAAGTTCAGCTGACAGGCTCAAGTCAGAGACCCCCTCATGCACAAATGGATAAGTACATATCCAAAAGCAGACACACAAACCCAAAAGTGCTGGAATAAATGAAGTCAGCCCAGCTGTGCCACCAAAGCCTAATCACTGCCACGGATTTCACACCTGAGGAGAATATTCTGGACTTGAATTCACTTTAGCCTTGAGCTGGATGTTGAAATGATCACATGCCATCATTTATACCAATGTACACTGAAAACACTAATGCACTTAATGTACTTAGGTTAAATGTATACATGTATTACTAAAGCGGTAGCACTTTCTCCCCTGCCTTCTAGAGTATAAGTGAGGTAAAATCTCCAAAGCATTGGGTAATAATTTTGGGGAGCATGGTAGACAGTACTAAAATAGTCTAGTTAAATTACACTAGCTATAGAAAGCTAAGGAATTCTAGATGTACTTGAAAGTACAAAGTGATCATTAGGGGTCATTAGTGAAAATATTAGTAATATTAGTAAGAACATTAGAGTCTTCTAGATCAGGCCATGTAGTCAAAAATTTAACATTCAAAAATTTAAAACATTTAAAAATTTTAACATGTAACATTAACATTAAAGGGAGCTCACTGCAAACTAACCTGTCACTGACCATTTAACACATTGTGTGCGCAAAACTTGTGTGGTGCACAAATCAGCAAACGTGTCAGGGTCTCCAACCAGCTGCCAATGACTTATTCTGGAGTGCTTTTTACATTTTCAGTCCAGCAATTATTGTTCTCCAATATTTGTAGCAATTAAATGCTTGCTACTTTCATTCAAGTTCATCAACAATCATCTTGTCAATGTCAGATATACAGGGTTTTTGGTAATGATGACAAGATATGTAGTTAAATGACAAATTGACTAATTAAAATTCATAATCATGACATGTAACTCCTAGTTGCAGAACGAAATTGGACCAATTTTGTGCCATAGCACATGCAAAGGAACATTATACCAGCCAGAGCAAAACTTAAAACAAGGTACAAGACTAAACAAGTTTTCTTGGCTCATGTTCTAGAGTAAGCAATGTAGGGTAAGCACTGTGTGGTGTCTGTTCCATCAGTACCATCAGTGACAGTGTGTTTATCAGAGAGCTCTGTCACCACTGCCTCAGGAACAAGAGTCCTTTATGTTTAGCTAAACAACCCAGAAGTATCTTTTTCTTCTTAGGAATCAATTATATCTTAAATCAAATGCCAGGCAATGGAAGAGAGAGAAAAGGCCATGTGAGAATGGGAGCAAATAAAGACTGGGCAGCATTGATTCATTACGTAACAGTCATTGTGACATTTCACAATATCTCTGTGTGTTTATAAGTGTGATTCTCTCCAAAGGGCACCTGGATCCATCACCATAGCAACACTGAGCCAAAGAGAGGGGACCTTGGATGCTTTGTTCTTTACCCATAAGCTCTGCGCGCACATGCTGCACACCCTATCTGGACAGCAGACTTTCAAAGAATGTTTCACCTACAGATCACTAATCAACTTTGTGGGCAGGAATTGATTTCTGTTGTTCTGTTGAGTTCTCTTTTGTTCCATTACTTTTCTTTGCATTACATTCTAAAGAAAAGCAATGCAACCTCTAACGTCTGTTATCAAATTACAGCATGTAAAAATATATTTAATATATAAAACTCCAACTAAATGTGACATGCCTAAGGTGGCAAGTTGAGTTGGAGAAAAGTGTCAGAGCTTGTTTGTAACTATGAAAGATTTCCCACATGTAATATTTGCTATCTGAAATGTCATTAAGAAACAGAAGTTAAGCATCAACTGTTAGAAGACAACTTCTAACAGTGACATGAACACAAGTGTTAATGTTTTCTGTGTGCAACACAAAACTTGAATCATAGGCACAGGGAAGAAGATTCTAATAGATATTTTTTTAAAAGGACACACAGTCAGTAAACAAACTGCAAAAAAGGCCGCATATTACAAGACATAAATTCAAAATATAGAAATCCAAATCAACTTTCGACTGCTTTAAGAAATAACACATGCCAGTTTTAGCCTTCACTATCCCTAAACTTGAATATTACAGAAAATCTGTGATTAGATCTCAAACAAGGATGTAGAACAGTAGAAGCCTACGGTCTCCATGAGTCCACATTAATCTTTTTTTTTTTTGTCGTGTGCATGCTGATATAAATGGATAGATCTGTGTTATTCATTGAAAAAATAACTAAATAACTGAACTAACAAATGCCATCAATGGCATCATCCAGGTCCAAAGATCAGATCACAGCTATTTAGTAATTTTTTAGAAATAAGAGTAGAAAAGTAGAGGGGGGTGGACATTCCCCCATTCTGACCTTCTGTGGATAAATGTATTGGTCTTTAAGTTGTGATTCTACAGATTGTCGAACCATCTGAAGTTGGTACACACTGGTCTCTGCTCTCAAAGTTTAGAGTGGATAGGCACTACCCCATTACACCCTCATAACTGTCTAGAAAGCAAATAATATACTGTAAATAGTCTTTCCAGCTCAACAGGCAGATAATTAATGGATGGGAAACAACATGTCTGGAAGCAATCTGTGTGGCTTTTGATCATCTCGTGAAGAGCAAACACTCATGCAAATTCAATACAGCAGTGCAGGTTTGCAATTTGTTTTATTCAGAGTGATAATCAGAATTCATAACCTAAGTGTAATTTATGCAGTGATAAACACTCAAGCAAGTAGATGAAAAAGACTTTGCATATCTTAACTTCCACTGCATTGCCTTAGATCCTCCAAAAATATTCAGAACTGTCTGCACTCCTGCTGTCTTCATTTATGAAGATATCAGCATAACAAAATAGGGCGGTGACTTCCACAGGGATGTGTTCAGTGTTGGCTACTGCAGTAAGCCACAACGGCAATGCAGTATTGGAGGTATTTTACTACAGCCTCAAGCAGCTTAATGTTTTTTCCAACCAGACACAATGAATATAATTAAGCAAATTATTTCATTAATGTGCCAGAGAATGCAGGATTCTGATGTGTGCAGTCATACAGTGTGTGTAATGGTACTAGCCATTGTATACATGTTTATAACTGTAACTACACATTTTTCATTTGTGTGAAACCGGAATTATCCATTTTATGGCTGTGTAGAACTCAAACCTGTCATGGCTGTCTCTCCTGTCCCTTGCCCCCAAACTTCCCAGCCTCCGAAGTACTGAGCTTGGGCTTCCCTCTCCTACTGTTACTTGGTAACTCCCGCATCACTGATCACACTCGCCTGTACCTTGTCACACTGATCTATTTAAGTTCAGCTTGACCAGGAAGTTACTGTCAGTTCACCGTCATGCCAGCAGGCTGGTATTTTCTGTCTCTGTTTACAGCTGTGAAGCAGTAAACCAAGTATGCTTGGCTTCGTTTCCAGTTTCCAGGAGAAAGTCTGTTCCTGACTTTCCCGTTCTAAGGACCTCCCAAATGCCACTGGATCTACCCTCACACTTCTGACAAGACTACTCATTTTATTAAGTAAACCCAGGCATAATGTGTTCCCCATATGTCTGGACTGAGTTTTGCAGCTGAATTATACAGAAGGTTTGCACACGGCACGAAAGAAATACCACGTCTTTGTCATTCCATAATTCAGATGAAAAAAATGATTGAGTCATTCCCCCCAATATTTCACTCCTGGAAATTGAGGTTAGCAGACTGCTATTATAAGTTGACAGGGAAATGACAATAAAGATCTGAATTACCCTAATATCCCAAATAACCTCACACTGCTTTATTTCTGCTCCAGAATGGATAGCCTTTTAATAAATAAATATTCTATAGGATCTCTTATTGGTTGGTAAGACAACATCCAGATATAGGCTGTTAGTACACAAAGGTTTGACGTCTGATCTTTATAACAGATTTAGCTCTTCAGTATTAAATGCTATTTGTGCATTGGGGATATTTATGTCATTCCTTTGTTCTCCAGAGACCTAGTTAAAGTGGAGCAGTTGGCACAGCATTTCAGCATTAGATATATTGGTATATAAAGTGACTGATTTATTGATTAGAGAGTAGCATTCAACAGTTTTGAGGGTTTATACTTTTATAAATAGTAAATTCCCAATAATACAGTACTGATAAGCAGTGGCCACAACATCACCAATATAAACTAGACTGGTGAAATTCAACGCAGTACCTCATGATCACAAAACCATGTAGAATTCAAACCTAACCTATACACGCACAACAGTAAAGAATACAAAAATAAAAGTAAATAAAATAAAGCATCTTAGAAAAATGAGAACAAATTCTGGAAATACAGTCCACCTGCCGTATTTCATTCTGAATTTCATACTGACAGTACACATATACTTCATAGTTTACAGTTTCAGACTGTAGTCCATCTGCTTCTGTGCATCATCTGTTATCTCTCTTTACCCTGTTTATCAAAGGTCAGGAGCTGGTATGAACATGTAAGATGGAAGTGTGTGAGTGTGAGTGTGAGTGTGTGTGTTTGTGTGTGTGTGTGTGTGTGTGTGTGTGAGTGTGAGTGTCTGTGTGTGTTTGTGTGTGTTTGTGTTTGTGTGTGTGTATGTTTGTGTGTGTGTGTGTGTGTGTGTGTGTGTGTGTGTTGTGTGTTGCTAAACAAAATGGTTCACACGCAGCGTAACTGTAGAGCTGACAAGAGTCCACCAGCCAAAAATATCAAGCTAATAGTCTCCCTGTGTCCAGAAACTGACTACTGATGAAGGAGTAGAGGAAGATCAAAACCAGCTGTGCAGCATTAGACCAGCTAACATGTACAACTTACATCTGAGGGAAAGATGGACCAACATGTAAGATGGGTATAATAGTGGACAGTGTGTGATCACAGCATTCAAAAACATCAGCAGCACTGCTGTGAGTGATTGAGTTTGTTCAGCAACACACACACACAGATACACATAGACACACACACATAAACACGCACACACATCATCTAACATGCTATTACCATGTCAGAATCAATAATATGCTAACAGTGATCCACCACCCACCATGTATGACCCTGTGGGCGTTCATGACCGTGGATGAATGTCGTAGATGACTAGACGACTAGACAGCTAAACAACTAGATCACTGTGTCCATAGGTCTTTTGGGGAGTTTCCAGTAATGCAGTGATTGGTATCCATCAAAGTGGTCCAGAGAAGGACACTGTGACAGGGTCATGGGCACCAGACTCATTAATGCATGTAAGAAGTGTTAGTATTCTTACAAGTTAGTATTACTTAATGCCAGTGGCAACTTACAGCAGGATAACGTGGCCTGGCAAACATTGTTCAGGAATAGTTTGAATAGTTTGAAGAACAAGATGTTCAAGGTGTTACTTTTGCTTCCAAATTCTCCAGATCTCAGTCTGAATGAGTATCTTAAGGATGTGGTAGGCAACAAAAACTGGGGTTCAGTTTTGTCTCCAGACAGGTGCACTACTCTGCATCAATAAGACTCTTTGAGCAAGACTCATGCATCATGTAATTGTAATTTCCTGCATCATGTAATTGTTTTTAACATTTTAGGAGTTTCTCATGAAAATCTGACAAATCTGTGGGTAAATACAAATGTTTTGATTTCAGAATGCACTTTAGTTAGTAAAAAAATGAAGTTAATACACCAGAAACAGAACTTTACTTATGTGGTGACTGCCACAATGTCACGAGCCGGGCCGTAAGACCCGGACTCGGAACTACCTGGAAGGTCGCACGACATAGCAGGCAGACAGAGATCCATTCTTCCGGGTACTTTATT